>JARWIR010000072.1:2605000-2835650 GCA_029959085.1 Nemophila menziesii | reverse complement strand
TTTTACTTAGACGGTCGATCGAATTTTAGTGACTAAACAAAATTGTATGATAAACATTTTTTATATAAATATAATTTGGGTGAATTATCTATAGGGTTTTAGGAGCACTATTTTTTCTCTATAGAGTAGTGTCTTGAAAGTTGTTATTCTTAGGGACCTCATTTTTTACAATAGTCTTTCCTACCCTTACTAACACTAAAAGACAAAATAGTATGATGTCACTGTTTCTCTCTCCTCTATCACTACCCACCTAACACCTACCACCCATCTCCGACCTCCGGCCACCGACCACCGACCACCGACCACCGACCACCGATCTCCGACCACCGACCTCCGGCCACCAGTCAACGGAAAAAACATAGAGTATCGGAAAAAACTGAGAGTACTCTATGAAAAAGGGAGAGTACTCTCAGTTTTTCCGGCCACCAGTCAAGGGAAAAAACATAGAGTATCGGAAAAAACTGATAGTACTCTATGAAAAAGGGAGAGTACTCTCAGTTTTTTCCGATACTCTATGAAATAGAGAGAGTACTCCGAGAATTAAAAGAATACTCTAACAATTTAAACGAATACTCTATAAAAAAAGTCGGAGTACTCTATAAAAAATAGAGAGTACTCTATGAAAAAGAGAGAGTACTCTTTGAAATTACATAAATACTCTATAAAAAATCATGTGTATCGTTTAATAAACATTTCTATTCAAAATTAAACCATTTACAATATATATAAAAAAAAAACTAAACTAATCACAAGTTTTTTAAATCTGGTCAAACCAGATCTGGAAAAAAGAAAAAAAAATACAATTGTGCATACACAGTACGCGAGAAAAAAAAAAAAAAAAAAAAGAGGACAGCTCCGATGGTCTTCAGCACACCTTCTTCACCACCGAGAACAGTACCGCCACCAACACTGTGCTAGGGAACAAAATCCGAGGTGTTGATGCGCATAGCTCCGGCGAGGCTAGATCCGAAGCACCATCACCACTGCACTGAAACATAGATCCGAAGCTCAAATCGAACTTTGCTGCAGTTTGTATAGCTTCGTTTGTATAGATGCGAACCAGATCTGGAGTTTTTCGGAGTACTTTGCTGCAGTTTCGAAGCAGCCATGGAAAACCAGATCTCGTCACTGCCATGGCGGCGCTATGGTGGTTCTGCCATTGTTGCTGGTGTGGTGGAGACTCGAAGCTTCGGCAATGGTCTTCACAGCTAGTAGTCTTCGAAGCTCGTTACAGCTGGAAGAAGGAGGATAGCAGTACCACCGAGATAAAGAGGCGCCGGAGTTTTATGAGGGAGGAGGGAGGAGGGAGGTGGTGGTGCAGAGCGGCGGTGGTGGTGGTGGTCATTTAGTTGGTGTAGGTGGTTGTTGAGAGGAGAGAGGAAAGAGAAGCTGTGAGGTGAGGGAAATTATAACGTGAATAATGAAATTAGAAATAGCAATTAGTATATATAGGTATAGAAAAAACAAAAGAAGGGTAGTCTAGTAATTGGGGTTTTGGGGTTCATGTGTTAAAAAGTTCCTGAGGTCTTTAGTAAGAAGAGGCTCTAGGTGGGGGTGCTAACTCGAAGAGGAGTGTGTCTTCAAGACCCCTAGTGTCATTATCTCATATAATTTTACTTACAACGAAATATCTTAGTTATTGTTAGGGATGAACAAACAAAACCTTATTATAAATGGTATTACATGGATTTTCATGACGATTTTTCAAGAAAACGCAAAAACGGTGGATATTAGTGATGTTGTTCAATTCACAAGGTTTTATGCGAGTTTTGGAATCATATAGGAGAATGATTGCTGATCTTTGATGAAATAACAAGTCTATTTGTTTAGATAATACATTTTGTGATATTGTTCTAAATATTAAATTTCTGAATAAAATTTTAATAGTGCATTCTCTCATATATAGAGAGAATTCAAAGTTTTGGTTGAGTGGGTTACAAAATAACACATGCCAAATAACACAACAATTTATGTGTTATTTTGCAACCCACTCAACCAAGTCTTTGAGTTTTCTCTATATATGAAGAATGTACTACTAATATTTCTATTCATAAATTTAATTTAGATCAAAATCACAAAAAGTATTATTTAAACAAATAAACTTGTTATTTCATCAAATATCAGCAATCATTCTCCTATATGATTCCAAAATTCGCATAAAACCTTGTGAAGTGAACAACATCATTAATATACACCGTTTTTGTGTCTTCTTGAGAAGTCGTCATGAAACTCCATGTAATACATTCATAAGGTTTCATTGTTCACCCTTAACAATAACTACCGATATATCGTTGTTAGTAACATTATATTGGTATAACAAATGCTTATTGTATACTTTGTCTAGTCGCTAGAATTTGATCGACATTCTAAATCTCATGAAAATTTTCTACGGCATAGACGTGATATCTCGTAGTTTGGATTCATTTTTCAAAAACAATTTTTAAATTTTTTTAGTTATGCTACGCTTGATTTCTTTTTATCAAAAGATTTTGAATTAAATAATTAATCAAAATTTTAAATTTGGAAAAAAAGTTGTTTTTAAGCTTTAAAAAAAACATAAAATATAGAAAAAAAATAATACTATATTGATCTTAGATAGTTTTTTTTTTTGGTTAGGTAAACGGTTTCATTAAAATATAGGAAAAACTATACAGTATACAAATCTAATCTACCTAGGCTCGAAAGCTTAAGGTAGTTACTATCTATTTGCTAGTCTAAATGTTTCGAGAGACATACAAAAATCCACCTTTGAAAGCATGATCTGGGCACAATGCAAATAAAATAGAAAAGGTGCATACGTTAATCTCCTTTAACACTCTTTCCTTTGAGACAGTTTCACAATTCATTGCAAGACTATTTCTCATCCGCCGTATATGATAAATAGTCGCGGCAAATGCAACTTTCCATACCTTTCTTCTTCAATTTTCTTGAGGCTTAATCTTTTTAATCCATTTGAGAGCGCTCAATATAGTATTCATCTCTCTGCAATACCTAACCATTTTTTCATATCGTCCCAAATACTTTTAGCAAACCCACACTCAAAGAATAAATGCTTATTAGATTCAAAATCTTCACCACATAACTCACAAAGTGGATCCAATTCCATGTAACTTATTTTATCTTTGGTGCAAAACCTTTGTTGAATTGCCATCCACAAAATAATAGCATGTTTTGAAATAACACAAGAATCTCACACAATATTCACTCAAGTTTTCTAAAAAGATCGGTGGCGAAAAATATCATAAGGAGATCTATATAGGGAAAGAAACTCACCACTTCTCGACTCGCTAGCAATCGGTTGATCCTTGGAGGTGGAAACCCAATGATGCAACACCTTAACTTCTCCTTCATGCCCGATATCTCAATTTATTCCTTCAACTCCCACAATAGTTATCTGAACAAAACAAAAAAAAAATATAAAGATTATTGATAAAAATAGCAGAAAAAAGAAGTGGTGAATGAGAATCATCCACGTATATACTAATATGGACTAGTAGACAATTTATATAGTAGAGTATTCATACCCTAATTTTACATCATTCGGTATTTAATGCATAAAATTGACTTAAAAAGGTTATGTTTTTACTCATAAATATTCTCATTCATACTCAATATACATAATCGAGCATCCTTATTTCCCAAAAATGAAATATCAAGTCTTCTTAATGTGATATCCAACTTTCAGTTGTCCGGTTTAATTATTATTGTTTTATTTAACACCTAAACACAAACGATTTTTTATGCTTACTAATATAGAGAAATAGAGAGAGAATATTTTGTATTTTATTGATATGTCAAATCTGTTACATTGCTATTCTATTTATAGACTAATTGGTCATTCCTATCGTGTTGATATGAAATGCCTTACACACTTTGTAACAGAATTATTCTCTACGTTTTGTCTCTGTGTGACTCATATGTATGAGTCACTTACTCTAGAAGCTTCTCTTTCCCTTTCATGTTAATATCCCCCCTCAAGTGCACCACTCGTAAGAGGGGAAACTTGACTAACAAGGCATTGAATTGAGAAGGACCAAGACCTTTAGTTAAAATATCAACAAGGTTATCTTGAGATGGTACACGATGAAGAAGAAGCTTCTTAGACTTGACTTGTTCTCGTACAAAGTGAAAATCGACATCTATATGTCGTGTACGTGTATGCAATACGGGATTCGTCGCTAGAGCTAGAGCAGACTGATTATCACAAGCTAAAGTTGGTTGAGGATGAGACAATTTAAGACTCTTAAGAAGATAAGTAAACTAGATTAATTCAGCTGAAACATGAGCCATAGCTCTATACTATGCCTCAGTGGATGATCGAAAGTGTGGATTGACGTTTAGAACCCCAAGAAATTAGATTCGAGCCAAGAAAAATGCAATATCCTGTCGTAGAACGTCTATCACGAGCACTATTAGCCTAGTCTGAATCAGAAAAGGCATGAACATTTATAGGAGATGGAGTAAATTTTAAACTATAATGTAAAGTGCCCTTTATATATCTCAGCAGCTTTTTGAGAGCTTCAAAATCCCCGTTAGTAGGTTTGTGCATTTGCTGACATATTTGATTAACAACAAAGGCAATGTCAGTTTGTGTGAGTTTTAAGTACTGTAAAGAACCCGTTAAAATTCGAATAGCCCAGTCTGAATCAGAAAAGGCATGAACATTTATAGGAGATGGAGTAAATTTTAAACTATAATGTAAAGTGCCCTTTATATATCTCAGCAGCTTTTTGAGAGCTTCAAAATCCCCGTTAGTAGGTTTATGCATTTGCTGACATATTTGATTAACAGCAAAGGCAATGTCAGGACGTGTGAGTTTTAAGTACTGTAAAGAACCCGTTAAACTTCGAAATAAGAAGGGATCCTCAAACAGCTCAACAGCTAAATTAGTTTTAATAGAGCTTTTAATGAATGTTGGTTATGATGAAGCTTTGCATTCTGATAAACCAGCTCGTTTAAGAATAGATTCAGCATAAGAATTTTGAGACACAATAATAGTATCTGCAGAATATGAAATTTCAAGGCCAAGAAAATAAGATAATTTCACAAGATCTTTCATCGCAAAACTTGATTTAAGAGCTGCAATAGTAGTTGATATATATAAAGAATCTAATCCTGTGACAAGAATATCATCAACATAAATCAAGACAATAGTCAAATGATCATCAGAACCTCACTGAGCATAGAAGAGTCAGCAGGACTAACTACAAAACCATGTGATATAAGGAACGAAGTAAGCAAGTTGTTTCAAGCTCGAGGAGCTTGTTTAAGTCCATAAAGTGAGCGCTTTAATTTACAAACATAATTAGGATATGTAGAATCAACAAAGCCTTGAGGTTGAAACATATAAACATCTTCCTCTAAATGGCCATGTAAAAATGTGTTAGATACATCAAGTTGTTGAATACTCCACTTATTTGTAGCTGCAAGAGAGAGTATCAATCTAATAGTTTGATGTTTCACAACAGGGCTAAAAGTTTCCGTATAATCCAATCCATATTCTTGCATAAACCCTCTAGCAACTAAACGAGCCTTGTATCTAGCAATAGAACCATCATCATTCCTCTTTAATTTGTATATCAATTTACAAGTAATAGGTGTGCGCCCAATAGGTGGGGGCACCAACTCCCAAGTATTTTGTTTAGTTAAAGCAGAAAACTCATCATTCATAGCAGATAACCAACATTGAGATAGTATAACTTCTTTATAGGAAGCAGGTTCAGAAATAGAAGAGACATTTATATTTTGACACTTGTAAGAAGGTTTGAGAGCACCTGTTTGTTTTCTTGTGACCATAGGATGTCTAATAGGCTGAATTGTAGAAGAAGAAGGAATAGATGAGCTAGACTCAATAGGAAGAACCTCAATAGATGATGGTGCAGATACAGAGATAGTAGACTCAAAAGGGAGAGAAATTGATTGAGGGTTAATTGGACTATCAAATAGATCAATATATGAGGTGTGTGTGGAGTCCAGAGATTGTGAATTTAGAGTAGGTGTTGATGTTTGAAAGGGAGAAACATGTTCATTAAAGATCACATGTCTAGAGATAAAAACTTTGTGTGAAGACAAAGAGTAACATTTATAACCCTTTGAGTGAGTGCAATAACCTAAGAAAACACAAGCTGCAGATTCAAGAGCAAGCTTATGAGCACTATATGGCTTAAGCCAAGGATAGCACAAGCACCCAAAGACTTTCAGATGAGTATATGAAGGAGGCTTTTGATATAACACCTAAAATGGAGAAAGATTTGAGAGAATAGGGGTAGGTAGTAGATTTATCAAGTAGATTGCAACTGAAAGAGCTTCAAGCCAGAAATTCTGAGACAAGAAGCTATGAGATAAAAGAGATCTTTAGCTTCTAAGAGATGGTGATGTTTTCTTTCAGAAATGCCATTTTGTTCTGGTGTATGAGGACAAGAAGTTTGGTGAATCACCCCTTTAGATTGAAGAAAGGACTGAAAACGATGGCTAGTATATTCACCTCCATTATCACTTCTGAAACACTTAATTTTTTATTGAAATTGAGTGTGAATCATAGTGTAGAATGTTTGAAAAATAGTGTAAACATCAGACTTTTGGACTAAAGGATAAACCCAAACAAAGCGACTAAAATCATCAATAAATATCACATAGTACTTAAAAGAAGAATAAGACTCAATTGGAGAAGGACCCCATACATCTGAGTGTATTAAATCAAAAGGTGCAGCACTACGAGTTACAGATAAAGGAAAAACTAATTTATGAGACTTAGAAATAGAACAAGGTTCACAACTACTACCATGAAAATTAAGTTTAGTGTTTAACACAGAAGATAAAGAAGTAGAAGCACTAATTGAGGGATGTCCAAGGCCATAGTGCCATAATTTAGTTGAAGAAGAGGTGGTTGTAGAAGATAAACATTGGATCTGAGATGAAGAAGGTGGAGAAGACACATAAGCACCAAATCTAAGAGGATAGAGTCCATTTTCACAAGGGCCCTGGAAGAGTAATTTATGAGTAGCTGAGTCAAAAATGGATACACATTTAGAGGAGAATACAACATAACACTGATTATCCTCAGTGAATTTTGATATAGACACAAGATTAGAGGTTATTTTAGGCACATGTAAGATAGATGATAGAATGAAAGAGGAAGAATTAAGACAAAGCTTACTATTCCCAATATTGGCTATTTCTAGTGAATGACCATTTCCTACAGCAACAAAATTTCCATCATGATAAGATGAAGAATGTTGAATCATTGAAGCATCAGGAGTTACATGGTTGTTAGCACCAGAATCCAAGTACCACAACTCAGGATTATAATTTGAATTTGAGTGTGTATTATGAGCAGCATAAGCCACTTTTTGCTGAGCTTTTGGAGATGGAAAACTAACAAAGTCGGATCGAAACCAACAATCAGTAGCACCATGACCAATACGGTTACATATCTGACATATAGGTAGAGTAGAATAATGAGAAGCACCTGATGGTTGATGAGTAGGTTGATCCAAAATAGATGGGACATTTGAGTAAGCACCTGGAGTGCAACCTCTACCTCGACCTCCACGCTTATTATAGCCACCACCACCACCACCACCTCGGCCTCGATTATTTGAATTTGAGGAAGGTGATGATGATGAAGAGTACAAAGCAGTATGAACATGACCCACAGATTCTGTAGAATCATTCATAGACATATGCAATTCCTCACTTACTAATAAGCTCCCGAGTGAATGAAAACTTAAAGTGGAAGTGTGTGCATTAGAGATGCGTATACTTGATTTAAATTGATTGTACTCTTGAGAAAGACCCTTCAAAGTGTACATGATAATGTCCTCTAATGGAAGAGCAGAAGAAGCCGTTTCAAGACCATCACAAATATCTTGTATTTCTGCTAAATAATCCGTCATACGTCGATCACCCTTCTTGACATTACACAACTTCATTTTTAACTGGTATATATGAGTTCGATATTGAGAAATGAAGATCTCTTCAAGCTTGAGCCAGACATCAATAGCGTGAGGGAGCTTAACCACCTGTGATAGAACGGAGGAAATCATGGCGGAATGGAGCGACACCTTAAGCTGCTGATCCTCAACGATCCATGTTGAGTAAGCTGGATCATCACGAGCCGGTGGAGTTGATGCACCAGTGACATGGTGTAAATACCCATGAGCTTCGAGTACAGCTTCAAGCTGAGCTCGCCACAACACATAATTGGATGAATCAAGACTGATTTGCACGAGTCCACTCCAATTTTGACGTAACAAGAGTAGACCAGCAGGTATGGAAGAACTGTTAGATATATGAGGGCGAACAGAGGAAGAAGAAGCCATTTTGGAGAAAAAGCGGAAGAAATTTTAGGATCGAGAACTGTGGAGATGAAAAAGCTTCAAAACACCATTAATGGTGAAAGAAAATAGAAGCTTAACTCCATGACATCTGATACCATATAGAGAAATAGATAGAGAGAATATTTTGTATTTTATTGATATGTCAAATCTGTTAAATTGCTATTCTATTTATAGACTAAGTGGTCATTTCTATCGTGTTGATATGAAATGCCTTACCCACTTTGTAACATAATTATTCTCTACATTTTGTCTCTTGTGTGACTCATGTGTATGAGTCACTTACTCTAGAAGCTTCTCTTTCCCTTTCATGTTAATAACAATTTTTCTTCCTCTTTTTATCTTTTTTTTTCTTTTTGGTTTTATTCCTTCTTCCTTTTAAAAGTACTAGCGATCACAAAGAGGTTTGAATCTCTAGCGACCACCTAAATCCTTGGTAATGCGTACACCTTTTCTTGAGAATGGAAATGGTCCGTAAATGTATGATCTTTTAGCGACCATAACGGTAGTCATTAGAAATATTTTCTTCTAGCAACAGTTGCTATTGACGAAACTATCTCTAACAACGAGATATTAACAACTAATCTTTAACAATCATTAACTTTCGTTAAAAATGAAAACAACCTATAACAAACACTTTAATAGTCGCTAATCAAAAAAGGAGAGAACCCCCTAAACCATATATAATTTCTTCTCTCCTTATTTTACAAAGAATTCTCCAAATGAACAAACTAAGCTACACTAAACCAAATTAATGAAATAACAAAAGAAAATAAATGTATGAATTATATGACATGTGTACAGGTAATAATATATACGAAAAATAATAAAAATAAAATCCAACAAATCAATCACACAATATGTCTTTTATTACATCGTAGGCAGATCTTAGTAAGAGCTAACCACACAGAGGTAAAGCTTAGCTTAGTTGCCCAAAGAGTACATAAATATGCTTTTATGTTGCAAAATTTGTTTTTTTTTTTCTTTTTGTTTTTAATTTTTTTTTATTTTGTTCTAGTTTTGTACTTTATATTTGTATAATGTTTTCACTAGCAAAATAATTATGAGGCTTGATTATGGTTGAGGTTCTTCTTCAATTTCTTGCGCTAGTTCTCTCGTTAGCTTATCTGCACGATCATCGTGTCCACCAGCAAATGAGTAGACCCTGTATGCAAATTGGAAAGACTTCCATAGCATTTTACCAGAACCTGTTTTTTTAACATCTTTGTTCTGGGGTGCTTCTCTCCTCTCCTGCAAGCAACATTCCAATAAGATTTCAACATAATAAGATAATAAACTTCTAGGGCGATCATCCTGGTTTTCATTAATAAGACAAAAGCTTAGGTGTGGTATTTAAGGATTGAACAAACCTTAAGTACTAGTTCCATACAGCCTGAGGAAAGATCTACCATCAACTCTTTAATACGAACAAGGATGCCGAAATCGAAATTGATTTTGTGGCTTTTGAACTTCTTGGCTTCTTCATCTTTAGTCCGTTCCAAGGTGTCCAAATCTCCTCTGATCTGTATGAAATTGCACAAATTTAGTGATCAATTATATATCTTACACACACCTCGTGATCTTCAAAAAGTAACACATTGTACCAAATATTAACTTGGTCACCAGAAAAAATGATAATTTTGGTTTAAGATACATGTACAGTACCCCGTCCTATTATGGTCATAAGCTAATGATGATTTTATTATAAAACTTAGTTATCCCCATCAAAATAAATGATCAACCCCCTAAATCTCCAATAGTAAAAGTTAGTTATCCCTGTTCCATCCAAAATAAACTCCCAAGATCCCCTTGTGATCCTAAAGCATTGCACATTACCCCAGCTGAATGGTCACATGTTCATACCACTTAAAGTAGCAAAGTACGTGTTTGAGATGCACACGGCTCCTTTTTGTGCAGCTGAGATTCATTTTTTAGGCTTGTACATGGCCAATTTATATGTTGTATAGAGTGATGAGATGCGAACAGGAACTTTTTGGTATTTAGAGCTATAAGTTGAAGAGGCTTATAATGACTATGTGTTTCTGAGGTGAAGGCACGGATAAATACTGCATTTTACAAAATAATGTGTATAGTAATAATTCTTATTTACCTTATTAAAGTAATTTTCAACCTTGTCGAGGAGTTGGTTAGCAGGAGAAACAATCTTCCATTCCTGTAAAGTTTGAACTATTGAATCCAACTTGGTGTAAAGCGCAGCTGCCATCCTCAATGCTTCCAATTTCTTAACGGGAAATTCTTCGAATCTTGCTAGCACTTGAGATTCATCTGTTAGTTTCTCGAGATGTGATTCGACATGTTTATGAAACTTTTTGAGCTCATCCATGTTTGTTGATTCGAAGGAGGTGATTGCAATTTTCAATTCCTTGACTGCATTTGCATGATTTAAAACATCCTCTTCAATTTGCATGAAGTAAGAAGATCTGATCAATATATGTACACATTTTAGAATATCTTATCGGAAATGTAAATATTCAAAATTCGAAGATAATATTGCCATTAAGAATAATACGGAAAACTTACAAACTTACCTTTTTGTCATCTCTGCCAATGCATCAGCCATACTCTGTTTTCCTCCACCAGATGAGTTACCACCAACTTTACCACCTTTTCCTTGTGATTTACCTTTTAAACAAGATCCTTCAACCTTTCCCTTGAGAACTCTATATAGATTTCCCATCTGCGATGATCTCTTTAACTTGGTAGCTGCTTTCCTGGCATGTAAGGCGCCAGCAGGTCCTGGTGGTGGAGGAGGACCACCACCCTTTCCTAATAGAGGTGGGGGTGGTGGTGGACCTGCTCCTTTTGATCCTCCCATTGGTGGAGGTGGTGGTGGGGGTGCCATGCCTCTAGCTCCCATTGGTGGAGGAGGTGGTGGAGGTAGTGAAGCCATGTTGTTTGATCCCATCGGTGGAGGTGGAGGTGGTGGTGGATGAAATGTCTTAGTTGTTGATACCATTAAGGGTTGTGGAGGTGGTGGTGGGGGTGCCATGCCTTTTGCTCCCATTGGTGGAGGGGGTGGTGGTGGTAATGAAGCCATGTTTTTTGACCCCATTGGTGGTGGCGGTGGCGGTGGTGGTGGTGGTGGTGGATGAAATGCAATAGTTGTTGATGTTATAGATGGTGGTGGAGGGGGTGGTGGAGGTAATAAAGCCATGTTTTTTGACCCCATTGGTGGTGGTGGTGGTGGCGGTGGTGGTGGATTAAATGATATAGTTGTTAATGCCATAGGGGGTAGTGGAGTTGGTGGTGGTGTTGCTACACTATTTGATGTCATGGGAGGTGGTGGTGGAGGTGCGGAGATGGTTGTGTTTGCTGATGTAAATGATGGTAGGGGTGGAGGAAGTGGTGGTGGTGGTGGTGGTGGTGGTGGTGGTGGTGGTGGTGTACTTGTTGGTGTAACCGCAATTTGCATTTCTTCATCATTTACTTGGAATGAAGATGTTGATGGTGGTGAAGATGAAGGTGCTTCAAGATCCTCCACATTTGATGGTGGTGAAACCACATCCATACTCGCTTTTTCGACACCTTTAGAAGGCGAAACTTCTTGATCAATCACCATGTTATCGCTAACGCAGTTACTTTCTTGAATATCACAATCTTGAGTAACTTCTTCTTTAGCAACTTCCTTCACTTCAAAATTGTACTTAGTTTCAATTTTCGGTTGCTCTTTAACAGGCTTATTTATCTGGATCGAAAAATTAGGATTCTGAGCTGCTACATGAGGCATCATATGAAAGGAGAGGCGCTTTAAATCGATAGGATTCAACTTTCCCACAGCTTGAACTCTAAGTGGCAATAGAAATGGAGGGGAATAAGAAACCTTTGTTCCATTGCTCGTAACATGGCATATTTCAGGAAGCACAGAGGTTGGAGTGGCCGGAGAACCAGAAAACGAGAAATTTGATGATGATTCTGAAAAAGACTTCCGAGATGCTATTGATGAAGGACTACTACCTCTCGTTTCTTCATCCTCGTCCATCATATCAAACAACCTTTCACTCGCTAGTGTATTAATGTCCTCCAATGTCACCAACGCTATTAATTTAAACTTTTGTTATTCAATTAACATTCAAGTAAAACCAAATTTAAATGTAAGATACAAATTATTGCATACCTAGATTGTTCATCTCGTCGAGATCAAATTTATCGCACGTCTTGTTTTTGCATTTGTCCATCCATTCATCATTATTTGTCCATAACTTGCCTAGTGATTTCAACGTGGTACAGAATAAATCGAGCACCTGTTAAAGAAAAGCTTTGCGATAATGAGAGATTCTAGACCACCAATTATAAAGTCTCTGGCTATTTGAATGATATATAGTTTACCTCAAGTGTAGATGCTTTTCCCAATTCTGAAACTGAAAGATTTGCCTTTAAAGTCGGATAGGATCTGCAGAGATCCTTGAGAGTCCAAATCAATAGCTGCAGAAAAGATTGAGTCAAGAAATTAGAGTTTATAAGCAAGTATAGCAAGAGCTTCATGCACTGATAATTACAAGTATCACTATGAAGTACCTCATCGACAGAATCAGAACCGGAACAGGGTGTAAAATCAAGTAAGTCTCGGAATCTAAGAATCTTTTTTTGAAGCTCCGCCCTCGTAGAAAATTTGGCTGCTGCCCCGCGAGAATTATGAATTGTAGACCCTTTCATTTTATGTTTTGGCCTTGATACATTAACTTTTTTATTTGCATTAATACGTTGTTTTTTCTGCAATCATCACATATTGTACTAATAGTCATTATATATTCATGATCTAGAAAAGAATGTTATTTAAGACACTACATATGACTTGTTAATTCGTATCAGATAATATTTTATTTAAAATGCAAGTGATGATGCAAGAAACCATTTTAGAAATGAGATTTTGAGTAGTTTAGAAATCATTATACAACCACAGTATTAGCCTATCAAATAGAGGAAAGAAAATACACATGTGCATAACAATACTAGAACGTCACAAACAAGTAAACGAACATGAACGAATTGATATAGGTTTAAGGGGGGGTTTAAGTTATAATCAAGAGATGAAAATTCCTGACCATATTTCACAGAACGCAAAATAAAAGTAGCCAGATAATTGCATAATCATCAGAATAAACAATTACATATATGAGGAAAACAAGATATTCATCAAAATCATATAGGCGTGCGTGCATAAAGATAGGTTTATGAAGTTCAAATAATAATCCATGGACAACGATTCGTGTCAATATATCAAAGAAGCGATAAAGTAGTTAAAGGCATGAAATTATGAAGTATTAAAATCCTCATGATAAACCTTCGCAGAAGAGAAACATAAACAAAAATCCATCGAGATCACGATAAACCTTCACATTGGTAAACTTTAGGCATACAAGTATATAACATACCTCGAATCCGGAACCCTTCATGCGCGAAAAAAATGTTGTCATACACGAGAATACTTCTCCATCCATGGCAGGAAAATAAGTTTTATATAGTCTTGAAAAGGAAATAATTAAACAGGGATATCAATGTTTAAACCACCAAGGAGTTTACCACACCCGGTCAACTTCTTAATCAGGTTTAACAAGCAACCCTGGAAATCTCTAATTAAATAATTATTGAAATTTGATAATATGATGAAGATTGTATGATTCAAGATAATAGTGAACAAATGATAAAATAATAGATAATTTATGGTAACGTGCAAACCATTTCAAATGCCTGGGGTTTCAAGATTTTCATTGGGTAGACTTCGTCTCCCAATTGGCCCATACAGAGGATTATGGGAGTCAAATTTACATCATTTTGTTTTCGTTATTGTTGGGAAAATCCGCGTTGGAGCGTAACTTTCGTTGGTTTGTCAACTTTGTTATTGTGATATTATATTTTTTTAGCTCTCAGTCACGGCCACGGGTACATATTTTTGGGTGACTTTGTAAGGACTGTGTCCTAGATTAAACAACTCAATCGAGGTTTGTTTAGTCGTTGAGTTTTGGTGTAAATTCTGTTTGCATAAAGATTAATATGTTCGGGTAAACTATTTTTGTTTTTAGATTGATGCAAATATTTCTTGTTTTTAATAAGAGTAATGATATATACTATCCAAATTCATACTACCTAAATACCATTCAATGACGTGGCGTGAATTGGTTGGTTACAAATTGTTAATGTATTTATTTTCTTGATTTGATTAAAAATTTGTAACCAACCAATTCACGCCACGTTATTGGGTGGTATTTGGATGGTATGAATTTGGGTGGTATATATCATTACTCTTTTGATAATTAAGAGTAATGATGTATAACATCTAAATTTTTATCATCAAACATAGAGCAAACTAAGCTCAATCATATACTTCAATCTGAACATATACTATTCAAATCCAATTTTCTTATAAATTGATCTGACCCGAGATGTTACTGTAACAAGCTAGGTTTTTTTTTATATGTCTAGGGGGATTTAGTTTATAAGGTCCAATGACCATATAACTTTTTGTTTTAAATCTCATTCCCAATTAACCTGGTGGTGTTACCTAGGGTGTGATAAAAAGATGTATAAATTAGATGAAAATAAATACCTTAAGCTGACACGGTTCTGCAAGTATACAGATCGTGTACAAGTTTCAATGATTAATTAAGATTCGTCCCGCAGAGACTACAAAGGTTAGGGAAATCTTATGCAATAATCAAGTGCAAATATAAAAAGTTAGAACAAATAAAACGCAGAAAAAGTAAAGACAAATGGATTTTTATTTGGTTTTTAATTAACTAATATTAAACTAAGGAAGTAAAGACAGAAATTTAAATGCAAGAGAAGAAGTAGTATAGGAATATAGCTTGAGTCAATAGCATGTAATTCCCACTAGTTTTGTCGTTCTAAAACATGTAAGGGTGAATTATGTAGTATTTCAATAATCGGTTCCAATTGTGCTAGGTAGTTTTAAATAGGATTTTTCTGTGTCAATAAGGAGTCCTAAGCAAACTGTTCCTGCAATTGGTAAATAGCAATACACTAAACCATGGTGATTATTTAGTTAGGTTGATTTGTCAGATCTAAACCGAATACTAGACGTTATGTGCTAAACATATAATTAAACACCGTTGTCAATGTTGACCTAACTACAGATACGCGCTTCCACAAGAACACGGAATATAAATCCAAACACATAAACAGAGAATAAAAATAATAATTCAATTTAAAACATAAAATTCCCAAATTAGATAGATGTCAACCAAAACTAGGGTTCATACATATATGCTAAAAACTCAAGCTAATAGAAATTTAGTTCATACTAATGGAAGAAAAGAAAGAAATTACAAATTCAAAGGTTGAAGATGACATATTGATGAACAGTTCCTTCCAGACTTCTTTTCTTGTGTTGTAAGCTTCCTCTTGGCTTAGGGTTTTAACCAAGGATGATTTTCTAATCTAGGCCAGCCAATCTTTCTTGGGTTTTTGGGAGGGGGCTTGACGTTTAGATCCTGAAAACTTCGTTTCACACCTAGGTCCTAATTCATCTGTAGTGGACCTAACATCAACCTTAGTCTTACCTTTACTTGAAATGGGTCCACACAGGATCCTTTTTGTCATTATCTTAGGGAACACGTGTCCAGGGTCGGTCCTGTAGTAAAACAAAAGATGTGGCCGCGTAGGGTCCTCGATTTTTTGACGTTTTTAGGGGGCCCTGATCATCTAAATATATTGTGTGTGTGTGTATATATATATCACTGATTTAAATAATTATATAAAAGTAGTGTTGTTAGTTTGGTGGTAATGGGACATATTTTCATTTATAAGGCCTAGAGTTTGAACCATGTTAATAGTAATAATATTTTTTTATGTAGAGGGCTCCATTTTGTGAGTTCGCTTAGGGCCCCCGAAATGTGGCCGAGAAGGGATGTTGTCTGTCACGTCCTTGACCAAAACCTTGTACCCCGATTTCTCTTTCATCTTTCCTTGACAAGGGACCACCTTTTGTACGGAAGAAACCACTAGGCTTATTAGATATTCTCAGTTGTTCCTTGACAAGGGACCACCTTTTGTACGGAAGAGACCACTAGGCTCATTAGACATTCTCAGTTGTTGTTCGTAGCTTTCAGTATAAAGATGGGGAGGGTCATCAAGATCATCGACCACTTGTATCCTACCCCCTCGACCCTTAATTGGGATAACACTTAACTAGTCACCAAAACGAAACTTAATGAAACCACAAAGTCCTTTTCGTTTCAGCTTTGTACATTTCACAGTCACCTGCTAAATTGCTTAGCAAACCACAAAAGTGACAAAACTTGCTTAGTTTTTTGTAACGGTCTCTAACCATAGCTTCAGAGAGAGACGTCCTATCGACCTTGAATAACGGAACGGGAGGATTTTTTTTACTTTCTGTAGAACCCTGACTAGCAAATGCTTACCCGTTTCACTTGCCTCCTCAATGTCATATGCAAGCATGTTGCAGTCAAGGTTTTTGCATATGTCTTTGATGTTATTAGGGATTACAAACATAGGAGGGAGATCCAAAAATTGCTCCCATATAGTTGCCATTGAAAAGTAAACTTCTTCGATGTCCATCTCAGGATGTCATGCATAATGGATTAGCATGTGTCCATTGACTGGCCAAGGACGGAACTGCCAGGTACTCATGAGGCCATCTCTAGAGTCAAATGCAAAAAAATATTTGTTAAAGCCAGCGGAAAGCACATGCATTTGAGATCTCTAAGCCCCAAGATCTATTAGCAGCAGTTTCAACTGTGAATGGATTAATTTCTTGAACAGTAAAAATCTTAGCCAAAAGCATATTTTTATATATATGTAGATCTCATGATATTGGTACTTTAGGGGTTAGTTTTATGGGTTTTACTGTGAAGAAAGCCATAGATAGGGAGGAGTAGAGTTTTTTAGAGTTTTAAAGAGAAAAAGAAGAAGGGTAGAGAGTAGAAGGAAAGATAGCATAAAGAAAGAAAGAAGCATGATAAATTCTCCACTAAGTAAATAGAGAATAGAGAAAGAGAGAGAGAGAGAGAGAGAGAGAGAGAGAGAGAGAGAGAGAGAGAGAGAGAGAGAGAGAGAGAGAGAGAGAGCGAGAGAGAGAGAGAGAGAGAGAGAGAGAGAGAGAGAGAGAGAGAGAGAGAGAGAAAGGGGCTCTTTATTTTAAACGGCCTAAGGCCATGTAAGTTTATAAAAAAAAAAGCCCTGGGGTAACTAAACCCATTACACCCCAACTAATACCCCAAATATACCTAAACTACCCTCCCACCCTTCTACCCATATACAAAAACTGAAAACCCAAAATCTATTACCCTATTAACACCATCGAACCCTCCCCTCTCCTCCACTCTCTCCTCTCTCTCCTCTCTCACGACGGAAAACCTAAACCACCGACCCCCACCACCTGCATCACCATGGCCACCGAAAATCCCCACCTTCATCACCATCCCTTCTCTCTCTCTCTGCCGGCGAACCACCCCCCACCTCCACCTTCACCATAACCCCAACACCCCCACCATCCATCACTGATTCGCAGATCTGAGCCCACCCCCCCTTTCGGAGCTTCATCACAGCAACACCACCATCATCACAGCTTCCTGTCACCACCGTCCCTCACCCATATCTCTCTGCTGTCACCGTCCAGCCCCACCCACCCTCTGCTTCTCAACACCGATAACCACCACCAACATAACTACCGAACTGCTGTTCCACCAACCCCATCGAGAACCACCTACACACCACCATCACCAAGACCACCATAACCACCCTCACCTTCGTCTCCTGTAACAGAAACAATACCACCACCACCGATCTGCAAACATGACAGTCAATACCACCACCTCCGTGAAGACCTCCGCCGATTCAGATTCAGATCCAGATCGTGGCCAGCACCACCGTACAAGCGACGACCCTCTCCTCCGTGTTCATCATCACCCTGCTCGATCTCAAGTGCGGGTTTCGTTGCTCAGATCCAACTCCACTACCGACAAGTGTTCAGGGGAATGGTCGATCTGGTTTCTAGCCTCGTCGATCGATTTACCTTTTTTTTTTAATGTCGTTCGATTATTCGGGCCAGCCCCATCTAGGTTCTGTTAGTTATGGGTCCAGGCCCATCTAGGTTGTGTTAGTTATGGGGCCAGCCCCATCTAGGCTGTGTTAGTTATGGGGCCAGCCCAAATTGTAATTTTTGGTGTATTTTTATTTTGTTAAGGATCTACTGCTTATGGGGCCAGCCCAATATCCCATTATTTTTTATTTTTTTACTGTTCTGTGTAATGGGGCCAGCCCAATATCATGTTATAAATCATATATCTTTTTGTGAATTTGGTCCATGTTGATTGTTGGTTCATGGGTCTAGCCCTATTACGTGCTTACTGGTTTCATACCCACAGTGAACAAATGTGTGAAGAAAAGGTCCGTGGGTACAGCCCATATTAAAGAAGAATAAAAACAAAGCATGAAAAAATCATTAAGGACATGGGTCTGTACCACCAAGGAAGAATGGTTTGATAAGGGTAAAATGGTCAAAAAAGCCAACTAGAAAGTTAAAAATGGGCTTTAAAAGTATTTTTTTCTAGTTAAGGCTTTATTTGTAAAAGTGGGGTTTTTTAGGTCTTTAAAAGTATTTTCCTCAGAAAAAAGGCAGCTACTTTTTTTTTGTTCAAATTAGGCAGCTACAGAGTTGTAGGTAAAAGAGAATAAAGATCCAAAGAAAGGATCTGACTAAACAATAAAGAAAGAGGGAATATGGACCTTGAGAAGGGATAGAGAAGACTAGAAAAATACAAAGAGAGATAAATGAGGTAGAGAGAGGTCTAAACTAAATGATTACATAGGAAGATGAGCAGGGATATCAACGAGGGAGTAGAGATAACATAAATTGATATTACAAGTATGAATACTTACTATATTTATGCAATTATTCATCCTGAAAAAACATAAAATAAATATATTATTAATAATTGCTCTAGTACTCTACAGCCTAAAGTGATTATTATGTGATCCCCCAAGTCAAAATAACTCCCCAAAGTAATAAAAACTCAACAAGAGAAAATAAATATCACAAACTTAACTCACTTCAACAACACTATATCTATAAACCATCCTTTTAATTTCCCCATAATTCCGTCCAAAAAAAAAAAAAAAAAAATTCCCCATAATTTTACACTCAAAACACACCTAAATACACAAATCCCAGAAAAGACAATAAAAAAAATACTATTCAAATAAAAAAGCCTGATAATCCTCATAATTTGTCACAAGTATGAACTAGAAAACCATGGCAAAACATCTATATACTCGATCCTTCCTCTTCCCACATTCCATAATTTGCACTCTCAAAGAAGCTCAAAATAACTTAAATATTAATTCATAATATTCTCAAACTACTTTTCTTAAATTTGTTCTTCCATCTTTTTCCGTATTAATAGCTACTTTTTTAACATTTCTAGCCCCAATTGGTACTTTCCTAGCAGTACTTGCAGCTGTTCTTTCAGCTATTCTTTTTTGTCTCTCAATCGCTGATTCCTCCATTCTTTTACGAATATCATCCTCCTAAATAAAATTAAAAAAATTAAACTCAACAACAAAATATAAATATAAATATAATTAATTTTTTACCTTCTCGAATTTATTCTTTGGACCCATTAATCTACTCGGATTAAACGCCTTCTTACTCTTTACCATACTATCAACTTTCGGAACAGAACCTCGTAAAACTTTTTTAACGGGACCCGTTTTTTTCTTACTTTCAACAGCTTTAATTTCTTCATTAGTTTCAGCTATGGATAATTTTTTATCAGGTTCGGTAAACAAAATCTCAGCTCCATAATCCATTTCACGTGTCCATGATCCAGAAGATTCAATAGAATCTCGTACAAGTACCACACAAAGATCATCAGGGGCATTTACGTCTTTTTGTACACCATTTACAGATGGAGAAGAAGAAATTTTTAAATCCGCAACCATGGTTAAATCTCTTTTCCATTCAAATTCATCAAAAGCTTGACGAGTTTGAGTTTGTACCATAACTGAATCATCGATCGAATTATTATTATTATTATTACCTTCCATGTAAGAAAACTCACGCTCAGATGATAAATTATTATTTTCGTAAAAATTCATATTTTTAGACTCATGAAATTCTCGATTTTCGGTTCGATTAGCTACAAACCAATCTTCTCTATTCCCGTTACGAATTAACGCTGACTCAGCACCAAAATCGATAGAATTGAAATTGCTCCCAGGTCCTTCAACTTTCTGTGAAGTTAAAACTTCAACATAATCCGAATTTCTTATTTTCATACTCGGATATTTTTCCTCGTTAATATTAACTCTACTTTCATCATATCCATCTCTTAAATTCAAAATCGAAGCATCACTAATTAAATTTCCAACTTTACCCTTTTCAGATTCAATATCAATTGACCCATTAGTGATTAAATTCGAACCTTCGTTATAAGAATTATTAATTGCAATATGATCCTCTTCACGGCTCATTAAAAGAGTTTGAAAAGTATTCCAATTCTCATTCTTTTGCTCACCTTCTGACACATCAGCATTATCCAATTCTTTTTTATTTTTTTTCGAGTTACGTTTTTTCTCTAAAGACGAAACAGCATCAACTACATGTTTTTTTATAGCATCTTCACTTTCTTCTGAAGAAGATTCACTTCTTTTCGAAGTAATATAATTAATATTCCGAATCACAACTGTTTTCGAATTTTTCTTTTTCTTTTTTATTTTTTTCTCACTTTTTTCTGAGACAGTTTCTGAATCAGATTCACTTTGTTCATCCTCCTCTTCTGATACTTCAGATTCTTCAGAATCTTCATGTTTACCCTTTTTTTTCGACGATTTTCGAGGTTTATAACTAGTAGTATCTTGATTCGGATAAGGCATATGCCCTGGAAAATAAGGGTGCATACCTGGCATAGGGTAACTTTGATAAGGTGAATATTGTTGCATAGGTATTTGATAATTATGCATATATTGTGGTCCTTGATTTGGCCATGGCATATTCATTTGTATTTTTTGTGGTGTTAATGTAACCGAATCTTTATCTGCAAACGAAAAATAAGGGTAGAAGAGTAATTTAACATAACAAAATATAAAAATCAACAATAAAATCATATACCTATAACATCTGAATTAGCTCCATTTGTGTTCAAATTAGCTTCATTATTTTCAAAAGCAAGTGTAATACCAGAACTACCCATATAAGAAAGCTCATTAGGAGGAAAAGCTTCCATAGCTGCTAATTCATCCATCCATTGAGAATCACTATGTTTTTGCTTATAAAGATCTCGAAAATTACCACATGCTTCCCTATAATAAATTACGGTAAATAATTTTTTAGTCTTTAATAATTTTACTAATAAATACCTGAGACGTGAAGCTCCAAAAGCATCAGAAAAATAAATAAGTTCATCCATACGATCAATTCCAAATCCAGCTGCTTTTGCACGTGCATAAGCCATGGCTTGTTCTTTTAAAAGTAATGATTTTCTAGTACCTAAAAGACGTTGAAGCCTAGACCTGGTCAAAATAGAACATTCCATGGTCAAACATAATAAAAAAATTAACTAATTTTACGAAATTTGAGTTTTTTTACTTTGAGTTTTCTTCAGGTGCAACACCATTGACTCCTTCACCTTTGCGTATTGACTAAAAGAAAAACATAATGTTAACACTATAAGTGATAGTTATTTTATAAGTTGTGTAAGAATTTAAATTACCTTGTGAAAATCAGGAGTATTCTTTGTGGCCCCATCTACATCTATTATTACAGAAATTATATGAATTAAATATATTTTGTAGTTATGAAAATTGAAATTTATATTGATTTATATCATTTACTGTACCTTCTTCTTCATGTCCTGTGTTATTAGTGTTTGAAATTTCGTTAGATTGAATTGAAGTTGCGATTTGTGAAATTTCGTGTTCGATTTGTATAAATCTCTCGAGAATTTCGGGTGTGCTTACGAATCGAACAAATCTGGGATAGTGATAATATATTACAATGTTAGATTAAAGTGTATAAGTTCAAGAGAATTATACTTGTATGAAAGTGGATCTATAGTCTAAACAAGTTATTCAAAGTTGTACAACTCTAGATCAACTTCAAAGATGGAAAAATCATATTAACATTTGAAATAATGGTTATATATAATATAATTATTAAATTATGATAGTAATCAGTGATTTGGAATGAAATTCACCTTTGAAATGTGTGTTTAGTGAACCAAAAAGCATCAGGAGTAGGTGGACGAAGAGTAATTGAATACCCTCCTTTAAGAATCTGATCTTTAGCAGATTTCAAGTGAGAAATGAATGGTTCAACTAATCCAGAAGCTACTTTTTCATTTTTTCCTCCATAAAACACCACAAGATCACATCTATTTCCATTGCAACATAAATCAAACAAACTTTTTATCAGCTTCTAAATCAAGCAACATTAAAAAGTAGTCCATACAAAAAAAAAATTATCAAAAGATCCAAAAATGGTTAACAATTGCTCGAGCAATTGAGATCAAATCACTTCATTCTCCGAATAATATATAAAAAACCCTAATAATGGATCTAAATGTGTGCATAAACAAAAATGTTATGAGAGAATTGTACCTTGTTCTTGTTGGAGTGAGCTGAAACAGAGCATAATCAAGAAGAATATTGGAGTCCATACAGAGAGTGAGGAGAGAGACACAGAGAGAGAGATGAAGAGATTTTAGCTTAGGAAAGAAAGATTGTATGAAGAGCAAGTTGAACGTGAAACTTTTAAAAGTCTATTTCAGTGTGAACTGGAAATGAAAGAGAGACAGCGTGGAAATGATTAAGCATAGCACATGGATGATAAAGACAAAGACAAAATAGAAAATAATTTAATAATAAAACAATTAGTGGTTAGGAGGTGTATCTATCTCATATATTGTTATTTTACTTATTTAGTATATATTCACAGATTTATGTAACGCTGTATTAAGTAACGAGTTATTTAGTCTTCAATAATTAAGACTAGACGAAAATAGAGAGATGCGTGAATGAGAAAGCTCTTTGAAGATATGAAAGTGTGTCCAACAATTCATTTTGTCCCTACATCTCCCTTACTTAATTTCCTTGCTATGACAAAAAAGGACAAGATCTTCTATTTTATTTTTCTTCTTTTGATTTCTTTATCTATTTAAACAAAATGTTATTTTCGATTTATATTTTAAAATGTTGTAATAATCATGAATAGTATTTTCACTCACTAGATTAGAGCAACTAAACTTTGAGTCCAACTTTTCAACTATAAAGAAAGTGACGCTTAGGTCATAAGTTATGTATTGTGATGATGACTTTCTTCATATGATATTTCATGTTGTTTTTATTGGACGGAAAGTTTTTGTTTTTGAAACATGAAGAATGTAATCAAAATCGACTTGGGAATTTAATGATTTTAGGTGAAATTTTAAAAATAGTTTTTATGGTATTTTTTTCTAAAGAAACATATGTTAAGTAGGAAAAAAAGTTTACATAGAGCTATCTATAAGGGTAGAAATCGCAAAGGAATTTTTCTACTCCGACCAATCCATTATTTTACCTTTTAAATTTTTCAATTCCGATTTTCTCGATTTCTTTTGGAACAAAATTGAAATTACTCTTAGGAAATTTGAAATTTCTAATTTCTATTTTCGATTTTTTTCCAGTTTGTACATGTATTTTTCCGATTACGAAAACAGGATTTTTATAATATTTATATATACCAATATTTATGTTAATGTAGGTATACTTCTTTCCTATTTATATATAATATAAAATTATATAACTTAAATCACAAAATTTACCAAAGATCTAAATTAGTCGTTTTACTTATTCTTTTTCACCGACGACCATTCATTTCTCTTACACATGACCAATATCACCACACACCACTACCTTACATGATTAAAGGTCAACCATTGGATCACTATATGAAGTTTTAATACATAAATGTATTAATCGGATACATGTTGGAGATTATCTAATTGTGATCTCGTAAAAATTTTGTTGGAATTTGAAACTATGTTCTTACATGTTTAAAAAAAAATTAAATATTTGTATTTAGTTTTATTTAATTAATGTCACATTTTATGCATGTAACATTAAATTAGTGTTGTTTTTATGCTTTGGTTTGTTTTATATAGTTATACTTATATTGGTTTATATTTTCTAAAAAATTATATAATATTGCGAAATTAGTGAAAATAAAAAATTTAAAATTCGAAAATGAAAAAAAGTATAGGTTTAGATTTTTCTATTTCGAAAAAAATTTGGAATTACCAAACAACCCCTTTTCTGATCTGATCTGACCAATTTCCACCCCTAGCTATCTATACTACTAGATACCAATATATACAAGGATATTGTCATATGCCTATTTTAGAGAAATCCGTAATTATATCCTTCTTTTCTTTATTGTTTCATTAACTTGGTGTACATCGTCTAGCTAGTTTGGCTATGTGATTTATCATACTATTTATCTTTCTTGAAATATGTCGGAGTTAGGAGGCAATATTTATGTTTTTTTTATGTGTAAATGGTACATATGTCTCTATTTATCTTGGAAAGTCAAATTTTGAGAATTTTTATAAATATATTAGTCAATGCATTAAGAACACTAATACCAATAAATTTCACTATAAGGTTTGATTCTCTAATATTTTTTTTATAATTCTACGAGATTCTACTAATAATATTTATAAATTAAGGTTTTATATTCTTAAGGGGTAAATGCATGATAAGACAAAATTATCCCTAGTTAGGAGGTGACTAGAATAATAGCTTACACGGTCAACTTGTAGGCTTATAACAGAAACAACTCATTCATCCCAAGGAAGATAGAGAATCAACTAAGCCCACCAAATGCAATACTCATCCAGACCAACTACTTGTTTCAACCAAACTTCATCCATGTCGAGTCATCCTACTACTTAACCGCCTTATGTCACACCGAGTTCAAAGGGCGGGAGGGATTTCATTCCACCTGTCTTGTTAGTTGAGCAGGAGATGTAGATCATGACAGATGCGATACCAAAGATATCTTAGCATATCAGGTTTGAATTAGAAGATATTAATCAAATACCCATCACGGGAAGGCTACTAATCCTAGCTCGCAGCCAAAGCCTTAGTCGAAGTCTTCTACATTTAATATTATATGCTTATAAACAAAGATTTTAGGTTTATTAACAAGTATCTCTCTTTGCAATCTCTAAATCTCTCTATAAAATGCATATTATGTGTATCTCTCGCTTCTATCTAGATCCCTACATCATTGATGGGGCCTTTCCATGTTCACATTGATGTGAGCATATGAGTGCCATTGGGAGCGCACCTCCCTTTTGGCCCTTAGTCATGGTTTTGCAGGTACAAGGGACAGATCAAGCAACTAGCCAACCTTCCTAGTCCCAACCACCCCCGACTTATCCTGATTATTATGTGTAAGCCATTTTCTCAGCATGAAATCATATATTTGAGACATGCAACCTTATAAAAATATATGTTGGAGAAAAATGTTCAATCGATTCCTAAGAATACAAAGTCTTTCCCACTAGGTACCTTATATTTGTCATTCATTTAGTAATTTTACTAATAAATATCCAAAATGCCCCCAAAAATTCCTCTCTCTCTCTCTCTCTCTCTCTCTCTCTCTCTCTCTCTCTCTCTCTCTCTCTCTCTCTCTCTCTCTCTCTCTCTCTCTCTCTCTCTCTCACTCTCACACACACACACACACACTCGGTGAAGAAAATAAACAGAGTCACCCAGGAAACAACCCTATTATTATCTATCTTTGGTTCGTGGTTCATGGTTAACCGTCTCCCGCATGGTTCATTATTGTTGGTTTTCATAATTTGCCTAATTCATTGGTTCCGTATTCATCATTGACAGTTCGTGTTGTTGTCGACCTATTTAAATGCTTCACTGGTGGTTCATAATGATTATGATGGTTTATGAGAGTCTAATTGGATATCCCAGAGGTGGTGAATTTAATATAGAACTAAATGTGAAATTAATCACTAAATTAAAAATTGTCTTAACAATGTTAATTCAGACTCTACTTAAGAAAGAATATATGGTGTCGGCTAGGGTGCGATAAAAATAAGATAATATATTATGCAACTAAACACCCTAACCGAGCACGGTACTCATTGCAAGTATCACATGTCGTACGCAAGTCTTAATGATAAGTAAAGATTCGTTCTCAGGGACTTAGTGTTATATACGAATGGATTAACAGAAAAGCATAGTAATAAATAGTTACTGAATTTAAAGAAAAGAAAAGTAAATAATGATTAATTGAGGAGAGAATGATTAATTAAACTAAAAGACAATAAATTATAGATGTAAGAATATAAGATGAGAGAGTATAGCTCAGGTTTTGCTAGTATGCACTCATCCTTATATTTCTTTTACTAGTTAATAAGGGTGATTAAAGCTCTTAGATAAGTAGCCAGGATTCTATATTCCTCCTAACCCCCTTCTGGGTGGACTTAGGTGGTGCCCAAACAATTACCAGGGGACTTGGGTAAGGGGACCCGGCGCAATGATCGGTGATTAAATCTCAAACCATTATGACTATCTAGTTAGGCAAGACCTTCCAGATCACTACCGCACACTAGACGCTTATGTGATGTTTCAATAATTAGACACCCCTTCTGTGCGACCTTATAACCACTATTAAGACAATCCTTACGTGGTCAAGATTAAGATAGGCAATAAATCAAAGCACATAAAACAAATATATGGTTAAGAAGTTAGAATCAATTTAAAATAGTTTTCCTAAAAAATCTTAGATAGAAGAAAATAGAATTCAAAGATTATACATATGCAAAACCCAAGCTATGGGAGAATTAGTTCATACTGGAAAGAAATAAACTGAAATAAAGATATATACTGTCAACTTGCTTCTCTTGAATGACTTCTATGATGAATAATACTTAAGGATTAATTGTGGAGAGGCAGGACATATTTACAATGATTAAAGGTTGTATTTATAGGTGTTTAAAGACCCTTGGTCGAAATCTTGGAGTAGAAGGCAAGTAATTGGACTCCTTTTCCAAATCAAATTCGTTTCCTAAAATATAGGAGATAGGATAAACATTGTTGTCTTGTTTTGGTCGTAACTCCTTCGTTATTGGTCCGAATTTTACCTAATTTATATCGAAACGACCGCGTCGAAAAGATATACACCTTTCTTTTTGATTGGTCATCCAAATTCCCAACAGATTTTAAGTTATATTCACTTTAGTGGACATGACTGCATAATTTCAGATTTACTTGGCATCTTTTCCTTTCCTATTTTATCTCTACTTCCTTTTACTCATAATTCTTTCTATATCTTCTTTTCTTATCTCTTTATAATTGATTTGGCATCTAATTAATTTTCATATATCTTTAAAGCTTCACATCAACAGACAAATTAAACCAAATATGCTCTAATAATAATAAATCATCAAATCAAGACAAGAAATAGGAATTTATCGAAATACGAATAAAAATCTATAAGTAAATAATCTAATACACCTAAAATGATGTCTCCAACCTATATTATTATATCACAAATAGGGAGACATCAATATAACATTGCAATATAGATTGGTGTGATTAGAAATCTCATTTATATGCTAACTAGACAAATTCTCAAACATAAAACATACACAAATATGTAAAGAGTAGGGTTTAGATAAATAAAACAATAAATGTATAGTGGTTAGCTCATGAAATCTTACTCCATTATCTAAGGTTCTTTCAACTTGCATCGTCATGTGCCATAGAGTTATCGAAAAACCTTCATAGCTACCCTTTCATAAAACAACAAAGTGAATATGTTTTATTGCAAACACATGATCTCATCTCTAATCTAAGATCGGCCCTAATCCTTTATATAGAGCAAAATAATTTATAACGCACGTAGGGGTGAAAAATACACTAATCAGATTATGACGATTTAAAAACTTTAATCAAGACAACTATTAGTTGAAATAATTTTTTCCAGGAAATCTATCAGATACAAGATAGATTGATAATAGAGATAATACTGGCTTGATAAAATTTATGCAATTCTAAAAAAAATATACACAAAGTAAAGAGATAGGGATAGAGGTTCATAATTATTTGAAATGGTTCGAACTCTTGGAGCCCTAGTCCACTACCTAAAGTTACACATTAGGATTTCAATCTTGTTCACTAAACTTCTCATATTTCTTAATAGTGAAACACTACTAGTTTTCTGTCTTCCAGTAATGAATACTCTAGCTATTGTATGTCGTGGTCGCTAGAGGACACGGACCTGCAACCGCCGGTGGTCGTTAAAGCTAATCGAAAAAAGAAAAAAGAAAAAAGAAAACAAATCACAAACCAAAGAAAATTGCATTAACGACCACTTAGTTGTCAATAGTTTCCTAATAGTTGTGGCGACCATAAATTTGGTCGCCAAATAGCATACGTAATTACCGATAGTCAATATTTCTTGGTATTGCCAATGTTCTAGCGAATGTTTGTGGATGTACCGGTACTATTCGGTTGCTAGAAGATCAGCCAGATAATCGGCGGTCCAAAATTACCCGCCCATTTTTATTTGTGTATCTACCGACCATCTTATTCACCTTTGGCGCCCGAGAATATTAAAACAATAAAAAATCCAAAAGGTGGTTCACTTTCTTTTAATTCCTTTTCTATTCTTTAATCTCAATTCAAACCCAACCTCACCCCCTTCTTGTTTTCTTTGTTGATGATACCTTCTTCCCTCTATCCCCCTCCCCCACCATTCAACACCCTTCCATGTGTTTAGTTTCTGGTGCCTTATTCTTATTCTGTTTTCATCACTTCAGTGATTCCATCTCCACTGTCGTCTTAGTTAATACATCGTCGTCCTGAAGCTTTAAAGACACCCCTATCCAGCCCAAACACTTACAACCAAGTAAGCATAGTTTATTTTGTGTTTTTAGTTTATTTAGTTTTTTTCTTATTATAATAATTATTTTTATTATTATTGGCAAATATATAGTGTAATTGTTTATAAGTTGTGATTTGGTTTTGTTGATTTGGTTAATTGTGTAACTAGTTTTGATTTTGTGTAATTTATACCAAATTTTATGAAAATTTTGAAATTTTGGTTGGGGTTTAATCTAATTTTTCGGAATCTGTGATGTTAAAGGCTTATTTCTATAATTGGGGGTTTAGGCTTTTTTTCGAAAAAGTTTGGTTTAAAAAGAAAAATCTTGATTGTCGATGGGGGGTGGGGGGTTAGCATTGTTTTAAAAACTTGGGCCTTAAATGCAATAGTTGAATACTATAGGGACTATTGTTGAAATATAGGGACCTAACTTGCTATTTGTGGAAAGTATAAGGACTTCACTATAATATTGTTACGTATATGGTTGATAGTGTAATTTTAAGAAAATCATGGGACCTAACTTACTATTTGTTGAAGTATAAGGACTATACTGTAATTTTGAAAATTTTAGGGGTTCTAGTGTTATTTTTGGAAAATATAGGGACATAAATTGCTATTTGTGAAAAGTATAAGGACTAAACTATAGCTTTGAAAAATATAGTGCTTGTATTGCAATGTTTGATTAATTTAGGTCTTGTAGTGTATTTTTGAATTACAGAAGCTATGATACAATTATTTGATAATGCAGGGTCTATTATGCAAATATTTTGAAATATATGTGATACAACATATTTTTTAGATGTAAAGGCTATAAGACAAATCTTTGTTTATATTATAATTCATTATTGTGCATAATTGTAAATTATATTAATTGGAAAAATACTGTATTTTTATTGTGCATATTTGATATTTATTTATTGTATGTAATTTTAATAATTAGTGTGTAGTGCTATGTAATATATGGACTTGTGATGTCAATTTTTATTTCTTTTATTAACTGTATATTTTAAATAAATTACAAATAATACATACTACAAATAACCCCTATCAATTGAGTAACAGAATATTATAGTTGATGTATTAGCGAGACGTCATAATGGTGACAATGAGGGTAATGACCCACCAAGAGGTCAACCCGGTCCTGTCTCCAGATTCAATAATAAAGGAAATGCTAATTGGTTAATGATTTAATTCAGTCGGCCCTCTTTATATATGTTGTTCATATTATTTACTAAATAGTAAAATAAGTCATATAAAGGGGTAATAACATTCTCTGGATTTCGGAGAAGGCTAAGGCAAAGTACGGTGAAGTGGTGTTACATCAGTTTTGTCGGGAGGACGGGAAACCCAGCTGGTGATATGGCACACCACCTGGGCCAGGTGATAGGAAACAACGTTCTGAACTATGTCCCAAAATACTATCTCGACTGGAAAAGTGTCCCATATGAGAAAAATGAATTAATTTGGGGTCATCTAGCAGTAGGTTTTGTTTTTCAATCTACGTCCTTATTAAATTAAATTTGATTAAGTTCCATTGTTTTTTGTAGCAATATTTTCCGTTAATGAATAAAGAAATCGTCCGGATTGTAATATCGTACAATAGTACGTCCACAAGAAAGATAGAACTCGACACAGTGACAAAAAAGGGAAGATACGCAAGGATTTGATAGACACTGGTGTTCTTCCTAAAGATATGAGTCAAGAAGAGTTCGAGTAGATGATGCGGCTATGGGGAACTAAAGAGTGGCTAGTAAAAGATTATATAATATTTTGTTGCTATTTTAGATATGTATTTAAGAATATCAATTAAACTTACGTGATCTGTTGCCGAGAAAAAGAATAGAGAGAAGCAGGGACCCGATAGTGGTCATGGATTGTGTACCCTCTCTAATACATGTTAGCGGCTTCTAAAGGTAATGTTTATCGTATGTTTTAATCGTTTACTTTGTACAAAAAAATATTTTTATTATTAAATAGTGATTTGTTGTTTATAAGGTCCCGAGGAGGAAAGCCCAGAGTTTCAACCGGAGACATGGGTTAATTCTGATGCTCTAATACCTACACCCGCAGAGCAGAGTTCGAAGATAGTTGAATATTACAACAAGATTGGGAAGAATAATACGGGAGTTTGTAGGGAGGGATAAGCGCTTCGAGGAGTGCGATGTAAGTTAGAATACTTTTTTCAATTGACTAAGTATTTTTTTTTTCTTGACTTAATATTTCGTCTCTTAACAGATTGAATTGAGATCTATGATCAATCAAGTTTATTCTTCTTCAAGTGATGTAGTCAGATCCCCAACCACACCATCGTAGTATTTAAACAAGCAAGACCATCTCTGAACTGTGATTTAGGTGGCACGGTACCATATGAGTCCCACAAAAAAGGGTTGGAACCCGGAGTGGGAATGGTCATTCCAACCCAGATTCAGAGGTTGGCCAAGAACCCGGACACTACCATGGTTCCCAAATAGATGGTCGATACCGTCCCGTAGATAGTCGGGGTTATGAATGATTTAAACCGGACTACAAACTCATCCGGAGTCCAGGATCAAGGGTCAACTAGGACTACCGCATCCACCCAATTTCTCCAGTCCTTGCTCAAAAGAATTATATAACACTGGTTGGTCAACTCAACCAGCTAATGTTACAACAGGGTAAGCCTCTTTTAGAGATCATCCCACCTGGTCCATCACAACCGACTAATCCATGCACAAAAGTATCATCTTCAAGTAGGTCGATACTTAGAGATGAAGAGGACGATGGTGAAGCTCAATCTTCTGATAGAACTACTCTCTCCTTGGTTTTATTAATTTATTATCCAAACTGTATAATAAATATTGAGATTATTACCCAAAGGGTCTTGAAAAGACCACCTCGTGACCTAAGGAGGCCGGCTCTATTGCCTCTTCTTACTAAAGGCCACAAACTAAATTTAACACTATAGCCTAATTTCCCAATTACTTTCCTACCCTTTTTTATTCTCTATATATACTAAATATTATCATAATAAATCATAAATTACATTTTCAGAAATATTTCTCTCTCTCTCTTTCTACCTCTCTCCCCACCTCTTACAATCAACGCCTCTCTTCTCCACTCCATAATATTCCTTCTTTCCATTGCTTCACTTGAAGCACGCAGCCACCAAGCAACCGAAGAAGAGAGCGCGGAGAAGAAGACCGTTGGCATGAACTTCGATGAATACCGCAGTGAAGGTGGAAATTTGACCGATCCGAAATAGAGTTCCGATCTAGGGTTCCGCCATGGATCGTCGGTCTAGGTAGTGGATCCGCCATGGAAGGAAGAAACCCGTGCAACTTCTTTTGATCTGCTGCACAATAATCTCTAAGATCGGATTTGAAAGCCATGGATAAACGAAGTTGTTTTTGTGCTTATATTTGTGAAGAAGAAGCTTGGATCTCCGGTAGCAAGTCGATTCGAGATGCTCAGCAAGTTTATGTAGCAGATTTGTTCTTGCTTCGTGTTTCTGTTTATTTTTTTGGTCTTTTGCGCTCAGAACTTTTGCACTCAGAACTTTTGCGCTCAGAACTTTTGCACTCAACACTGTTGGCGATTAAAAATCTGGCGTTAATGGAACTTTTGCACTCAGACTCAGAACTTTTGCACTCAGACTCAGAACTTTTGCACTCAGACTCAGAACTTTTGCGCTCAACACTATTGGCGATTAAAAATCTGGCGTTAATGGAACTTTTGCACTGAGACTCATAACTTTTGCACTGAGACTCAGAACTTTTGCACTCAGACTCAGAACTTTTGCACTTAGACTCAGAACTTTTGCACTTAGACTCAGAACTTTTGCACTTAGACTCAGAACTATTTTCCAGACTCAGAACTATTTTCCAGACTCAGAACTTTTTTCCACGCTCAGAACTTTTTCCGGCGGTGGCCGGAGGTGGCCGGCGGTGATCGGTGGTTGTGGTCGGAGCTGGAAAATATTTGATAATTAATGAAAGAGGAGAGAGAAAAAATGATAAAGAAGGAGAGAGATTAATGGTAATGGAGGAGAGAGAGTAATGGTAGTGGAGGAGAGAGAAATAATCTATTTTTTTATCTTATATGCACTAGAAGGGTAGTTATGACATTGGACATTTTATTGGCTTTTAATAAGGAAAGAGGAATTGACTAGCTCCTAAGTGGCACTATAATATTTTTTAAGACCCTTTAGATAATTGACCCATAAATATTTCACACTTTGTTGTATTTTATCCAAACTTAAATTCCCTAATTTGTAATAATCTGTATTTGATAATTTTATAATTTAATTTTACATAATGCTACAATAACTAGAAACGTGAATCTTTTATTTATTTATTTTTACATGAAAACGAATTTATACATGCCAAATTTATATTCACAACTCTTTTTTTCTTTTTTTGCTCACAGCTCACATCTTTTCCTGCATGCTGTCTTTTTACTTTTTTTTTTTTTTTTTGGACGACTGTCTTTTTCCTTCTATCTTTCCCATTTTTCTTGATACAACTGTAGTATTAAAAGTAGAGTAAATATCACCTTTGCCCCCTACGTTTGTCACGGATTGACAGGTTGCCCCCCAACCTTTAAAATGCGCCTGTTTACCCCCCACATTTTATTTTCGTGACCCGTTACCCCCCGACTGCGTGTTCCGTCCATTCTCGCCGTTAAAAGTGACGTGGCATTGCCATGTCACCTTTTTTTTTTTTTTTTAATTCCAGGTGTAAATTAATTAATTAATTAACTTAATCCCACTTTTTTTCAAGGGCAAAATTGGTACTTCATTTCAAACCTACCCTATATATAACACAAAAACAAAACAAAATTAATTAATCAAATAACCCAAAATCAGAAGAAGAAGAACGCGTTTGGGGAAGAACACGAAGAACCCTAGTTTTCTACCCAAATCCGCGACGAAGCCTCCCAATTCCTTCAATCTCGATGCCGATGTCGCCCCTTCAAGCCGATAGCGTTGGTTCTTCGTCGCACTATAGTTCTCAAGTCCCCTATTGCAGATGCAAGAAATTAGCAAGGCTTCACACCTCTTGGACAGATGCTAATCCTTGCAGGAGGTTTTACAGGTGCATGTATTGGGGGTGTTCAATGGATTGCAAGTTCTTCATGTGGTTGGATGAGCCATTGCCGGAGGGTACCAAATCGATAATTCGAGGGCTTCTTTTTAAAGATGCCAATCACTGTCTTGAGAAAGATGCAATGGAGTCGAAGATGAACTTGTTGGTCTCTGATTTCGGAGATATGATGCTGTTAGAGAAAAAAGCTTTTGCAGATTGGAAGCTCGAATGTGCAAAAGTCAATGACCTGAACACACAGTTGACCTTGATGGCTAATGATTTGGTTGAATTGCAAGAAAAAGAACATGTTGCCTCCAAAGATTTGAAATTTGAGTGTGCGAAAGTGAAGGTGTTGGAGGACGAGGTGCAACGACTTAAGACAGTGATGACAAGAGTTACTCGGGAAAACAAGATGCTGAAATGGAGTTTCTTTATGATTATAGTCTTCTTGTTCTCCATTTTGTCTGGTTTTAGTCTTTCTGTGTATTAGAATGGAGTTGAAGTTGTATTTTGGTGGGGCTTGTTTGATGAATCAGGTTGTTGAAGTTGTATTTTGTGTTGGTGTAGTTGCAGGTTGTTTAAGTGATCTAACTTTGTGTAGTGTGTTAGTTTAAAAGCAGTCTTTGTAATCTTTTGGTTTAACTTTAATTGAATTCAAGAATGTAGTTGTTTTTGCTGTTTGTTTAATGTGTGTTTTATTGTGCAATGAATAAAGTATAAGTAGAAATACATAATGGACAACAAAATCTAGTGCAATCTCAATAAAGTAGATAAAGATAACATAAAGTGCTGGCATTACATAGACCTGAGCAAAAAATAAATATTCAAATCATCAAGTTGTGCACTAACATACAAAAACCACACCCTGCAATAAAGGCCAACCAACATAGATAACCCTACTTAAATACCACCTCCACCACATAATAGAAGTCTTTACTACTCACAAGTTTGCTAGTTCTAGATCTAGCTTACACAAAACAAAGACATAAAACACAGAATCATAAAACCACAAATCTGCAGAATTCTTCATTTTTTATCTTCTTTCCTGGCTTTTGCTGAAGAACTGCTACCTGCTTTCCTCAAACGAAGTGCTTCTGCAACTGTGACGTATTTTGGATCTCCCTCTCTCATTAGCACCCCCTGTGTATGCTGGAATAAGCGCCTCCTTTTCTCAGGTTCTCGTTTGTTCCCTCCCTGCTAGTAAGATAAAGAGGAAGTTACACAATCTGCAGGATGTAGTGTTTATAAAATGTAACAACTAACCTCAGGTAAACTCCTTTTTGATGAACCTGGTTGTTTCTTTTGTGTAACCCTCACCTAAATGGTAAACAACAAGTAAAAAACAATCTGTTATAGTTAATGCGCAGATGGTCACTTTGTCTCAATTTTGTAGTTTCAGGGGGTGTTAAGTCACTAAAAAAAATTCCTAAGGGGTAGATAGTCAAAAAGAAATATAATTACCCCTGGTATATCCCTTAACGAGATCTTATTTTTTTGTAAAGGGGGAGCCTCCTTCTGCGTTTTTCCTCTGATAAGCTCACTTGTGTCCTCCGCCTCCTTACCAGTTTTTTCTTTTGCTTTTTCCAACAGATCAGTCAACTTTTCCATCTTTACCTTCTGCGCTCGAAGAATAATGTAGGGGGTAAGTAGTCAATATATAAACTATATAGGGGGGTAATTAGTCAATATATAAATTATATAGGGGGTAAGTAGTCAATATATAAATTATATAGGGGGTAAGTAGTCAATATATAATTGACTTAGGAGGTTTTTACACAAACCTTTAATATTGACTTAGGAGGAAGAGTAGTGTTTTGCTGTTGTTTCCCTGAGTCATCAACCTGTAATCAAAATACACACAACAAATACTTATATACTTAATCCTTTGCAAACAATATTTTATATTATAATAGTACTAACCTTAGTTATTGATTCATGATCAGCAGTTTTAATTCCTTCTGGCGTTCCTGAGTCATCATCCTCTAAAGATATAGGCATTGTGCTTGATCCTCCTGAAATTGTCTTCAATCCTTGATCCTTAATTCTACTGCTTTGCCGTGTTGGTTTTTCCAATGTTTGTTCTGGCATGCGCATCTTTGGTCTGGATTTAGGGGGGGATTTATCAAGTGCCTCATCTGTGTTGGCAACAGGAGCTTTACCTTTCTTCTGAGGTAAAATCATCCTTGGTTTTGTAGTAGGGGGTATGTTAGCAACTGGATCTTTATCTTTCTTTTGAGGGAAAATCATCCTTGGTTTAGAATTAGGGGGCCTGTTAGTAACATGATCTTTATTTTTCTGTGTTGGGAGAATCATTCTTGGCTTTGAATTAGGGTGAGTTTTAACAACTGGCTCTTTATCTTGTGTTTCAGGTTCCTTATCAACTGGACTTTTTGTTGTGTCAGATATATTAGCAGCTACATTAGGAGTACTTTGGGGGTTACATGGAGCAGATGGTTGCACATCTAACTCATCAAACATTCTGTTAATCTCCTCATCCGTAGTCTCATCCACAACCGCATTAGCACCAGTATTAGATTCACGAACTTCTCTAGACTCCATCACACCATGATCTCTAGATTCCATAAACTCACTAACACCAACTTCCTGTTGTTGAATATCTTCTAGTCCAACTGTTTCAGCTCCTGCAACATTCACATTCGCCTTACATGACCTTTTGTTATGCCCTTCTTCTTTGCAAATCGCGCATTTTTTTGCACAACCCCTCCCAACTAGCTTTTGCACACCATCAGTGTTGCGTACTTTCCTCCACTTGTTAATTTGAACCTCATCTGGCTCCTTTGTCCTCGCCCTTTTAGGCCTCCCAACCAACTTAAAAGCCACTGGAGGTTCTACAGTTGTAGGTCTTGTACTAGGCCACATAGATGGTCCATTTATGGGGTAAATCATGGGTGTATAAGCCTTCATATACGTCTCTTTTGAGTAGCACTCATGAACAAACTTTTCTGGGTCTTTACCAATGTACTGAATACATGCAACTGCATGAAAGCAAGGTATACCAGCAAGCTCCCACCTCCTGCAAGGACAGCTTTCTGAATCCAAGTCTACGGCGTATGAATCTGTCCCGAGGTTCCTTACTTCAAATTTCATTTCCCCACAAAATACTGCATGCCACTTTCCACTGTTTGTTTTACCCTTATTCACCAACTTTCTTACCTTAGGACATAAATCACCATCGTATTTTGTCATCCAAGCTCTTTTAGACTGAAGCCTTTTCAAACTATACATTCTTAAACCCTCTAGCATGAGGATGATTGACTTGTCTCTGCGCAACACGACAACAATATAGGGGGTAAGTAGTCAGTAAGTATATTTTATAGGGGGTAATTAGTCACTACGTATAAACTTTATAGGGGTATTTAGTCACTACGTATAAACTTTATAGGGGTATTTAGTCACTAAGTATCAGCTTATTTATAGAGGCATTTAGTCACTAAGCGTATTTTATAGGGGGTATTTAGTCAACAAATATATCTTCAACGGGGGCAAATAATGACTAAGTATTTATGTATAGGGGTAAGCAGTCAATATACCTGACTTTTTTAATGGCATTGTTGTAGCTTTCACAGATGTTGTTCAGTAGAAGATCACATTTCGTAACAGTACGAAAATGAGACCTTGTCCATGTCTTGGGATCTAGGTTAGATAGCCAAATAAAAGCTTCCTCATTCATACATTTAATCTCCTCCATCACTTCATTGAATTTGCAATGCGTTGTGGCTCTTGCAGCTTCCCAAACTTTGTCTTTTAAAGCCAAACCAGGATGCTTGATCTTGAAATTATTGTACAGATGCCTTACACAATGCCTATGTTCTATATCAGGAAGCATGTCACTCATGACCTGGAGCAAACCCTAAATACATAAACAAACAACAAAAAGTTAGAGATTTTTACATAAAAAAATAACTACATATACAGGTATCCCAGTCAAAGAAAAAAAACCTTCTGTCTATCTGATATGAAAGTCCATTCATGTTGATTACTTATACCAAGATCTTGTATCAGTAAGTTAAAAAACCATCTCCAAGAGTTACTATCTTCTTTCTCTGCTATACAATAAACAATTGGGTATATACAGTTGTTCCCATCAATTCCAACTGCTGTCAAGATTACACCAGGATGTGGACCTTTTAGGTGACACCCATCTATCCCAACAACCTTCCTACAACCTTCTAAAAACCCTCTCCTACAACCATCTAACCCAACATAAATTCTCTGAAACCTTTCTACTCCAGTAACATCATCAATAGTGGTTTCAATTGCGACAGTACTTCCAGGGTTACTCCTCCTTAATTCTGCTGCATAATCGTAAAGTTTTGTGTATTGTTCCTTGTATTCAGCCTCTATCATCTCTTTTGCAGCCTTATAAGCCCTATAGCATGTTCTGGTGCTAACATTAACTGAAAATTCTCGATGAACTAACTGTTGAAAGTCGCTTACGTTACTGTACAGGTTCAATCGTATCATATCCTTAAAAGAAGTTGCCAAGAACTTCGCCGTCACATGTTTATGGTTGAGGTTCTTACCACAACTATGTTTATTGCATAGACTCATTACCACTAACCCACCAACATTTTCTTTATGGGATGCATAAACAAACCAACCACATCCTGCTCCTTTACACACAACCCTAATTCGATTCCAATCGTTCTTCACAAACTTAATCTCGACCACCTTTTTAATAGCATGGGCTCGTAATGCTTGTCTTAATTCAGTGGCATTCTTAAATGTTAAGCCCAAGACAAATCTAGGCTTTTGCATATCAATATTAGCCTTAAATAAGGGGTACTTCATCTTTTTCGTCCTCTTTTGTTTTCCATCTTCAACGGTACCAGATGAGTCACTACCTGTACTAAAATCTGAAGAATTATGTACATACTCATCAGAGTCAGTCCCACCATCATCTTTATTACTTTCACCATCAGAACCATCCATATCATCATTGTCGACATTCACTCTATCCACTTCCACTTCCTCGTCAATAAATGTGTTATAATCATGGTCATCTTCACCCTCACTCAAATCGATGTCACTATCAACTATATAGTCATCATCAGTTGTTGTTTCTTCATCCACGACTTCTTCTCGCTCAACCACATTCTTTTTCTTTTGAGAACTAATAGTCCTACCAACTCTTTTATAACTCTCTGGCTTGGTACCACTAGGACCTACACCATCTCGTTTTGTTCTTTTTACACTGGCTCTAGTCCTTTTCTGCGATTGCTGGTTCTTTTTAACTATTCTTGTGGTTGTCTTTGGCTGTGAATTTGTATCTTTCTTCTGATGCGGTATACCCAACTTCTTTTTCTTTAAGAAATTAACAAGTAGCTCATTATCACTAAACTCATCATCCTCCTCATCCTCAACATCACGTATAATAAAATCGCTGTCTGAGTCCTCAATGTCACTGATGTGGCCATCTACATCTTCTTCACCATCAGCTTTCTTAAAAACATTATCCGAGTCATCTGTTAGGTCTTCGTCTATAAGCCTGAAAGGCCTCAATGGAGATTTATGTTTGGAACTTCTCGTAGTCACATTATCTTCAGTGTTCAAAGCTTTCAACACTTTATCTAACATATCATTCACAGACTTCTCCTTCTCCCCAATATCAGAGAGTTGTTCTTCCATAGCGTTATTAACTTCTTCCTCATTCAAAGGTGTGGTTTGCTCTTCATGATCAACCTGAAACATAACATAAAATATTAAGGGGTGATTTGTCAATCATATGAAAAATTAAGGGGTAAACTGTCAAACAAATGACGACCTTCGTCGTGTCTTGTTTGCCAATTTCTTCCTCCACTGTGTTCTCCAAATGTGTTTTATTATTATCAACTTCCACGTTCCAATCATGCCCTTTCTCACAAGTCTCACTTACTTCTTCAACACCCTGTACTTTCTCTTCAATTCCTACAGTTACTTCTGCAACTGGCGTGCTTTGCTCCTCGAAAACAAACTGACACATTACATGAAATATTTAGGGGGTGATTTGTCACAAGCTTCAAACAAGTAGGGGTAAACTGTCAAATGACTTTGTACCTTTGTCGTTTCTTCGTCACAAATGTCCTCTTCCCCGTTTTTATCCACTTGCATTTCATCATTTATATCGTCCACGTTCATGGGCCCTTGATCACGAGTTTGGCCTACTTCTTCACCACCAGGTACATCATCTTTTCCACATTCGTTTAGGTTTTCAACAGTTGGGCTTTGGTCTTCGCAAACAATCTGAAATGTTAAAGGACTTATACAGTTAAAGAAGTGTAAATCTAGAGGGGTAATTTGTCAATCATATTATATGATGAGGGCTAGTCTGTCAAATGAGTGTCTACCTTTACACTTTCTTCTTCAACTGTAGTTTTTTCTTGTTCATTATCAACCACTGTGTTCTGGTCAACATCTTGTTCATTAACAACCACTGTGTTATGATCATCAATGGTCTCGTTTATTTGTTCATCATCACCTACCTCTGTGTTTTGATCAACACAGTTCTCTTCCTTCGAACACTCATCTTCTCGTTTCTGAACCATTTCTTCATCCTTGTTCCACGTTAATAACAAAGGCATGAATATAGGAGTTTCAATCTCTGTGTCAACATCTCCTACGGGACTACTAACAACAAACAAGTCAACAGTTACGTTCTCCTCACCAATGCTACACATCTCCAAACCTTTATCCTCACTATCCAAACAAACTATACCATCAGGTAATTTTTCCCCCAATTTCAGATAGTAAAACTCCAAGTTACCTTTTATACCCAGTTTCGACATAATTTTTTTAAGAATAGGTATACTAAACTTGTCATAGTGACACCCATCTACGTATTCAATGCTTACTTCATGATAACAACTCTTGTCTTCATTAAATAAGCCACCGAAGTGAATCTTCAGTGTAAATTTCTCTGTTACACAATCAAATTTAACTAGATTAGTTACCAAATTGAAAAGGTATTACCACACTATGACTATAGTAACCAAATCCAGTAAAATCTGCTACCATTACGCGTGATAAATATAAATGTAATGGATAAAATACAAAACCCTACATTTTCGGGTTTAATAATCATAACCCAAGAGTTACGATTTAGGGGTAATAATCAAACACACTTACTCCATTGACTTAAAGGCGCCATTGATTATCTTCAAATCTCAAGAACTTTGCTTTTCTGGGTTTGGTGGTGTTCTTCGTGTTCTTCGCAAGAACCCGCGCTCTTTCGTCTTCTTCTTCTTCTGATTTTGGGTTATTTGATTAATTAATTTTGTTTTGTTTTTGTGTTATATATAGGGTAGGTTTGAAATGAAGTACCAATTTTGCCCTTGAAAAAAAGTGGGATTAAGTTAATTAATTAATTAATTAACACCTGGAATTAAAAAAAAAAAAAAAAGGTGACATGGCAATGCCACGTCACTTTTAACGGCGAGAATGGACGGAACACGCAGTCGGGGGGTAACGGGTCACGAAAATAAAATGTAGGGGGTAAACAGGCGCATTTTAAAGGTTGGGGGGCAACCTGTCAATCCGTGACAAACGTAGGGGGCAAAGGTGATATTTACTCTTAAAAGTATTGATCAACTAATCAAATTTTAGTGTGGACCCCGCATGTTTTTTGTCATTTGTCATGACTGAGATGCAGCTAGCATTTTCTTTTTTCTTTTTCTTGGGTTGGAAAGATGCGGGTGATATTAAAACTCAAGGCATGCTCAAATTTTACAAATTCTTTTTGGATAATATTCTCCAAAGAGTTAAATGTATTATAAGTTTCACTTATTTAAACAGTACTCCATACAATAGTTAACCTCTTTGTTGTATTAAGATATACTTTTTTACTGTTTATGTTTATTAATAATAGTAAAAGAAATTTGTTACATGGGAAAGTCATTTTTAAATTTGGTGTTATTAACACGATTTAAACAAGTATCGCTTAAAAAGATAACCAAGGTTCTGCATAATTGAACTTACCTCAATTAGTTTATCATTCAATATTTTTTCTATTTTGGTTTCCAAACGCTTATACATTCAATAGCTTGCGTTATATGAAAGATCCAATTCATTTCTTGTACTTATTATATATATATCTAAATAAATTTTTTTAATAAAAAAAGTTTAATTATTTATACATCTTCGATTGAAAACTTTTGTTAGCTTGTGGGTTACCTACTTTCTCTCTCTTTAAGTTAACATGCGATGATATTGGTCAACCCCTTTTTCTTCAACTGAATTTTGATTTTCTCTTCTTCAATCCTTACTGCATGTCAAACCTCTTTTAATTTTCACTTGTTCTTAACTTTGTGTACATATATTTCTTCTATTTTCTTCCCTTCTTGCTGTTTTGTTCCTTCCTGTTGTCGAATTCGCCTTCACTGTGTCGGGCGCTTTGTGTCTCTGGCATTATGTGGTGGTTTGTGGAATGGAGATTGGCTTGGTTTCTACTTTTCGTTGTTTGGACCTTCGACATTGAGAGCTTGGGTATGCTCATTTTTTCGTATTCCTCATTCAGTTTCTCTCAACAATTGGATACTCCACCGGCGTGGATTATTCTCCGCTTTGGGAATGGTTTCCACTTTTCTCCGATATGCTGTTCTACTGGGTTTGGTTGTATTCTTATGGTGACCTCAACATTCGTGTCTGTTGACTCCTTATTTGATGGTTCTGAAGATCGTTTGTTGCGCCTTCAATACTGGCCATTTTATATGTTATTATGTGTCGTGTATCTTGATTTCAGGTGGACTTCTATCCAGATGGATCATTTATGCTGAATTGGGTATTTCCTTTATCTGTTTCACTAGAGGCCTTAAGTGGTTTTATTACTGTTCTATTTGCACTGCTAATCTTAATGGGCTTCAATCCTTTATTAATCAGCATTTTATCTTCTTCGTATCTTATTTCAATTACTTCAGATGTCCTAATATATGGCTCTTAGTTTATTTTTCTTCTTTAATGGGGGGCTATATATAGCTACTATAAGAATCTCCTCTCATTGGCCTTTTTATTATATCGATACTTAGAATCTCAGAATCGAGACTTCTTATACCTGAAACAAAATTTGGAGATATATGATGCTGATTTATACAGATTGAGACGATTCATATCTTATCAAAATAATTTGTTTATTCTTTCAATAAGGAAGCGTGCGCCTCTCTATTGGTTTTTGAGATTACCTAAGAGCATATTCTATTTATCTACGCTAACTAAGAGACACTTGGCATTCTTTCTCTGCAATTATTTCCCACACGTGAGAGTACACAACAGTTTTCATTTGATGCTTACTTCTCCTATTTATAAGGACGTTAACCTAAAACTCCAGTTCATCCAATCTAATCCTTTCACATTCTTTAACCCTTCCTGCAAATCTTTCTGTCACTCACAAATGGAGAATGAGAACAAGCATGATCTTCCCCTCGCTAAAACAAAGAATGACACCCTGAAAAAGTTCTTTGTACTGTCACTTACCACCAAAACTACTGCTATACGTACTCACGTTGAGGAATTCACATTTTTTGCTAAGGCAGTCTCTGCGAAAATCTTCCCACTTGGAGTCTTTCGCAAAGCTGTCATCGATTCTTGGGGTATCAACTGTCGCGTTTTATTTGAAGAATTAGCTGCTAACACCTTCAAAATCACTCTTGAGGAGGCTGAGGAAGCCGATCGCCTTTGGTTCCTTTGCCCCACTCTTGTACAGTCGATGCATGTTATTTTATGCAAGTGGGAGAATCAAACTTCCTTATCCCAATTTGATCGTGTCAATTCCTTCGCCTGGATGAGGATTTATAGTTTAGCTAAGAGTCAAAATACTATTGAAACAATGGAGACGTTTGGAAATTATATTGGCAGTTTAGAGGAGATTGATCATCCTATTAATGATAATGGCGTCTCAGAGTTCATAAGATTTAGGGTAAACTTCAACACCCTTAATCCGATTAAGACTGGAGTTTTTGTTGAACAGAATGAAGGCACTGTTTGGGTTGCTTTTTGTTACAAAAGCATTGGTTTATTCTGCTACAATTGTGGTTATCTTGGACATAACAAAGGGGTTTGCACCATTGGAATGGTTAGACCTAGATGGAGCGACGATTCATACAGATACTTTAACTAGAGTAAGGACACATCAATTCGCAATGAAGATAAGGTCTTTCACTTGATTCGACGAAGAGATAAATTTGGTGTTTTTGATGAGGTGGTCAGGTTTTTCCCATTTAGAAGAAATGCTGGAGATGGCGAGGATAATGGCGACTCCAACCCTGGTAACGATGGTGGTGCTTAGTTACATCCTGCTTCGAATGTTAATTCTACTCAAAACGCTGCTTCTAATCAAGGTACCAAGGAGGTCGGAGAATCCAGTAAGAGAGAAGGTAGAGAGTCTTCAAAACGAAAGAGGGAGAATACTTTGGCTTTTGCTGAGTTATTTGGCATCAGTGCAGACAAAGAAGAAGCGACGGAGGTTAACCATAACGATTTTTCTGCACTATTTAAGATTTTATAGGATGAAATGGGAGATTTTGGTGAAACTATTATTATTAGTAATCACACAATATTTGAAATACTTCATGCTAGGGAAGCTGTTATTCAGCACTACTATGAGAATTTTCTTTTCGAACGTGATTTAGGTTTCTTGGTAGAGTTGCTAAAGCGGAGTTGGATAAATGGAACGAGAATGCTAGCAATAAAGGTGTGGTGATTACTGAGTTGGACGGTAACATGAGTTTTGAGCATTCACGCAAAGGTTCTGATAGCTTTGATGAGGATGGTTCTAAGTTTAATACAGTTTCTAATAATATCCAGGCTAGAGATAAGGGTAAACAGATTATGGTTGAGGAGAATAGTGACGATGAGTTTTTCGAACCTGAGGAAAAGTCTTTGGACTCTCAATCCATTCATATCAGCCGACACCCCAGGGAAGACGAGGAATTCGCGCAAAGATTCTATAATATTCCAAGAATGAGGGTTTTTAATGAATTCAAGAAGTTCACATGGCCTAAGAATTTGAAAAGAAAAGGGGCTTTTTCTGGGGAGTGTGCAAGCTATGGTAAGAAGAAGAAGATCTGTCTTCACGATGTCAGTATGATGTCTCCCCATTTGTGATGATTTAATATTAAGTGGAGACATCATTTTTAGTGTTTTAGAAGTCTAAATACTCGATTTTCACATGTATTAGTGCACTTTCCTATTTCTAGTCTTGATATAATGAATTTTTATTTTTAAAGCATATTGAGTTTAATTATTTATTTAGTGTGAAGCTTTAAAGATATATATGGAGATTAATTAGATGCCAAGTCAATTCTAAGAGATAAAGGAAAGAAGATATACATGGAAATTGGAGAAAATAAAGGAAAAGCTAGGATATGGAAAGATAAAGTTGACAAATAAATCTGAATTCCAGCACCCACGACCACAAAAGAGCTCATAACTCAAGATTGGTTAGGAATTTGGAAGAATGGTCTGAAGCAAAGTTAAATAGCTTTCCGAGAAGATCAATTTCGACTATTGGAACGTATCAAACGGATAAGTATTAAAGCCGTTATGACCAAAACAAAACATCAACAGATTATTACATTTTCTATATTTTAGGGTTACATATTTGAGTTGGGCTTGGAGTCCAAGTTACTTGTCTTCCACTCCAAGAAAACAAATTAGGTCTTTTAAACACCTATAAATACACCCTTATATCTCTTGTAAATAATTCTTGCCTCCCATTAATTAGTCATGAGGTTTATTATCATTATAATTATTGTAGAGAGCAAGATGAAGTCTTTTATTCAATCTTTCAGTTTATTTCCTTCAGGTATAACTAATTTTCCCATAGCTTGGGTTTTGCATTATGTATAATCTATGAATTCTATTTTCTTTTTATCTAAGAGTCTTTGGGAATGATATGTTTCAATTTGATATTAGCTGCTTACCTATATATTTGTTTATGTGTTTTGAATTATTGCTTGTCCTAAACCTAATCACGTTAGGCTTTCTTAATAGTAGTTAGATGGTCGCCCGGAAGGGGTGTCTAATGATTGAAACACTACATAACGTCTAGTGTCCGATATTGGTCCTGACCACACTGATTCTAACTAGATAGTCATTAGGGTATGTTTTAATCACCATATCACCAATTGAAGGAATTGTACTGCTTAGGGTCTTGGTAGCGCTTGATAACCCTAAGTTTGGACTGCCTCGTGGTTGTGCCGTAGCCCCCTTAGTCGCTCTCAAGGTCTAAGGTATGGGAATTTAGAATCCTGAATAAGTATTTAAGAGCAATTATCTCCCTTATTAACTAGAATTTGATAGAAAGAATTAGAAGGATTAGTGCATACTAGCAAAACCTAAGGTATATCTCTCATCTCATATTTCTCATATTTACTTTATTGTCTTTACTTTTATTTAGTTTAATTAATCATCTCCCAATTATCCGTCTTTATTTCTTGTTTCTTTTATTTAATTACTTGCTACTTTTAATTATTGCTCATTCGTATAACGCACTAAGTCCCTGAGAACGAATTCAACTTATCATTAAAACTTGTATATGTCGTGTAATACTTGCAGTACTGTGCTAGTCTAGGGTGAATTGTGCATCGTTTATCTATCTTTTATTATATTATTTTATCACACCCTAGGAAACACCAAGTTTTTGGTACAGCTACCGGGGACTTGTGTCTCGTTAGTGTGTGGGTTATCTATTTCGAGTAGTAGTTTTTAGTTCAATTTTTATTTTTCAGTTTTTATTTTTCAGTTTTTATTTTTTATTTTTCCAGATTTTTGCTTGTGGTTTGCTTTAGTCCTTTTCAGGTTTCAACAGTGTTTCATCTATGTCCTCCTCTACCGGAGCCCGAAAGGAGCTTCACATCTTATAACCGACGTATTAGAGAAGAAAGCGCCTTAAGAAGAGCTATGGCAGAACAACAAGATCCAGTAGATCCAAGAATACTTGGTCCTTTAGGACATATACCACCATCGGTAGGAGATAACATAAATAACAATAATAATCAGAACAGAATTGAGCAAGACCCCCAGGCTTGGGAGTACCGTTTCATGTTCAACCATTATGTTATCGTCTTCCAGAGATCCAGAATATCAAATTTAGGCCCGATCCGGGCATGCTCAGTCAATTTCAGAACTTCGGACTCCATAGTGGTCCAGCAGTTCAAGATCCGGTAAGAGCGATGCAGAAGTTCATGCAGATTTGTGATGCCTATGTTACTCCGGGCATTACACGTGAGCAATTGTATTGTCACATGTTTTCGTTCTTTTTGACCGGTAAAGTTGGTGAGTGGCTAGAGAGGTAACCGCCAGGAACTATTAGTACATGGGCAGAACTTCAAGCCGCATTCTTTAACCGTTTTTATTCGAAGAGTATGAGACTCAAAGACCAAACGAGCTTGCAAAGTTTTGTCAAGAGAATGGAGAAGAAGTAGGAGACACATGGAAAAGGTTTCAACAGAAGTTAGCTAGATGTACACTCCATGGTTACACCCCGTCTTTACAGTGAGCTATATTTTATCAGGGTATCAATAGAGAAAGTAGACTGAGGGTTGATAATCTTGGAAAAGGAAATTTCGTGTCCATGGATCTTGCAGAAGCCGCCGAAGGTTTGGAAAACATTATTGAAACAGAAAGGAGTTGGCCACTTTCGCGAGCTCCTGTTACAAACGCCAAAGGTACACTTCGATTAGAAGCAGAAACTGTAAACTCAGCTCAATTGTCCGCATTAAAAAATCGAATCAAAGAACTTAAGCTTGAGATGCAGACAAATTTAGCCGCAACAAATGTAGTGCAAGAAGCACAAGGTTGTCAACAGTGTGGGGTCATAAATCATACAAGGGAAGAGTGCGAAGGAAATCTATCATCTGTTTATTTCATATCCAACCGAGGAAATTATCAATTTGGTAGCAGGAATCATCCGGGTATGCAGTATTCAAATCCACAAGGGGTCTCTAATCCTGGTCATTATCAACCTCGTCTCCAGAAGAACTCTTTCCAACCAAGAGGTCAAGTTCCATATCAGGGAAACCATAATTATAATCGACCTACTCCTCCACAACAACCTATTAATGACGCATATACCGATGATTTAGCTCAGAAGGCTCTACCACAGTATCCTCAAGAAGGAGATGTGGGTGATCAGCAATTAAAGAATATTATGGATCTTATGACCACTAATATGCATTCTCAGATCTAGAAGTTAAGAGAACAAGAAACTTCAATTCAGATTTTAGGTACACAAGTAGAACAAATTAATAAAGTTCTAACTAATACTATGGAAGCAAAAGAATTGAAGGCTATCGAAGGAGGTGATGCCAATGTTGGGTTCGAAGCTTGCAAGGCTATTTGCCTTGAGATTGAAAAGAATAAGGAAGTACCGCATGCTTCCGAAAGTGTTGTGGAAGTTCCTAGTACCGAAGAAGATCCAACCAAGTCTAGCCCCGTGGACTCTAAATGTTCTGAAGATGATGAGGACAAAGATTCAGAAAAATCCAAGTTTATACAGCTTTTGAACGATATGCAAGACGAGATTAGATTGGTTATGGAGTTACAAGATGAGAGAGCTAAAGATAAAGAGGAAGAAGCCTCAAAAGAGAAAGTAGAAGTTGCACCTACTGTGCAAGAAAAGAAAGAAGAAGAGAAGGTGGAATCGCCACCAGTTGTTCAACCAGTGTCATCAACCATTCCTGATACAAATCTGAAGGGTGACACTGAACTCAAGACATTTGTAGAGGCATACACTCCTGAGAATATCAATGTCCAAATGCTTGAGATTGCAAAGAAAGGGCTTACACCGCAATAAGTGTTTACACAAGTTATTCCAGAGAAAGAAGCGAGTGTAGAAGCCAAGAGAGAGACTGTGAGAGTCTCAAGAAGAGTAGAGAAGGAGTTACCATTAAAACTCAAATATCCTGGAAGCATTAACCTTACTATCCAAATAAATGGTAAGCTCAAGGTGAAAGCTATGTATGATGTGGGTTCATGTGTGAATCTTATGCCGAAGTCCGTGTTCGAGAGATTTGGACTTCAGAAATCAGAGAAAAAGCCAGTGAAGTTGCAGTTTGCTGACAACTCAGTTACCAAGACATGGGGAACAGTGGAGAACGTGTTGGCATAAAGTCCTTTTAATCTTGTTTTAATATTTTTCGAATCTCGTTTTTATATCCCCGTAAAAGAGCATGCCTTGCTACATGGTTTATACATTTAACTAATTGTTTTTATCCTATTTATTAACCATTGTTAAGCTTTCTTCATGAAACCGGATTGGGTTACCGGTCACAGGGCCGGCTTACCGGCGGAAGAAAGTCGTTTCCCAATGGTCAAATGCCACGTCAATCCAACCGTTGGACTAAGTGACAAACCGCACTGGTATACCAGTGATATCACCGGCTAACCGATCAGAAGGCAGATTGTGCTTATAAAAGGGAGCTTTATCACATTCAACAATCCACCTCTTACCAATCCAATTCTAATCATTCTTATACATCAATTAGAGGTCTCAAGCCAACATATAATCAATCCAAGCTTGATCAATCAACATGTTATATCTACTCAATCAAGGAGTAAATCCAAGGAGCTGCAAAGTTCAATCAACTCAAGAGAAGTTTTAAGCTTAGAGTTATATCATCTCTTTAGGAGTTTATTAGCAAAGTTGTTTCACCCTTTAAACACTTACATTTATCCTCTTAAGTCTAGTTCTTGTAATAGATAGATTAAGAGAGAATTAGAGTATCGGGAGTATACTCGGTGTCCTTGTGTTACGATAGCACAAGAGTTTGTCCTTCGTGGTATCGAAGATGTTGTAAGGGTTATTGTGTTCTCGACCCGGTTAAAAGAGACACGGGAGCTTAGTGAAAAGCTTGAAATCCTAAGGAGGCTTCCTTAGGTAGTGGATGTAGGGATAACCGAACCACTATACATCGTTGTGTACTTTCTATCCCTACTCTATTTACTTTCCGCACTTTATATGTTTGATTATATGCTAGTATAAATATCGTAATAATCTTTACCTAGTTAATCTAACTTATTGTCATCTAGAGTAGTAAGAGATTAGAAACTCAATTTATTTGTATCACTTATATATCGAACCTCTATCTTATCCATTGCATGATCCCTTAAGAGTTTGATATATTTAGTTGACTTAGTAGTTTCTCTCTTAAACTTATTATTGTCCAAAAAAATTTTAATTAGGCATTAATCTTATTAGTAATCCTATTCACCCCCCCTCTAGGACTTTCAATTGGTATCAGAGTACATATCCGGCGAAGGCAGCGGTGGTGGAAAAGGGGTTGGACCCTAATGGGCTGTACCCGGCAAAGGCCTGGGCCTAGAAGGGTTTGTACCCTGCACCCCCTTCGGTGAAAAAAAACAAATCTAGATCGGTGAAGGCGGGAGCGTGACCCGAGTTTATGGTGAAGAATTGGCCGAGACATGAACGGGCTTGTGATGGTGTTGAATGGATCCAGATCTGTATAGATCTGAACATCACGACGGTGGCTTGATCAGGCTCCCATCGAGATCTCAAAAAAACATTAAAAGAAGAGAACCAGTTTTATTCTACAAGAGAGCGGCAGTTGAGAGGACGGTAGGGACTGGTGGCGAATCTTGCCGGTGGAGATGGTGGGAAGGAGGGCGGTTTTCTCGTCTGTAGATCGGTGACCTTGGTGGTGTTTTTCTTGTGAGATAGTGTCCAACAGAGAAGGAATGGTCAACTATCAGTGGTGCAGAGAGGAGGAGAGGCGGCGGGATTTCTGGGTGGAGTAGAGGCGAAGCTTCACGGCGGTGGCTTTGTTGTGCAACAGAAAAGCTGCAAAGAGGAGGAGAGGCGGCGTTTTTGTTGTTCCGGTCTGGAAATAGAGAGAAGAGAGAGGTTAGAGAGAGTGGGATTAGAGAGAACATGGAGAAAGAGGGTGGGTCGGTGGATGAGAATGTGAAAGTTTTGGACTTTTGTTGTGATTTTTGTTTCTTCATTGTGTCAAGTGTCAACTAAGGAAAAGAGGGTATTTTCTTTTAACCATCGGGGTTAACTAAATGACCAGAACCTTGTCTCTAATCTAGGAGGTACATGGTTCGAATCTCATGAGATTAGTCGAGTTTTGATTAACTTGGGAATATGTATAGGAAGACGTGTATATATTCCATGAGATTAGTAGTGGTGCGCGAAAATTGGCTTGGACACCCATAATATCAAAAAAAAGAAAAATAAGGTATTTTAGGGTTTTTATCCTTCTCTAATCAGGTTTTAATGGAAGAACTGGAGATGGATCTTAATTTATTAACCTAGTGATGGGGTTTTAGAAAATAATTCTCCCGAAAATATACTCGTTTATTTTGGTAATCTATTAGGTATAGGATAAGCATTCCATTAAAAGTGTGACGAATCAAGTAAAAGGAAGAATTTTCCCCGGCTAACCTTTTAAATGAGAATTACAAAAGACCAAGGCGTATTCATGTGTCTTATAGTTATAACCTCGCTTTATTACCTTTGTCGACCTTTCACTAAACGGAAAATGGGAAAAATAAGATAAAAAGCCCCCGCAATAGTGTTTAATTTTGACACTAGGAGTAGTAAAATTTGTTTTACAAACAAGTTATGATAATCAATTATTAGATCTTTGGGAAGGTGGAGATTCCCCGGAAAGGAATGAAGTGAAGAGAGCAAGTACTTCACTAGGCTTTAATACAGGTACAGCATGACCAGCTCCTCTAATAGTTGCAAAAGTAACACCTTCGTATTCTTGAAGCCAACCTCCAACCTATAATATTCAAAAAAAAGTAAATTATATATAGCATAGATATATAGACCTATTTCAAAAAGACTTGTGACTTAGCTCTGCCTGTATCTATAGTTAAAATTGAATATAGAATATCTATATTCAATATAATACAAACCTGGTTCTGATGGTACCAAGGTCTCCATGCCCTAATAATGGGTAGGCCAAGGGCATTTAAACTGTATCTTGTGGACAGTACAGGCACTCTTCCATCCGTGTCACCACTAAATTACATAATTACATAAATTATAAGGTGATGTAGTATGTATTTTTAACTCAAAAGAATATGATTCTAATAAATTAGAATCAATTAATGTTAAGGAATAGTATATGTACCTGTAGAGCCATATTCTAAGTCCTGCAGAAATAAGTTTTTGATAGATAGGAAGAACCGATTCCTTTGAATCTCCCCAATTATTGAAAACCGTCATGCTACAAAAACAATTCGATATCATAAATTTAACTTGAAAAACTTCTTGTATCATTAAAAATATTAAGTGGTTTTTTTTACTTGCAAATAGTCCAGTTTTTGAGAAGGTGTCCATCAGAAACATGAAGAGCCATTTGAACATCAGGTCTGTTGTAATAAGTTTTGGCATATTCATCCAAGCAAGGGTCATAACCACCACTACTCATAAGTCTTGGCATTTTTGAAGAGCTTCTCCTTAACATTCCTTGTAGAGATGTATCTAAAGAACGAGTTGAATTATCAATACACACGGATGTATAAAGGCTGTATATATCAATCTCCTTATATTGTTTAAACACTTCATCTACAGCTTCACTACAATCTTCATTACTCCATGTATCACTGCTGTTAAATTGACAGGTTTGTTTAATGATTTTGTGGGTTTCATCTGATATTACAGCGTGGCTCCAAGCATAATCCACTAGTCCACTCCAATCCTCGGCATCAGATGTTTCTGGATTACCCAACTGCACATAATCAATCATTAAATACCATCAAATTTTACCCAAATTATATAGTGAATATAAATATATTGTTGGGAAGGAATAGGATGATAAGTAATATTATATACCAGTATGCCTCTGATATCAATGAAGAGGGAAGGATCTTTATTCCTATCATGAATGAGTTCAGCAAGCTCTGGCACATATTTCCCTATAATAACATATGAAAGTGCTATAAAAATTATTAAATAGAAATTATATGAGAAAATTAATTATAATGAAGTTAAGTTACCTGCATAACTTTCACCTGCTATGTAGAAAGGTCTTGTTCTATACAATGGGAACTTAATAAACCAGTTATGGAGAAAGGTGTAAGCATCATTTGCTGACATCATTTAAAAACATATTTATTAATTAGTTGCACATATATATATTGAAAGTGCTTTTAGTGAATTTGTTTATTTTGTATGTTTGTATTCAGCAAGCACTAACTTCTGATTCATTCTAACTAGGAAATATAATGTACAAAATATTAATAATCATCAAGAAAAAAATAATAAATTGGTGCTTCAGATGAGTAGGACAAAAAGTAAACCTGTGAAATTATCTCCAAGTTTATCATAATCATTAGGTGTATTTGAGTATGAAAAGCCAACACCAATGGGAGATTCAAGGAATAACACGTTGGCCTCTGCATTATTATTATCAGCCACAACCCATTATTTCATGTTAAATAATACTATATAAACTTTGTAGTATAGTAGTACTTCAAATAGTATACTTCCAAATAGTTAAGGAATAATAAGCTGGAGTACATGTGAAGTTAGCATACTATATATTATTATATCATTGTTGAACATTAATGTGTCCACTAAATGGTAAACATTACACCTACCTTGATTCCATGAATAAGGATTGGATTTGAGGCTGAGGCTGAGGCCATCATTTTCAACAAGGAAAGGTCCAATTTCTTGTGTCGCTCCATATCCAACAGAAGAACATCCTGGACCTGCCCAATATATACAATCATGACTTTTATCTTTTGATTCAAAATTATTCAGTGATATTCTTAGCTCATTAAGTTCAATATTTTAAGTTTTATTACCCACTAAATACTATTGTGCTTCTTTTTGCCAAAGAGACGTGTCAAGAACTAGAGCATCAAATTTAGGGTGCTCAACTTTTCCAATTCATCTAAACTTTAATTAATTTGCTATAGAGTTAGTGACTTAATATAGTTATGTATGTTGTGCAATTTTATATGTACAACTCTAACCCTTTAATCTTTTAAATTAATTGAAAATCTAAATTTAACAATCATATAGATTAAAACACAGTATATTTGAAATACTTCATGCGAACCCTTGGGAGTTATACACTGCAACTCTTACTAGTTTTAAAATGTAATTCTGATAGACCTTATAAATTTTGAAAATCATCAGTATATATAGTTTGAGTTATATTTAGTCTACACAAAAATATAGAATTAGCCCTCCCTAAAAAAAATGTGCTTAGCCCCTGACACTTGTAGAACCGGCCATGATGAGATGCAAACAAATAATCTTTACCTCCATTTAGCCAAAGAACTAAAGGTTTCGTCTCATGAAAAGTTGAAGCTTCATAAAACCAATAAAATAATGATCTTCCATTGGTTTCATTTACACTAACATATCCGGCATAGTGTTGAAAATCTACACTAGGTTGGCCTGGAAGATTTGTAACTAAATCATACATGCCCAAGTATGAATTAGGATTTCTCTGAGACCATGTTCTATGCCATTGCCTACTCTCTACAAATGACAAATCAAAAACGACTAAACCAACAAATATTAGAAGCTGCAAATTGCGACTAAAAGAAACCGATAATTTTAATGCCATATCCATTAGACCACAAATAGCTTAATTCTTAATTAATTCTTAGTGATTATACACAATGGCCAAACATGTCTATTTATAGCTTGTAGGAAAGTAGGAAACCACAATGGTCGATGAATCCATTATCCTCTTTTGAAATCCTTTTATTTATCACTTTAGTTTATGGTTTTATGGTCGGTATATGCACACGGATTTTAGTCATGTTTAGCTTGCATGGAAAAGCATCAGTGGAGCCTCCACTGTTGATGTGTGGGTTGTTGGCCACGGCATGCGAAATCCTTTTCTTGTTTTATAAATAAGATCCTAATAAGTCTTTTTTTCTTTTTTTTCTTTAATTTTTCAATGAGGTGCTTTCAATTAGGGAAAGATTTGAATACTCATTTCTTTTCCATAACAAAAAATTTCACCAATTTTTAGGGAATAAACATGGATAGCTTAAAATAGAAAACTCTCGGATAATAAGGTCCTGTTTGGTTTATGAAAACATTTTCTGTTTTCGTTTTCAAAATACATTTTCAGAAAATGATTTTCGTTTTCAATTTCAATATTTTTAGAAAATATGGAAAACGTCAATTTCACGTTCTCTAATATAGCATTGTTTTCATTTTATTTTTCAGAAAACTATTTCCATTTTCTTTAGCCAAACACGTTTTCAGTAGCATTTTGGAAAATATAGAAAATGAAAACAGAAAACACCCATTATTTTCACGAACCAAACGGGGCCTAATATATTCAATTGGGATTTACGGGATTCAAACAATACTAACTATTAAGAAGAATCTACAAATAAAGATTTTAAATTCAAAAAATATTATTCACAAAGTTTTAACTAAAAAAAAATTATAAAAAACCTAATTTTAATTTTCTAGTTTACTTTTACCCTTATATTCCTATTTCAATTTGTTGTTGGTACGTATCAATCATCTTTGTGTGGTACGTACCAATGATTTATGTTTGGTACGTACCAATTAATTTCAATTTATATGTACCAAATTTTTATAGTTAGGCATGTACCAATTATGTTTTATATTCGTGTTCATGTTTGGTTTATGATTTTTATACAATCATTTTTCATATAATTGCATAATAGGTCCTTAATAGCATTTTTGTTCCGTGTCAAGGTTAATGTCTGTATCCATTTTATGAGTTTTATACAATCATTTGAGTATGTACTTATTTAGATAACCCAATCCAGTCTATCGTGTCAAAGTCCAACAATTGGTACTGGTACATACCAAACAATCCAATTGGTACGTACCAATGAATAAAAAAATATAGCATTTTCAGCAGTTGTGCTAAATTATGCAAAAGAAATTCAAAAAAATCAGTATAAGAAAAAAACAGCGAAAATAGTAAAACAATGAATCATACAATTTGAAAAAATTCATAACAAAAAGAGAAATGGAAAAGTAACCGTTTAAAAACAAATACAAGAGGTATGTATCAATTGGATCTGGTTGGAACGTACCAATCAGCTCCATTCCAAATAAATTGAAATCTCATCACACTTGCTAGATAAAAAAAAAACATACACAAGGTGAAGCAAAAAACAAAGAAAAATCTCTTCACGGTAGGGTTAATAAAAAAAAATTAATCCTTGAATTTGGAAGCTTCTATACTTCTTCTTTCTTTAAAGATCATAGCAAATTAATATCTCAATAGTTATTAAATAAAAATAATAAAAAAAGGAAAATTAAATTTGATGGTTGCCACTTCTATACTTCTCCTTTCTTTAAGAAAGCTCTTGTAACTAATTGAAACAAAGAAAAATCTATTCACGTTCACTATTGGCATTGGAACAGAAATTAAAAAAAGAAAAAAAAACAAAAACGAATCTCTTCATGCTCGCAACATTGGAACAAAAAACAAAAAGAATTCTCTTCAATGGTCTACAAAACGTCGACGGTTTTCTTGTGAAGGTGAGACCTGGGATGGGAAGGTGAAACTTGAGATGGGAAGTTTAGAAATGGAGGCAGTTTTATTTGTAAGATGATGGGGGAGAATGGAGACAAATGAGTTGTTGTTCAGAGGGAGATGGAGGGGAGAGAACTGAGGGGAATGGTTTGGAATGGGATTTAGAATCCCGTAACTCTAATAAGATTTTTTATTTGGAATTTGGTATTCATTGTAATAAGAATCGAGAGGAAGGGGTTTTCGGGTTTTTTGGTCTTTTGTAACTAGATAGTTAGCAGAAGGTTTTGGTAAGTATGTTTAATAGGCTTTGGGACTTTATAAATAAATGCACCAATAATTAACCAAATAACTAAGTAATTGAGAATCATAACATCAAATTATTTAAATTGAACTTTAGGTTTGCCTTAATGATTCTTAATGTACAATTTGCTCTTTTAATATTTTTACAATTTAATCCAATATATCTTCTTATGCTAGCACCCTAACATTCTCTCTATATAATATAAATAGACATTTTTCAATTGAATGAATGATATTGGATCTAGATATGAGGATCTACAACTTACAATAAATTCTCCAATAGTAATGTTAGGAAGCATTAGACACGACTAAGCTTGGCAACCGGACCCGACCGGTGCAGCGGTTCCAGAACCGGATCTGAAACGTTGCTACACTGTTTATTCGAACCGGTCCGAACCGGTTATTATAGTATCGGTCCGATTTTAAAAAAAATATGATGGTTAAGAACCGGTCGGGACCAGACAGGGCTGGTAAGCAAGTATATATATGTGTGTGTGTGTTTTCTTTTCCTCCACTCTCATTTACATGCTTCTAATCTGGTGTCGCTGATGTCTCCTCATTTGTGATAGATTTATATTAGGATGAGACATCATTTTTAGTGATTTAGAAGTCATTATAGTCGATTTTCTTGAGAAATGCTACACTTTCCTATTTTGAGTCTTGATTTAGTAAAATAATATTTTTAGAGCATATTGGGTTTAATTATTTATTTAGTGTGAAGCTTTAAAGATAATTATGGAGCTTAATTAGAGTCCAAGTCAAAGACAACAACTTATGGAAAGAGACTAGCATGGTAATTGGAGATAAGGAAATAAAAGCTAAAAAGATGGAAAAGGAAAAGTTGTCTTAATCTGGGATTCTGCAGAACACGTCCAAAGATATGCGTTTTTACCTAAGAAATAGGCCGATTTTGGTAATTTCCTTCTTTAAGGGCAAGATAATTCTGTTGCGATTATTTTGGTATATTATGGAGCAAAAACCGACCAATAACGAAGAAGATATGCTCAAAACGGTCCAGCAGTGTTTATCTTTATTTCCATACGAATTAGAGTTGGGCTTGGAGTCCACCACTTACTTCTCCTTCAAGAAAACGAATTAGGGCTTCCAAGATACCTATAAATACACCCTCTTATCATTGTAAACATGTCCTTGCTAGTCCTTGCTCAGTTGCAAAGTATAGGCTTAGTCTTTACTTATATTTTCTTAGTTTTAAACAATAGCTTAGTCCTTTAGTTAGATATTCATCCTTAGAATCAAGCTATTCATTCAAGGAGCAAGCTGACCTATAGAAGAAGACAAGAAGAAGAAGATTGGAGACTGACAACCCCTCTTCTACATCTCACCTTCTCTATATTTAGAGTAATTAGCTATAGATATATACTCAACCATATTTCTAAGCTTTTATTCTGTAAGTTTACTTTTAATTGTTAGATTATTATTTTGTCTTTAAATACTATTTGTTATTTTAATTGATTAAGCTTGGCGTATATTGTATTATGTGTTTTGACTTATTTCCCTAGATTTAGCCAATCTTAGGATTAATCTTAGTTATTGACAACACCACATAATCGTCTAGTGTAACTAGATAGCCATTAAGGTTTGATTTAATCACCAATCATTACTTAGGAATCCCTAGTAGTGGAGAGGTTGCTCCTAAGTCTAGAAAAGGCTAGGTAGAATTTAGAATCCTGGTTAATATATAATGCTTAATGTGACAGGTTAGAATAACAATTTAGTAATAGACCTAGTAATCCTAATTTAATTGACTTACATTCATATTTAGTTATTTGTTTTGTTTATTTATTTTATTTATTTATTTGCATTAGATAGTTATTTATCTTTTTATATTTTTATCTAAAACATTTAAATTCATCTACGCTTGTTAAATATAAGTAGATCTAACGGATACAATCCCTACGAACGAACTTGACTTATCATTAAAACTTGCAAACGATCTGTGATACTTGCAGTGAGTTCCGTGGTTCTCAAGGGTGTGTGACTCTTTATTATCTTTATTTATCTATTATATTATCACACCTTTGCCCCCACCAGTCGCCTAAGGTGTGATAAAATAATAGATAAAATAAGTGCAAATAAACACCCTAGGCTGAGCACGGTTCTGCAAGTATACATGACGTATGCAAGTTTTACCGATAAATAAGGTTCTTTCCTCGGAGACTACGAAGGTTAGAGAGAACTTATGCAAATTATCAAGTGCAAATATGAAGGATAGATTTAATAATACGCAAGAAACTAAAGACAAAGATATTTTTATTTTGGTTTTGTAAATAGAAAATTAAAGACAGAAAAGTAAATACGCAAAGAACAGATAGTATGAGAGATTAGCTCGAGAAATTAGCAAGTAATCCCCACTAGTCTTGTTTATTCTAAACATGTAAGGGTGAATCATGTAGTATTGCAATAATCAGGATTCTAAATTCCTACCTACACCCCGAGAGCGAATAGGTAGGCTATGGAACAACCACGAGGTGACCTTAAATAGGGTTATCCTGCGCTACTAGGTTCCTAAGCAGATCTTTCCTTCAATTGGTGATATGGTGATTAAAACAAACCCTATTGATTATCTAGTTAGGCTGGTGTTGTTAGGACCAATTCCTTATTCTAGATGTTATGTGGTGTTTCAATAGTTAAACACCCCTTCTAGGCGACCATCTAACTACTATTAAGGTAATCCTATACGTTGCGCACCGCAAGGAAAACAAACAATAAATCAAAACAGATAAACAGAGAATAAAACATGAATTCAAATTAAGTACGATAGTATCCCAAATTAGATAGATAAGAACTAGGGTTCATACATATATGCTAAATCTCAAGCTAAAATAATTTAGTTCATACTAAATAAAGAAGAGAAAAGAATTACAAATTTGAAGGTTGAAGACGACATGATATGGCGGTCAGCTCCTTCCAGACTTCTCTTCTTGTGTTGTAAGCTTCCTCTTGGCTTAAGGTTTGTCAAGGATGTGTTTCTTTTGATTAAAGGGTGTATTTATAGGGTATCCGAAACCCTAAAACGTTTTCTTGGAGTGGAAGACAAGTAACTTGGACTCTAGCCCAACTCAAATTCGTAACCCTAATATATAGAAAAGGTAAGATTCTGGTGATATTTTGTTTTGACCGTAACTCCTTCAATACTTATCCGTTTGACGCGTTCCAATAGTCGAAATGATTGTCTCAGAAAGATCTATAACTTTGACTCAAACCATTCTTCCAAATGCCTAGCCAATCTTGAGTTATGATCACTTTTATGTTCGTACCTGCTGGAATTTGATTTATTTGGCAACTTTATCTTTTCCTTTTTCATATTTCTTTCCTTTATCTCCAATTTCCATGTTTATCTTCTTTCCCTTATCTCTTAGTATTGACTTGTTATCTAATTAATTACCATATATCTTTAAAGCTTCACAATTTAAAAAACAATGAAATCCAATATGCTCTAAAAATAATAAATAATTAAATTAAGACAAGAAATAGAAAAGTGTACTAAATCATAAGAAAATCAACCTATATCCTAATAAGTACATCTAAAATGATGTCTCCAACTAAGATTAAATCATCACAAATAGGGAGACATCATCTTCTCACGAATTTACTCCCTATACCTAAACTTACCGACCCAAATTCATTACCACATCTTCTCTCTTCATATTTCTGATCTCTACTCTATGATTGGTTCTCTATTCTATGTTGGTGGTGGTGTGATCAATTCTATGTAGGTGGTGGTGTGTTTTGCATTACTGAATTGATATAGGGTCCTTTTTCTACAAGAAATTGTTGCATATAGACCCTTGATCATTCGAAAATGGTATATTTGTTGTGTTTATTTCCTATGATTTTAGTTTTTTGCAAATTTTTGAGTGAGAAGGACTAAAAAATTCTTGTGTTTGAAATGGAAAATTGTATAACGGGGTGATTTGTTATACTAGAAAGTGTAGATCAATGTCATGTGTTATTCGAAAATTGCATATTTAATCTTTTGATACTTGAAATGCGTTGTTTTTTACATTAAAAACTGAAGAAAAGGGTGAATGGACGAAATTGTTGAATAATTTCAATATTTGCACTATAGGTCCCTAAGTTTTTTCTATAAAGTGCATATTAATCCATGTTTTATTCAAAATATTGCAATTATAAGTCCATGTTTGATTCGAATGAGTGCAATTATATGTCCCTAAGTTATTCGAAATTTACATATATAAGACCCTACGTGATTTGGAAATTTCAATCATATGTCCATGAGTTAACTGAAAATTGCACAAAAGCCCCTAATTTATCCAAAATGATAAAATAAGTTCCAAAAAATGAAAACATTAGCAATATGGTCCCTAATGTTTGCGGAAATGTTATTTTTGGACCAAAATATTGCCAAAAGCCCCAACTATTTTATTAAATGATGAGTTTAATTTTGAAAAGAGGTAAAATTTGCCAAAATGGTCCTTGGGATTTTTGAAAGTGATGTCTTTGGTCCCAAAATGTTTTAGAAAAAGTTTGGTTGATTGTGTTATGACTTTGCATTAAAATCCTACAATTTATAAACTTGTAATTGTTTTTTAGTGCAAAGTAACATATAATTACAAAAAATTATCCTAATACTTTTTTAAAATGATGTTTTTGGCATAATTTTATGATTTGTGATAAAGTAATGGGTTTTTATACGAAATGAAATTTGCTCGTGGTGGAAGGTTTATATTGAATGACTATTGAATGGTTTATATAAAATTCTTTGCCATGATGTTAAGCAGGTGCAATTTTTCATATCTCTTGGATTTTGTCACGTTTCATGGGGTTTATTGCATACTGGTCATTGTGTTAGTGAAAAATAGCTCTCTACAAGTTTATATTTGTCATTTCTCAAAACACATTGGTACATTTGGCTATTTCACATGACACACGAACAAATGGTGCTATTTTCCCCCAATATATTAAAACATTAGAATAACGTTTATAATGAGTCTACAATCTAATTTCAGAAACGGTTTTATCCATTAACACCCTTTCTTAATCACAATTTGACCAATTAAATTAACTCTATTCTTTTTTTATTCTCGATTATGGTAGGTTGTTTGTGCTATTTGCAAAACAGAACAAGAGGTAAAGTTTTATGAAATCTCATGCTACTTGATTAAATACAATCTGATTCCATTTATTTTAGTGCTTTCATCGTAATGAAATGAGCTAAAATTTATTCCAACTTATCCTTTGTTGTAGGCTACCAATATTTGCTCAATATGTGACGTTCAATTTGGAGAGTAATTCTGCAAAATTTGTGAATTTTATGATGATGATGTAATGCTAGTTTTTGTATCACTTAAATTCTCTTTGAGTGATGGAAGTGAAGCCATTTTTGTTGATCCAGTAATAATAGTATTTGCTTGTTAACTTTACAGATCTCAACGAGGCAGTTTCATTGTGATGACTGTGGAATTTGTTGGTAACTTTACAGATCTCTTTGAGTTAAACAAATGGATCTTATTAGTAATTTTAGAAAAAAAAATTATATGAAAGAACCGGCCTGGAACTGGTAAAGAACTGGACCAGAACCGGTTCGAAGCAGTAAAACAGGTCCTCTATAACGGTCCAGTTTTGTATTTCAGTTATACAAGAAATGGACCAGATTGGTCCGACCGTTAGCCAGGCTGAGACATGACACAATATGGATACAACAACCCATCGTGTTATTTAAATATTTTGACACTACATGATTTTGACATGTTTATAAAAGATATAAATATTGTATATATATTAAATATATTAACAAGATATATGCAAACAAAATAATAAAATTAATTATAATTTTTATATAGATTATAAATTTTGGAATTCCAACTTATACATGTTGATTAAGATTTAACAAAAGAAAATTATGTAAATTTTAGTATTTTCTAAATTCACATATGATTTTTGTTTTGAAAATTTATGAATCAACAAATGATTTTTGATTCATGCCAAAAAAAAAAAATCAATGATTTTTTATAAAAACAATTATGCTATAAAATACAGTCAAAATTAATCAATATCACGTAGTATTGGACGCGTGTTAGAAATTAAAATGTTGTATGTGTGTCGACAACTAAAAAAATCTAAAACTTCCCAAAGCATGTTAGACACGTGTCGGTGTGCTGGGCGTGTCAGACATGGATACAACACCTTTGAAGAAGTATTGGTCCTTCGTAGGGTAAATGATATTCTCCCATTTGGCAAGACAAGAGTGCCAAGGGAAACAAGAAAATCCCAAACTCCAATTTTCTTAATGAGTTCACCCTTATAAGAGAGGCGATTCTTAATTATATAACCATGTTTTTTAGCAATGCACCATGGTTTCAAAACTGAACCTCATTCCGAAAATATAAACTTTGTGGCAAGCCTATAAAAAACTAAACATACAATACTCATATGCTTCTATTAGCAATTTTGAACTAAGTTACCTTTGAATAGACGGTAAAACTATGCTCCAAACTATGTTTGAAAAATAAAGATATATTTGAAAAAAGGAGCCACTCAATAGTCTCAACTGACAGAGATGACTTGATATATTTATACATTAAGTAAAATGAAAAGTAGGAAAAATATCGACATTTCTTGTTGGCGTGATAGATATGTTGTTAGTTTCTTTATTTTCTTCAGATACTTATACAATATTTATAGATTGTAATTTATCTTTCCAGTCAAAAAAAGAAAGATGAAAAGGATGATATGCTAATTATCGTATTTCGTTTCCCTTTTTTTTTTTTTTGTCATAGAAATAGAATTAGTTATTACACAGTCTACTGATACTCCTATAGAATCTACTAACCGAATCGCAAGGACAATTCGACACATCAATATTAAGTCTAGTAGCTCTAGCTAATTTATCCGCTACACAATTAAACTCGCGCTTAATGTGTAGTACCTTCCAGTTTTGGAATCTACCCATCCACCTCCAGGCTTCATTAACCATCGGGCGGATTCTCCAGTTGATTCCCTATTTAATATAATTTTGTTCACTTTTCTACGAAAATCCAAAAATCATAGGTATATCGATTAATGTACCTTGAAAATACTAATTATCATACTGAAAGAATTTGAGCTTTTTATCCAACGAATTTTAAAAATCTCTCCTTAAGGTCCAACCACAACTCACCTATTTAATCTTCCTATTAAAGGTCCCTAACAAAATTTAACACTATATATTTTCTTCCACTACCCATTATACTTTGATTTATTTTTTAACTACTATATATATATATATATATATATATATATATATATATATGTGTGTGTGTGTGTGTGTGTGTGTGTGTGTGTGTGTGTGTGTGTGTGTGTGTGTGTGTGTGTGTGTGTGTGTATGTACATAGCAATACAAATCCTAAAAACTATCTCTCCTCTCTCCTCTCTATACCTCAACCCCTGCAGCTTTTTTTTCTTTCCTCTCTCTCCTCTCCACAACCTTTGTCATCTTCTCAACCATGGAAACCGAAGCTTACAAACAACAGCCATGGAGCATTAGAGACATCAAAGGTATCAATGCTCCATTCATTCATGAAGTTTCTGACTGATTTTCTTAACCATAATTTTCGCAACCATGAATAGTTTCAATCAAACTTTACTGATACCTTGGATCTCCGATGGAGGTCCAATCAAGTTTCATAGAATTTTAATGGTGAGTTTACAAATAACGATTGACGGACCTAAAACTCAAAAAAAATGTTAACTTGTGTTATAGATTTAGAAGATAAAAGATTATTTTGAATGTTTTTGGGTACCACGAGAACCATCTGAAGCAAATATAGAGGGTGCTCAGAGAAATTTACCTTTAATTCAATATTGCATACCTCTTGTATAATAATTTTTGGCATCACATGAATTAATTCAATTTTTATGTTTTTTTCAAGAAAAAGGACCAAACTTAGACCTTAATTTTTTACCTTGATGAAAATTATGTTTAATTAAGGCTACTTTACAGGCCATACCTACTTACGCTATGACTATTTTTTCTTTTCCTATCTCTTTTTGCAAGAAACTTGTGGCTACAATTGCTAGATTTTGGTGGAACTCTTTAAAGAAACAGAAGATTCACTGTCGTTGGAATGGGAGAAGGTGACGATGGCTAAAGTCATTGGGGGGGGGGGGAATGGGTTTTAGAGATTTAAAGCAAGCTAATATGACTCTCCTTGCTAGCCAGACTTGGCGACTACTACAACATCCGGAATCCCTTGCAGCAAGAGTCCTTAAAGGTATTTACTACCCGAATAAGGATTTCATGGATGTTAAACCCAGACAGAGTAGATCATGGTCATGGAACAGTATAATGGAAGGTAGGGACCTGTTGGTACAATATGGCATCATATAGGTTGAGAACGGGGAAACAACGAGAATCTGGGAACACAAATGGCTACCGTCGGGGCTTATCAAAGACAGATCAGGAGATACGACGCTTGAAACTGTTGATTAGCTCATGCAAAGTGATAACGACCCATGGAACTGGGATATTATTGACGCGATCATCCCATTCCCAGTCAAGGGGGACATTAGCCGGATACCTTTACTTACCAGGGAAGACCAGGACACCTTTACTTGGCCATACACCCACTCAGGCGAATACACAACTAAATCAGGATATAGGTTACTCACTGATGAGGCAATTCAAAAGGAAGAACAAACATCAGCAAAGGCACAGATGTGTGACTCATCACTGTGACATAAAATATGGGGATCGAATGTCTCTAATAAAATTAGAATCTTCACTTGGAAAGCTTGTCAGAATATTTTACCTACTAAAGAGAATTTATATTTCATGCACTGTAGCATTGATAAATGGTGTAACTGGTGCAATGAGACCACAAAAAATACTACCCATCTTCTTATTACATGTGCCTTCTATAAACAGGTTTGTGTAGGAACGACATTACAAATCAGGCCCCGAGTCCCTTGGGGAATGGTTCACTGAGGTGTATAATGGGGATGAGAGGATAACATGGGATAAGCACATAGTGGGGGGCATATGTAATGTTAACACTGTGGAACATCTGGAAACATAAGATGATATGTAATTATGTATACATGAAAACACGACGGTGGATATAGATACGGTTCTATTGGCAATTAATGCAAGTATGAAGTGGCCAAAATTGGATGTCTTACAATCCGTCATCAATAAATGAACCAAGCAACAACAATAATAACTCGTGGGACCCAGATGAACGCGTTGAAACTCAACTTATTTTTACATGCGTGCGACACATCATGTAAGACACAAGCTGAGCAGAGTGGGATTCGGATCGTTAGAAGAGATACACGTACGAGTAATCGAGCGATCTTCTCAAACCAATCTGGACAGACTAACCGGCAAAAGGCGAGGCGATTGCGGTCCTGGAAGCAGCGAATATGGCAATGGACAGCAGGGGACAAAAACTATTATATGCTCTCATAACCTTGATTTGATTCAAGATATTAGGTCGCTGCCATTAGCGTGGTAGAAAGTCAAACCTTATGTCAAGCGGATCATCGCTTATGCTACGAAACATGGTAAGATGTTCTTTAAGTATATTCTGATACGTCTTACTGGCATGGCTAACTGAGCCGCGCGAAACGCTAAACAATGGAGTTTTCCACGTGATCACCAACTAAATATTACACATCGGTATACACACCTTGGAATTGGTTAAGGCTGTTTATGGACATGAACGTTTACCTTTGTCTAAAAAAATCCAATAGAGCGGCTATTCTAAGGAAATATTATGGTATTCCTTGGTATGAATATGAAATATTATCTTAACCTTGATCTTCTAAAGATTTTCTTTTGCTTTATTACAAATCAACGTTCTTTAATTAATAGTATAACTAGGCTGGTCCCTAAAAGTGAAAGAACGGCATCACTACAATTTGAAAATATGACCAAAGTGTAAAGGTCCTATTGATATCTAAATAGTTTCGTTGTCATATATTGCTAGTATGACTAAATTAATTACTCTAGCAAAAAAGTGATTTGTCAAATTTTGGTAATCGAACTAGTCACTTTTATGTATAAAATACCTAAAAGCTATTTTCCCACTTATTTATTATAAATATATGAGTATGTTGACTTTCTAGCCATTTTTGATAATTATTGTGTCCTAGAAATACAATATTTTCCCACTTATTTAATTTTAATTATCTAATATAGTGCTTACGAGTTCATGAAATTTCTTTCTAGGAAACAATAATGAAACTTACTTATATTACCATTGCACTACAAATTTACCAAATTTCTGCAAAATGAAATTTCCAAATTTTCTAAAAAACATTACTATAAAAATTATTTTACTTTTTAGTGCCTGTTTGGATTAATTTTAAAAAAAATACTTTAAAGTGTTTTTAGATATAGGAAAAGTATCAAATGTGTGTTTTTCAGAAGAAAAAAACACCTATAATGATTCTAGATTTTAATATTATTTTTAATAATTTTTCAAATTTAATTTTTATTCTAAAAATATTTTTAACTCTAAAATAAGCACTTCCAAATTGTTTACTTTTAAACCACCATTACTTTGCCAAAATAAAACGATTAAGGCATTTCAGTGTCATACATGAATGGCGTAAATCTAAGGTTTTTCCTTTTTACACGTGAGAGCCACTTTTGGAGTCGGTGTCATTGACACGGTTCGACCTAAGGATTTTACATGGGAGAGTCATTTTTGGACTCGGTGTCATTGACACGGTTCGAACCTGTACCGCCTAGAAGGATAACCAAGTCTGGCCAGTTGAGCTAACCCCAACTCTTTTATATGTATCTAAGGGTTTGATTACATTTATAGACAATTTTCGATCAAGAAACTAGATAAACCACCTAATTGCAGTTTTGATAAAATTTGTCAATTGTAGAAACAAGGCATATGATGCGACAACGAGGTTTTATATGATTTATTCCCAAGACCCATTATCCCTGACATAATAAGAAATCCCGTTTTGGACACTGGTACCAGTGACAAATTGATCTGGTATTTTTCTAGAGGTGGTATTTATACTACCAAAACGGGATATAAGATTCTTACAGATGAACAAGCCTTACAGCCTCCTCAGTCGGCTAGTACTCCGAATAACTTCAGAACTAATTTATAGAAAACCAATAGGAATTCTAATATTCCTACCTAAAGTGTGTTACATGCTAGGAGTAGTGCGTACGTATCAAGATAACCTTGTGGGGATGCTTGAAAGTAGTAGAGACTATCCTTAAGTACTTATGAAGTATTAAGGACCATTTTACTCGTCTATGGAGAATATGGGTTGAAGTAAATTAAGTAAACAAATGCTCATTTGCTTCAAACATGGATAAAAGCAAGTAAATATATGGTTGGGTATTTTATAGAGAAGAATGATTTGGAATAGTTCCAATCAAGATACTATAGCAGATTTCGGTTACTAAAAGCAGAATACATAGTAGCATAAAATGCAACTATGAAAGTTGTTTGGATTAAATATTTCTTATATATACACAGTGTAGTTTCTACAATATATATATATATATATATATATATATATATATATATATATATATATATATATATATATATATATATATATATATATTAGTTTCTTTATATAATGACAATATTTGAGATATTGTATGATCTAAGTAAACTAGATCACATTATAGATCCAAACAAATTCTGCAGCAGTATATCTTAATTCGAGACATAATTGAACATGAAAATGTTCACATTCAATAGGTAGAAGAAAGGAAAAATGGTGTAAATCTATTCATATAAGTGTGTCTATAAGAAGAGTCTGATGAGAACAAACTGGTGATAAATTTGTGGTACTTGAACGATTGGGTCTAGGCCAAGTGGGAGATTGTTGGAATTAAACCCTAGCCAAATCCTCTTGTAATGAATAGAACACCAGTGTTTACTATACACGATAATAATTATCTCTATAGTATTGATTAAAGGAATTGTTTCCTTGAATCTATGGCAAACATTTAAGATTATGGTGTTTATGTAAATAATATAAAGGAAAATCCTTGTTTGAGTTACAAACTAGATATCATAAAGAATTATAATAATAAGATCTAGCTCATAAGACTTAATTTGAAGATGTTCTTAATCGTAGGATCATCTAGTTAGACACTCGATAATCTAGATAGATTAATATGTAGCTAACGAGTATTTATTAGACAAACATCGGTAGTTCTCGTCTACCAAGTTAGGTGCATGGATAATTCACATAGAGATGTTATTATCGAACCGGCTAAAGCTAGAGATTCATAATGGTTAATTACATTAAACTGTCAAGTGGGTTAATCTCTATAAGGACTTCAATGCTTGTAATCATTTGACCTGATATCATTGATATAGTTACATGTGTACTTGTTGTGTTTAGATACTAAACTACTAGTGTGTCAAAATGCTAGTCGAAAGGATATTGGACATAGCTGAGTGTTTGTTTAACTAGGGATAGGTCAAGATGGAATCTATCAACTCTAGAAAATGAGTTTGAGCTCTACGATATCATAAGATTATAACGACTGTATCAAATCCTTAGCCAATGTGATAGATTGAATGAAGAAGCGAGTTTTTTTAGGTCATTCGTCAATCGTTGATAGTCGACGTGTAATGTAGTTAATTGTCTAATGTGATTTGACAGTTATACCATATCCCAGAATGATCCTTGATGTCTCCCTATTTTTTCTAAATATTAGCACTTGGGAGACATCATTTTAGATAGAAAATGGACTTATTAGATAGAATTTTATGCTTAATTCGTCATATTGCACTTTTTCCCCTTGAAATTAGACTATTTGCATTTTCAGAGTTTTTGTGCGTTAATTTGTTTGTTTTTAGTAAAAAGTTCTTAGGTTCATGGATTCTATGGAGAACCAATACAAGGAGGAGAAGTGAGAATTAAGTCTTAGATCAAGCGGAGGAGTTAAAGGCAAGAAAAGAATTTTCAAAGAATTGACTAAAGAAGTTGCAGATCTGGAAGGCTGTTTCTAATTGCTGTTTTTGGGCCACTTAGATGTGGATTTACCCTACGGGCCGTGAAATAGAGAAAATTACTATTTGAGTTAGGAAATTTTTTCAACTAGAATGAGCCGATTTGGAGTTGATATGCAAAAGTTACGGCCTTATTACTAAGGGTTGTACACCAGTTACGGGAATTACCAATTGGACTTGGGCTTTTAATTACTTAATTAAGCCCAAGTTTAAACCTAGTCCGTTTTCACCATCTATATAAGCCCTCTTATATCTCATTATTCAGCACCTCTCATTTATCCTTCAAATTAAATCATCCTTAGAGAGAGCGTCAAGAGGCGTAAGCAAGAGCAGGAGCTGGAGAATCCTATTCTTCTAACAACAACTCAAGTCATCCTCCCAATTAGGTTCTTATTTTTAATTCTATTTCTAGGAAACTTGTATAATTCTAATTTATTTTCCTTTTTGTATTTAATTATGAGCTAAAATTTAATTTACTTGAGACTCGTATTTTGGGGATGAACCCTAAATTTTAATTTAATGACTTTCTAATTTGGGATTATGTTTAATTTAAATTAAGTCGCGTAATTACATATTGATTCTATCTTTATATTTATTTACTATCATTGACGTCGCAAATCAAGGGGAGGTAGTAGTAATTAGGCTATTCACTAGTAGCGGTGATCACCTTGACGGAGGTTTAATTAGGAACTAGAATAGAAACGTGTGGTGTTCGTCAATGATCCTGACGGGCTTGACTAACCACGTAGCCAATTGGGTATAGATCTTAATCATCTGAACGTAGCTTACAATCGCCCTGACGGGGTTGGTAATACTGTAGAATAGCTCCTAAGTCTACCCTGAAGGGAGTTAGAAGATTGTAAAGTCCCGACTAATATTAATTACCGCTTTACCCTTAAAACGAATGCATTAGATTATTAATTAAGGTTATTCCCTAGCGAGACTCAAGTATATCTTTTATCTACGTCTTAATCTTTTAGTATTTACTTTTAGTAATTTGTCTCTTTGCGTCTAGTAGTTTAATAACTCAAAACAAAACAAATATCTTTTATATTTTATTTTCTGTATTAGCAATTACTACTACTTATCTATTGAAAACTTGGGTTCTACCAGATCAATCCCTGAGAACAAAATCCCGACTATCGGTTTATTACTTGAACGACCTGTACGCTTGCGGTCTGTGGATCCTCTACTTTTATTGCATTATTTTACAACACACAAGGACCGACCAAGTTTTTGGCGCCGCTACCGAGGATTGCAGCGTGTGACCTCAGTGTTTAATCGATAAGTATTTAATTGTTAATTTTTTTCGTTTTACGCTTGTCTTTGTTTTGTTTTCTTTTACAGGTTCTTATATTCAGATATTCAATAAGAGATGTATGGAGGACATTGCCCAAATCCCGATCCATTCGACTATTAGGAAGACTCTTTGGTACAACAACAATGGGGTAGTAACTTCTACCAACAACCCTATCAGTACCCGCAAGAGCAAGGATGGAACAATCAATGGATCGAGAATAATCAACAACAATCATCAGATCACTATCAGCAAGAGCAAGGATGAAACAACCAGTGGGTTGAAAACATTTTTACATTTTCCACCTCATCACTATCAATAAGAGACACTACAGGAGACATTTGCTAGATTGAAGCGCCTAATTGAGGAAAGCGAAACAAGAGAACAAGAGCGAAAGGCGAGAGAAGAGGAAAGCAGAGCCACCCGTGCATTCATACAATAGATGATAGACGAAATGGTTGCGCGAAACAACTCTCCTAACTTAGCCGAAAGTGGTAGCCAGTCTTATGTAGATTCCATTCCCTAGAGGGATGGAAGATATCAACAAGAAAAAGTAGTTGAGGAGGAGGTTTGGAAAGAAGATATTTTTGATAGTGATATGACCACCGTGCCGATTATATGTGGAGACCACCATGTGGTTGGGGATCTTGTTAGCATGGTGGAAGGAGTAGCAACAAAAATTCTAGAAATTGAAACTGGTATTGCTATTCCTATGGCGTGCCCACATGATCAAGATGTAGAACGCAACAAAGAAGAGGTAGTGATCGAGGTTTTAGAAATTCCAAAGCAAGAATATGATGAGGTAATAGTGGAAGATTGGGTTGAAAGAGAAGATGAATATGAAGTTGTTAATGAATCAATTGAAGAATTTAAGGCTCACAATAAAATAGAAATTGAATCCCCACCACAAAACGTTCACCCATCACTAGCCTCATCAAGATTCATGAATGAGATTAGAGCTGAAAAATCGGAACCACCCCACCAATAAAAATGATCAACATGTGTTACGCAAGCAAGGTGCTACACCGCGAGAGTAAAGCGGTAAGGAAGAGCACCTACCCACCATATTTTAAAGATGAACGCGAGATTATAAAGAATAAAAATGAGCTTATACCATTGAGGACGATCATCTACTATCATGCGGTGGAAAATGAGTTTCGTCGGGAAAGTAAGAAGGCGAAAGGAGGTACTTACCCACCCCCTTTCAAAGATCGATTAATTCAAATGTTAAGTGTGAGCGAGTTTAAGCAGAGGAGAACCGCAAAGGCCTCAAAACCATCTCCATGGAAGGTAAAGCGTCTAACTTAACGATGTAATAAACAAAAGTGCTTCTTGGGAGACAACCCATGGTTTAAATTGCTTTCAGTCTTAAAATTCAGAATGTGTATTAGAATAATTGGTGTTTATTAGTGTATAATCTTAAGAAATGAGAAGTGTGTAGTGTTTTTCATGATTTGCAGGTGTTAAAATCCTTGAGTTTGGAGTTATACATGTATGAGATAGAATTAGCGTCTGATGTGATAAAACTAAACTAGCCGGACCGGCTAGCCGGCCATACGCCCGGCATACCGGTGAGCTCTCGGCGAAAAGGACATTTAATTAATTTACCACACGCAGCTATAATGTGCGTCAGCGAGAAATCATTCGCGTTACGGCAAGCCGGTCAGATCACCGGCACACCAGCCCATTATTCTGAAAAATATGGACAGAATCAGAGCAAACTTCGACAATCCATATATTTGCGCTCGAATGTCGAAATTAGGTGATTTTTTAGTCTAAACCGCATAACTTTTGAGATCTAGTTGTTGGGGAGATTGTCATTTGCGACCAGCTAGCCGGTCCTGTGGCCGGCATGCCGGCAAGCTCTCTGAAAAAACCATTAAAAATTAATTCTTGAACGCAGAATTTTGCACGTTAGTCTCTCACACCAAAAACAACATGAAATACAAACCCAAGCTTTGAAAATATCCGGCACCCACCATCAAAACACCAAATTATTAAAATCTTACATCTAAACATCATCCAACACATAATCAATCACAAATATTTCCAAAAACACCAAGAAATCTGAAATTTTTCTTCACCAACACTTAAAGTTTACCCATCAAACCTTGAGATATTCATGACCCAACTCAGAACACACTATATATCATATTCATACACCTTCAAGAACATCAAAAGTCACAAATATCATCCTACACTTTGGGAATTCTTTAAACTTTGAGTTTGGGGTCATCGGAGATGACCCAGAAGGTTGGAAAAGGTACGAAGAACATTAAGAGAAAAGAAATTTGAGTGTTGATGGAAGAATTCCGTAGAGAAGGTGATGATTTAGAAGTCTTTAAGGAGATGATTAATTAGAGGAGACGTGAGTTCGAATTGATGAAACACACTTTACAAAATACAAATTCCATGGTGTATGATCTATACATCGTGACTTAGAAGATTTCACAAGCTCGATGCAATGCCACATGCAATCGGTCTAGTGCCGATCCAAATATGTTTCCTTCTCCCTTTTTCTCATTTAGTAGTGTAGATTATTTTTATTTGCTTTCAGAGTCTTTTCGAGTCGTCAGGATACGACTCATTTTTGGGTTTCGGGTGGGGTTCATTGCCTCATCCCAATTTTATGTGTTTTTACTGTTTTTTGAAAAAATTTAAAATCAAATAAAAATTAGTTTAAGGAATGATTTGACTGTAGAGTTTGTCGAATGTCCCCATAAGCATAATTTTTTTAAATTAATGATAGAAAATAGTATACCTTAGAGTTAATATAAAATGCAACTTTAATGCATTCAAACGCTAGATAATAGATAGGAAAAATCAATGAACAATGCAAAAGAAGTAAGTTTGTACTTGATAAGAATGAGTGGTGTGTAGAACTTGAGATCTAAATGAGTAGAGAACCCACTTAATTATGAACTAGAAGTAAACTATGTAACTAGGAAAATGATAGAGGCAGTTCCTTGATAGCCACTTGGGACATTTTTAGCTTTCTAACCTGTGATTAAATGTTATATCCTTCTTAATCCCCATTTTTAAGCCTTTAAGCCTTTCTTTTGAAGCCACATTATAATCTTATCCTTTAGATTCTAGGAATATACCATATGACCCCCACTTGAATCACGATTTCTTAAGACTAGTTGTCCTTGATCTTGAGTTTGGGGTGAGGGAATCTGTTATTATATTTGTTGGGTAGATTTGTGATGTGCTTGAATGATTATGCAATTTATTGTAAATTACTTTGCCGATTTCATAAAAGAAAAAGAAAGAAAAATTGAGAAAATAAGTCAGCATGACACTTCACATTAAAAAGAATGTCATGATTAACTTACAAAAAAAGATATTGAATAAATGTGAAATAAAAGAAGCGGCAAAAGAATATTCTTATCATATTGATAGGTTTGGATTTATTTGGGGATGCTAATTTAGTGTGTTAAGTTAGTGAGACCTTATATGAGTGTAAACTTAAGCTCTGGACAGTTTGTTGAAGGCTAGTGAGGAGAGATCCAAAAGCTCACTTTTCATTATTCAAAGGTACCATACCGTCTCTAAACCACACTAAAACCGAAAATAACTCGTGAATCTTAGCTACATAGTGAATTGACAATTCTATTAATAGGGAGTAAGTTAAGTGGAGCGTTCAAAACAAGTAAATATTGATGAACACCCTATAGTCACCATTTCGAGCTAAGTATCAAGTGTAATCTTCTAGCATTGTGAAATTAATTTCGGATTAATATTATATATGTGTTTGATTTTGTATGATAGGCGTATGTGTGCATTAATTCTTAGGTTATACTATCTGAAATTTATTTTGAGTTTTGCTTTGGGTTTATTCTTTAGATTCTGCATGTTTCTTTTTGCCTTGGACCACTGTTTTGTTTTACTTTGTCGGGACGACAAAGGTTTGAGTTTGGGGTCTTGATGTCTCCCTATTTGTTCTAAATATTAGCCCTTAGGAGACATCATTTTAGGTAGAAATAAGACTTATTAGATAGACTTTTATGCTTAATTCGTCATATTACACTTTCTCCCCTTGGAATTAGACTATTTTCATTTTTAGAGCTTTTGTGCGTTAATTTGTTTGTTTTTAGTTTAAAGTTCTTAGGTTAATGGATTCTATGGAGAACCAATACAAGTAGGAGAAGTGAGAATTAAAGTCTTAGATCAAACAGAGGAGTTAAGGGCAAGAAAAGAATTTCCGAAGAAATGATTAAAGAAGTTGCAGATCTGGAAGGTTGTTACTAATTGCTGTTTTTGGGCCACTTAGATGTGGATTTAGCCTACGGGCGGTGAAATAGAGAACATGCCTATTTGAGTTAGGAAGATTTCGCAACTGGAACGAGTCAATTTGGAGTTGATATGCAAATGTTACGGCCGTTTTACTAAGGGATGTACACCACTTACGGGAATTACCAATTCGACTTGGGCTTTTAATTACTTAATTAAGCCCAAGTTTAGACCTAGTCCATTTTCACCATCTATATAAGCCCTATTAGACATCATTATTCAGCACCTCTCATTTATTCTTCAAATTAAATCATCCTTAGAGAGAGCATCAAGAGGCGAAAACAAAGTAGGAGCTGGAGAATCCTATTCTTCCAACAACAGCTCAAGTCATCCTCCCAATTAAGTTCTTATTTTTATTTCTGTTTCTAGGAAACTTGTATAATTCTAATTTCTTTTCCTTTCTGTATTTAATTATGAGTTAAACTTTAATTTACTTGAGACTCGTATTTCGGGGTGAACCCTAATTTCTAATTTAACGTTTTTTAATTTGGGGTTATGTTTTATTTAAATTAAATCGCGTAATTACATATTGATTCTATCTTTATATTTATTTACTATAATTATTGACGTCGCGAATCAAGGGTAGGCAGTAGTAATTAGGCTATTCACTAGTGGCAGTGATCACCTTGAGGGGGTGTTTAATTACAGAACTAGGATAGGAACGCATGGTGTTCGTCAATGATCCTGACGGGCTTGACTAACCACGTGCCAATTAGGTATAGATCTTAATCATCTGAACGTAGCTTACAACCGCCCTGACGAGGTTTGTAATACTATAGGATATCTCCTAAGTCTACCCTGACGAGAGTTAGGAGATTGTAGAGTCCCGACTAATATTAATTACCACTTTACCCTTAAAACGAATGCATTAGATTGTTAATTTAGGTGATTCCCTAGTAAGACTCAAATATATCTTTTATTTGTGTCTTAATGTTTTGGTATTTACTTTTTTTTTGTATTTACTTTCAGTACTTTGTCTCTTTGCGTCTAGTAGTTTAATAACTCTAAACCAAATAAATATCTTTTATATTTTATTTTTTGTATTAGCAATTACTACTACTAGTCTATTGAACAGTTGTGTTATACCAGATCAATCCTTGAGAACAAAATCCCGACTATCGGTTTATTACTTGAACGGCCCGTACACTTGCGGTTTGTGGATCCTCCCTCTACTTTTATTGCATTATTTTATAACACACAAGGACCCACCAATCCTGAGCTGTAAAGATAGAGAGAGTACATGCATGATCCTTTCCTAGGTTCAAAGTACATAGTTATTTCACGTTATCTGGTCGTTGACGAGTATTGTTGGACGCCGACCCCGATTAGTAGTTACTTGATTTAATTATTACCAATTTAACGATGAACCCACGTAGTCGCACACTAACAAGTGCATCAATCTTGTTTAATGTTGTTGATTATATTGATTATTGGATAATAAATATTAACTAATTACAAATTTGAAATATCCGTATATGAATTTACTAGTACAAATATATAGTGAATATTGGATTAGATTCAAACTAAAGAAACTAGATGAAAGAAAATAAAATTTGCTCTTCGATAGTCTAAGTTTTGACCTGCAAACTGAAAATCCAGTTAGTTATAAATACAAAATGGCTACTAGAGTTTTAGTTAAGTTTTTAAAATATTTAAAAAGAAAAACATAAGTGATATTCTTTCTCTTTACAGTTTTCTTTATATATATATAGGTGTAACACAAAAGTCTCAAGACTTTTTTAAGCCAAATAATTTGGAAACGAGATCGAAAACTCGGTATAGAAAACGTGAATGTTTCATTCTTTTGAAACTTAAATCGTTATATCATATTCGATTGAAAAACCCTAAAATATGAAACTAATTTATTTTATAGATTTTAATAGCAACTAAATTGGTTATAAGATTGCAATAATTTTCGGTGTATATATTTGATATATTTGTTACTGTAATTCTTTCATTATCAGATAGTGATTTTATGAACAACATAACTTTCAACCGGATATCTCATTTAAGTATATTCCTCGGTCGATAAATGTTATGGCTGATAAAGTCTTTTTTTAGTCGAAATTATGGCTGATAAATTCGCTATCTCGTCAAAAGCTGGTACAGTCTAACTGGAAATTAATATTGAGTAACTTGTTGAAATTACCCAGAACTGTTCTGATATCCGTGACCAATCATGCCATATTCGTATTCTGTTTTTTCATTCTTTATTTTCTTCGTTGACTTTGTTGATTTAATTTCTTGTTGTTTTTGTTATACGTGCGTGTTTGTAATTTATTCTCGAAGTTTTAATTACAGAGTACTGAAAAAAGTTATTCATCTAATACATTGGTTTAAGTTGGGAACAATTGATAAAAAAAGGGTTATTAAGTTGGAAACAAATTACTATTTCTTTATCGAGCTTATAAACAAGGAAAGGTTGTACTACTTTTTGCTAATCTAATTATCAAATTAAACGAAGAAAGAAAGTATTTGGCGAACCTTGTGTATTTATTATTTTATTTTATCTCAAGTCCAAGATGATGCAAATTGTCGACACATAAACCAAAGCTTAGTGTGAATCATGACCTGGATTCAACTTGACTAAGTTGAACCTGAGAGGGATTATAGGTATTTGCGTTCAACTTCCATGATAAAAGTGTATGCATGTCTGTGATAATCATGATAGAGTCATGTTTTTGCGAATATCTTATTATATCAAGGTTTGTTTTCTTCTCCTATTAAGTGCTTGACTCCCTAATCTTCCGAAACTTTAAGTTTAACATATGAAATTATTATATTTTTATGGTTAAGTTTATCATCAATATTTCCGTTAAGGTCACCCTAGTTGTTATCTGGATTAGAGTTTGTTAGACAAATAAGTCATCTGTAATTAATTTGTAGTCTAAAGTGTTAGCAGATGTAATTTTCAATTCTGCAGAATGATACAATTGTAATTTGACAATGGTTTATTAATAAATGGCTTGTTTAGCGAAAAAAAAAAGTCATCTATAATTAAAAAAAAAAAATCGAACATTTGAACCCGAGAACATAAAAGAAATAGACTACAAGATTAATATAATTCTTTTCAAAGCAAGATTTTGTTTCATCAATAACCTCAATATCGCTTTTATATTATCCTACGGGATATAATCCTTCTTAGTCAACACAGTTAATCAATTGGTATAACATTACTTCTTAACTTTTTCTCTTTTTGTCAAAACTTTAAATAAAAATAAAGCAAAGTTTTACAAGCAAAATACAGACGTCAACTAATCCTGCTAGGAACTGGATTAGATCTAAGAGAAGGGTTAACTGCAGGATACTGGATAGCCCAATCATCAAACAAATTGCTAAAAACGTTTGTTTTGCGACCTAGTCATCAACAACATTTTCCTTTCTAAGTAAATAAATAAAATTAAATGTAATATTACAAGAAAGGTGGTGAATTTCATTCAAAAAGAGTTTATATTGTTGCTTGAAGGCCTTTTCCCCGTTTGTATTTGTTTGATGACTTTCTGATTATCTGCTGTCTCCTTTTTTCGTTGTGTTTTGTCCATTGGATGTTTATTATCTTTTTCTCTTTACTTATGTTTTGTCTTTGTTATTTTTCTACTGTTTTGGACAATTTGTTATATATTTTATAGAGTAAAATTAGTGACTATTGTTTTCTCTTATTTAAAAAGAATGGTGCGGATCTTTCTAGAGTCCTTATGTTTTAAGTATACACATTATTCAGATAGTGGTGATCCGACAAAAAAAAAGACAGTGGTAGTATTATTTTGATGCATAAATTGTCATACATGTTGATTAATTCTTTTTTTGACACTTCAGAATCATGACACATGTTATGAAAGACTTAGTAGTTTGACATGTATTTATGCACTTTCTTTTCAGCAGTTCTTGAATGATATGAGATCATCTGCATCCACTTTATATTTATAAAAGTAAATTATTATTAGTGTAATTGTGTTTGAGTTTGAGAATCACCAATCATGTATGAAAAACCTATTTTTCTTTCTAGCTATTTTTTTCTTCAAAATATAGTCTTACTTTAACCATCAATTTTTCTATTACTATGTGCTCGGACAACTTTAAAATAATTCAAAGTATCAAGTTATTGTCAATCGCGGGTTGAAGAGTCAGACCGTTAGTGAGCGAATTAACCGTATATCGAAAACACACTGAAACATACACTTCAAACACTTGCCGCGACACTTTAATGAAATGGCTAATCGAATTGCGCATCAAGTTAAACAAAGAACATCTATGAGAAAAGGGCATCATCAACTACTTCTACTTATTTCTGGACTTAGAATAGGATAACAGAATATAGAATAGTTAGACAGGTTACCTTGTTCAAAAAATAAAAAATCAATCTCTCTTTTGATAAAATCTTCATCAAACTATTTTGTTTGATTCAATTTCAATATGTCTTCTTTTGTGATTTTCTTTACTCTTTACTTCTCTTCCTCTTTAATGTTCTTTACCTACCTTCGTTTCTTAGATTTTTCTATCAAGTAATAATCAATATTTAGATCTCCTTCACTACATTAATTTTTGCAGTCTTTAAGTCAATCATTTTTTCCTCAAAGACCTACAGAATAAACGTGTATTCAGTGAATCATTCTAATACAAAAAAAGGGAACATCACTTTAGTAGTAGAGAATAAAATACATTATTGTACTTTTATAGAGTAAAAAAAATTAGTTGAACTTTTCACCATGAAGGGTTGGTTAACTTTGGCTTAATAAAACATATCCAAAAGCTTTAAATTTTACTAGTCAGATACAAACAAAAGAAGAGGTATCAACAAGTTTGTCCTCAAATTGCTAACTATGAGAAATAAAATTGTTGTTTGGAACAAGAGGTCATAGATCTTTTAAGAGTAAACACTTAGCCTTGAATGAATACAATAGCAACACAAGAAGTGTCATACACTTGCGGAAAGTGGCCCCAAAGGGTGTTGATTTATTTATCACACCTTAGGACGCGACATTTTCCGACCAATAAGGTAATCTGTAGAAAATACTATATTTAATCCATTTAAACTCTTGCTGACCTATTTTCTTAACCGCCTTGTCATCAAAGTTCTTATGATTACCGAAAAACACACACGACAAGCCATCGAGTTGCGTTTGAATAGTTGTGAGTGATGCTTTTTAGGCGGGCTTTGTTTTACAGAAACCTATAGTCCAAGAGTGATACAAAAATCTATAAAAGATGAATCAAATGGGAAATCAACTGAAAATCCGTCCAATAATTTGCGAAATCTGGAAATGGATTGATAGATTCCTAATGTGAAAAATTTACCACGTGAAGAGAGAATATAACGAAGCCGCAGATCTCTTAGCCAAATGCGTTAGACAAGGAATTGACCTCTCGAGATGGAGTCCCACTACTTTAGTCGAGTCTTTTTTGTTTCTTAAACTTTTGTGCAAAAAAAAAAAGGGGTGGATAACTCTTTGTATCCCCTTTTCCTCTGACAAAAAAAAGAATCAAATAATTCACTGATACCTGTTGATGAACATATGCCACGTAAAATCACTAAATTTATGAATGATGAGCTTATTAAGGATCCGACTATGGAAAAAAGTCCCGATAGTAGTTTTTGCCATGATAGGATCCAAAGCTCTGGGAATACCAGGTTGTTTTTATCATAAGAATTGGGATATTATCAAGGATGACTATGGTTGTCAAAGATTTTATGATTAACAAAACGACACTTGGCTTTCTCAATAAAAAATTATTTCTCTTATCAAGAAAGGCGAGTCCCAAAAATTTATCAAGGATCATAGACATGTCTCTTGTGTCAACTTCAGTTATAAAGTTCTTTATAGACTCATACCACAAGATTTTAGTCGTATGTTAGTGTTATCATTGCACCTACACAATCATCCTTTGTCAAGGGTAAAGTTATTTTTGATAATATCATTATAGCTCATGAAGTGTCATGTTCTCTTCAGATAAATTGTAAGTCTTCCAATAATTAGATATAACTAAATATTATAGTAGAGTTAGGTGGGATTTCTTGGAAGTAGGATTTCAAAAATTGGGGTTTCACCCATAATGGATTAGATTGGTCATAAAGTGTGTTACATTTGTCAATTACCAAGTTAAGCTTAGTGGGTAAAGGCTTTCAGAGTTTAAACCAGAAATAGGAATTAGGAAAGGTGGTCCTCTTTCACCAATTCTTTTCAGCTTAATTTTTGAAACTATTATAAGCTTTATCAATTTTGAATGTCGATAAAAAATATTAAAGGGTTGGAAATTACAATAAAATGTATGCCCCTTACACGCCTTTTACCTTGATATGCAATGCGCGGAAAAGTAGAATGAAAGAGTTCTTTGAAAATAAAAATTTAGAATAAATACGGAAGCTATTGTTATTTCTCATTCTCTCATGATTGACATCTTTGGTGAATATTAGGCTTCTCCATCTCCTAATCGTCAAAATACCAGAAATTGAATCATGGCGGGTAGAGGTTTTAGTATGGAGCCACGATAGAACCATAAATTTTGTGATGCATTCTTCAACCCCGGTAATGACCCCCACAGGTTTAGTAGTTAATCATATGGATCAAGATGGTGTATGTCTGAAGGTCGGTACCAAAATCTTCTGGTATTCGTTAACACTAAAATGTGAAGCTAAGGCAGCCTAGAAGCGTGTAATATTGTGAAGGATCGTCAACTCACTGATTGCTAGGACATCGTCAAAGGTATGAAAAACCCCAACTATCTTTAGATGGAATATTCAACTTGTTATGCCGAGAGAAACCTTGTTTTTGTCTAAATTTACGAATGTTGTTATTTGTCTGATAGGAAAAAAGACCGTTAACCTCGTACAAATAGAGGATGCATTGAAATTTCCTAACCAAATAAATCATATTAAACAATAGGCACAAAGAGCATTCAGGCACTACCTCAAGAAGGAAATGATTTCAAAGAAACCACCTAGTCTTATCCTATCAGCGATTTAGTGTGACATGTGACCTCATTAACATCAAACTTGGGTTCATAGTTCAAAACCAACTGCAATGTGTTCAAATGTCAAATTCCGAGATATCTCTATATATAGGAGCAACATTTTAAAGAGACACAACCAATCTATTTCAAGCTTTTATTCCATAATCATTTGTAATAAATATGTATCATTCTTTTGCATTTAATCATTGTTAAACTAATTAAATTTTTGTCAAACTCAACCATTATTATTGCTATATTGTTTTGTATGGCAGAATCTTTTCAATCAGATTTGCACCGCCTGTAGGAATAGAAGTTCCAAATCCAATCATATACCATGTATAACTATTGAAATCCAACAAGAGAAATAAAAAAATAAAAAGAAACAAATTGAGAAATTTTCAACCCTAATTTTTTATATCAAATCCTGACGCACAGACTAGCCAAAGGGGTAACAAAAATATCCATCAAGCATACAAAGCACTTTCATGAAAGGGAAATTCAGTGATATTGCAATAGCTGAGAATTAAGCCAACTATTTGTGGATGACAACGTGCCATGAGGTAGTCTTCAAGCGTTGGGATTGTCATCACAAGCCAAGCATAGGAATCACGGTAGCGAATAATCTAGAGTATCAAATTCAAAATTTGGGATGTCCATAGTGCATAAAATCAAGGTACATACTAACTCATTCTTCAAAAGAAAGTCTTAATGTATTGTTAATATGCAGGCTTCATCGTTATATTACTTACACAAAGGGGTGGTATAGAAAATAACTCAGAAAAGATTAAAAACAATGTCTTACTTATAATAGTATAATGAAAATCAGAGAAGGTTTTACTTCACAATTACCAAGTTTATGTTCGTCACAGGGCATAGTCACGAGTTAAGGTATTTCGCTCAAAATCTCTCTTTTATATTCATACATTACTAATCCATGCATCAAAACCTCGATAAAAACCTCCCACTAGGTTAACGAGTCCCATTGGTTAGAATACGATCACCGCTAAAATGACCTCAATCCAAAAACCTCTCACTAGGTTAATATGTCCATTTCTTAAGACTATGATCACCATCAAAATCTTGATCAAAAACCTCTCGCTAAGTTTACGAGTCCAACTAGTTAGACTAGCGTCACTACTAAAACCTCGATTAAAAACCCATCGCTATATTAAAGAGTCCAACTAGTAAGGCTATTGTTACTATCAAAACCATGATAAGAAACTTGTCACTAGGTTAGCGAGACCTACTTGTTAACTACGATCACCACTAAAACCTCAATCAAAACCTCTCACCACGTTCACGAGTCCTACTGGTTAGACTACGATTACCACCAAAAGCTTGATTAAAACCTCTTGTTAGGTTAAGGAGTCCATCTGTTTAGACTATCGTAATCATCAAAACCTCTATTAAAACCTCTCTCCAGCTCAACAAGTCCTACTAGTTCGACTACGATTACAATTAAAACCTTGTAAAAACCGATCTTGCTTGATTAACGAGTCCAAGTGGTTAGACTTCGATCATCATAAAAAAACTTCTCACTAGGTTAACGAGTCCCACTAGTTAGACTACAGTCACCATTAAAGCCTCGATCAAAAACCTCTCGCTAGTCTAATAAGTCTAAATAGTTAGATTATGGTGTTATTCCCCAAGGTGTGATAAATAATAAACACCTAGAATCGGGGTAACTTTCTGCAAATGCATGGGTCATTGTCAATTAACAAAATAAGTACCGGGATGGATTGTCTCCTCAACGATTATCAGGGTTATCTCAAGGTGTTTCGTAATATAATAATGAATAGTTTTGTAAGCGAGAATCGGAAATACAAAGAAATTTAAGAAATTTTTTTGGGTTTTTATATTATAAAAGATGAGTGAAAATTAATTAAATTAAACTAAATAAATATAAATATAATTAAATAAATGACAAGTTTTCAAATATGAGATTAATGCTTAAGGATTGCGAACACTCGCCAAAATTGATAGTTATGATGTTCTTGATATAAGGGTAAATGAAATGTTTGTATTTAATGAGATTATAAAGTCTTCTTAACTCCCGCAAGGGTAGACTTAGGAGGCTCACGTACGCAAATTATGCAAGTTTAAAATAATACCCTATTGGCTACCTGGCTAGTCAAGACCCGTTGGCTCACTAACGCACACCAGGCGCGTATATACAAATTAGTAATTAAACCCCCATTTGGGCGCAAGCTCTATTACTAAGGCTAATATACTATTCATCCAAGATAGGATTGGGATTTAACACAAGTTGTATATATGCAAAACTCAATTTAATTAAATATACAAACATCAAAAGAACATCAATTAAATCAACTAAGGTTCGTACATGATCACAATCCTCAAGTCATGAGGGTTTAGTTCATACTCAAATAATGAAAAATTGATTGAAACTAATATTATAATCATGTTTAAAATCTAAAATATAATAACATTAATCTTTGGAATGAGTGAATTTGGAGCTCCGATGAGGAAGAATTGTGGTTTTTGGTGAAAACCCCTTCCTTTCCTCTTTTCTACTCTACTCTTGCTCCTTGGGGAAAACATGCAAAATGAAGGTTTAATGAGTTGTGTATGTTTTTGGAGCTGATATGTGACTTATATACTAACTAAAAATGTGTTGGGCCCCCATGGGCTTTCTTAATTAGGTTAGATATGGCCCAACCCGTTTTTAGTTAGTATGTCATGGTGGAAGCATTTAGCATAACTTTCTCGTCTTAACTTTGAATTGAATTTTGTCACTTCCAACTCAATACTCACTTTAAGCTATCTCTGAATCAAAAAGGAATCTATCCAAATCTCTTACTGATTTCTCGTGGTGACTAAAACAATAAGACGTCAAGACTTTTTCAATGAACGCTCCAACTTTACAAAGTGACTTTAATCTCATCTTGCATCTTTACTTGGGGTTTGGCATCTTGTATAAACCATGTACCTAAAAGCTACACACTTAACACACAATTGAAGCATAAAAACTCTATAAATAGCAATAAGCCCCAAAACTAGAGAGATTAGTACAATATGTCAAATAATAGGAAAAATATTTAACTTAGGCCCAATAAACTCCCAAAAGTATGTCTTGCGAGTGAATTAATCCATCACAAAAATAGAGACATCAAGACCCCTAGCTCAAAGTTTTGTCGTCTCGACAAAATAAAAAGAAAAATAAGGCATAGAAGGGGCCTAAGTCCAATAAATCAAAGAAGAGAGAAATAGATCCTACTGTGTCTCATATAGTAATATTTACAAACTAAATCAAATATACACTTATTAAACAAACAATCAACACAAGTAAATTTCAGGATTATATTAACTTTGTAATGCATGAAGGATAGGTTCAATCTTAGTCCGCTATGGTGGCTATAGGGTGTTCATCGATCTTTACTGATGTCTCCCACCTGTGATGATTTATTATTAGTTGAATACATCATTTTAGGTGTATTTATTAGGATATAGGTCGATTTCCTCATGATTTAGTACACTTTCCTATTTCGTGTCTTAACTTAATTATTTATTATTTTTAGAGCATATTGGGTTTAATTGTGAAGCTTTAAGGATATATGATAATTAATTAGATGTCAAGTTAATTCTAACAGAGAATGGAAAGAGGATAAACATGGAAATTGGAGATAAAGGCAAGAAATATGAAAAAGGAAAAGATAAAGTTGCCAAATAAATCTAAATCCAGCAGCTACGCACATAAAAGTAATCATAACTCAAGATTGGCTAGGAATTTGGAAGAATGGTCTGAATCAAAGTTATAGAGATTTCCGAGACGACCAGTTTCGACTATTAGAACGCGTCAAATGGATAAGTATTGAACCATGCCATTCTTATGCTGGTAGAATTGAGTTAATTAGAGTTGTCTTAATGAGTAAGATTTCTCTTTTGGTGTAGGATTTTTACGCTTCCTAAACAAGTTATCTACAAATTAAATCAGAGAATGGCAGGGTTCTTATGGAAGGGTTCAATTAGTAATCCTACAGGGGCCAGAGTGTCATGGGAAAGTATTTGTTGTAGCAAGGAGGGAGAGGGCTTAAATATTCCAAGTGTTGAAGCTATGAACAAAACCTGCTTACTATCCACCTTTTGGAGATTTTACTCTCAAGGAAATAATCTCTGGAGCAAGTGGGTTAACTCTAATATATTGAAGAACAGATGTATTTGGGGGTATTGATATCAAACAATACCACTTTTTAGATTTGGAAACAAATACTTAAAGTCAGAAATATAGCTTATGAGTTTATTCATATGAAGTGGGCAATGGAAAATTCACTTATATTCTTTGGGATAAGTGGGTGAATAAGAGAAGCTTACAAGATTTGTTACAAGTTCAACTTGATGCTTCTAATCTTAATTGTAATAAAACAGTTCATGACTGCTATGGAAGAGGTAGATGGAGGGTTCCTCCATGTATTGGTAAATCCCTGCACTTTATAAATTCTATTAACTTAGTAGAGAGGAATGATATCATGATATGGACTGAAAATGTTAAGAGTAGATTCTCATATAAAAAAACTTTGAATAGAGTAAAAAATCATAAGCAGAATGTAGACTGGTACGATGTTATTTGGGCAAAAAGCTGTATTTCGAGGTGTTCTTTTATTGCGTGGTTAGCTATCTTAAACAGATTGCCTACCAAGACTCGGATGGAAAAGTGGGGACTGGGTATTAATTTGAAATGTCTGTTATGCAATGTGGAAGATGAAGAAATAGATCATCTGCTTATCAATTGTAATTACTCGAAATTGATACTTCAGAGACTTACTAGTTTATGGAATTATCAAGTAAATGTTAACTCGATTGACAGGCTGATTAATGAATCTCTCAAACTCAGTGCTAGTAAGGAGTTTATACAAGTGATAAGTACTTGTACAACTACTTTTATCTACTTTATTTGGAGCAAGAGAAATAGAAGAGAGCATGGAGGTTTGGAATTCAATGAGGAGAGACTGTTTAATTGTATTGTCTCTTTTGTTAGTGCTAAACTTAAATGCAGAAATTTTAAATGTAATAGAGTAAAGAACTTAGCTGAGATGATTTGTAATAGCTAGGCTTTTCTGTAATAGGTAGGCCCTAGGAACTCCTCTTCGCAAGTCTCTTCGCATCCCCGATGTAGTAATTTGGGGATTAACATTCCTTTCCTGCAAGATTAAGAGAGACACAGTAATTGAAGAGATAGAAATGATGGAGCTTACCTTGATAACCCGAATAGGGTACTTAGGTTTTGATTTGGGAAAACCAAAAAATTGCTTCAAATCTATCTGAATGTTGTCATCATTAGTTTTGGCCTTCCCATTCACGCTACCGATCAACCTCTGTGGCCTTGATAGCCATCAATTTGTTTTTATTGTGATTTCCCCCAAAAAACATAGCTCAAACCCTAGGTCATAGTCTAGCTTCCCATCTGTTGAGATACCCATCCCTAGGGGTTGAGGTAGGTAGCGTGATTGTTTTGGTTCCGCGTGAGCCTCCACCACAATAGTGACTAGTGATGGAGAAGACGAAGAGAATTTACGAAAGAGAGACGAAAAAAAATCGTGCCCTAATAAAAAAAAAGTTAGAGAGCGTGCAAGCTAGAGAAAGAAAAAAACATAGATATATTCACTAGCAAGTTAGGTATCATCAAATCAAGGGCAATTATGTATATTCAGTGTTATACCACGATCATTTCTTTTTGTCATATCATTATAATTCATTTAATCACCTCATTCTCAATATAACATGATTTAAAATAAATCATTAAGTAAAAAACCGTAAATTTGTAAATAAAAATAAAAATAAAGTATAAGTATCAACAAAAGAGATGATATTTCATTTTTACAGTAGCAGTTAAAATAATAGTAGGTAGTTTATTCACATGGGTTTAGAAGCGGTGTGGTGAAGACTCATGTCATTGTTCTGGATTGTCATTCGCCAACTCGCTGAAATCGAAGCCATGGTAAATTAATCTATACACTCAACATATATATAAATTTATATATCTATACATCATATACATAATATATACAGATTTCCCTTTTTTTCAATTTCATTTTAATTTTTGAATTGATCACATTTAGTCTTTCTTGATTAATTTTGATTCCGCGTGTTTGATTCCTAATTTGTTCCAATTCAGTCTCTGAAGATCCTAAAACGGCTGCTAATTAGTAGTCAATTTTAGGGTTTTACGATTAAAAACTTCATTTTTTTTTCGTTTGTTTGGTGCATCTTTTGGGTTTTTCTTTAATAAATGACTGTATAAATTAGCTTCTCTTGCTAAATTCTGCAATGTTCAATTGTAATCCCCCAATATCTTGCTTCTCTTAATGTTTTAAAATAGATATGAATTTACTTTTGTGCGCATTTAGTTTCATCTATTCTTATAAATTGTTGTGTATATTTTGTATGTTTGTACGTGTTTTACATTATTCATCTCATGGGTATATCTGCTACTTGTTAAAACATGGGGGTATTGGGTAAATTTCGCATAACACAAGGACAAACCATGTAATTAATGCAATAATTTGGGATAATTGTTGTTTATAGGCTAGTTCAAAGAAAGTAATAACAAGAGAAGAATGGGAGAAAAGATTGAACGATGTAAAAATTAGGAAAGAAGATATGAATAAACTGGTAATGAACTTTCTAGTTACTGAAGGTTATGTTGAAGCAGCAGAAAAATTCAGAATGGAATCTGGAACACAACGTATCCTTCTTTATTTCCTTAATTAAATTCTATTTTTTTTCTTCTTTTAATTTCCTTAATAAAAATAAACAGCTGACATAGATCTGGGCACCATTACTGATCGTATGGCCGTTAAAAAAGCTGTACAAAGTGGTAACGTTAAAGATGCTATCGAAAAAGTCAATGACTTGAATCCTGAGGTCTTGTTAGTTTATTTTATTTTATTTATCGTGTTTTTTATTTTATTAACACGTAATTTAAATACAGATACTTGATACAAATCCACAGCTATTTTTTCATCTTCAGCAACAAAGATTGATAGAGTTGATAAGAATTGGTGATTTAGAAAAGGCTTTAGAGTTTGCTCAAGAGGAACTTGCACCTAGAGGAGAAGAGAATGTAAGTTAAATTAATTTTTTCTTTTATATTTATCTTTATGTAAGTATATTTTATGTATATAGCAAAGCTTTTTGGAAGAATTAGAAAGAACTGTAGCATTATTGGCTTTTGAAGATGTAGCAAATTGCCCTGTTAGAGATCTTATGGATATGTCACAGCGTTTAAAGACTGCTAGTGAAGTTAATGCTGCTATACTTACTAGTCAAAGCCATGAAAAAGGTTAGTTTTTATTTTATTTTATTTTATTTTATTTTATTTAATGGGATGAATATATTATAATTCACAATTATTTGTTTATGAATGAAATTAGATCCAAAATTGCCGAGTTTATTAAAGATGTTGATATGGGCACAAAATCAACTTGATGAGAAAGCTGCATATCCACGCATAAACAATTTAGCTACAGCTTTACTTGAAGATCCTGCTGTTTAATTTGATGTTTGTAGAAAGATGGAGAAAATATTTTTCTGTAATTGTGTTTCGAAATATTCCATCTATTATCTTTTAGTCTCTCTTTCTCTTTAGGAAGGTTTGCACTTGATAAAATTAATACTCTCTCTATTTTTCCATCTTTGTTTCTCCTGCTTTCCTTCATTTATTTCCTTAAATATATATTTTTTATTTACCCTGTGGTGAGAAAATATTATTTTGTTATGTATAATCTTTATTTTGTTATGATGTGTCTCATTGTATGTAATCTTACTTGGGCGAACCGGGTAGTAAATTTATATTGATTTAGGAGATGAGGCTTAATTAGTTGGTGATTATTCAGTTGGTTTGGGAGAGATAAATATATTAGGTTTTAGTGGGAAGTATCATCTTTATGTTGCTTTTGTATAATCTTGTTTGGAGTCCACTTTGAATCTCCAAATTTAGTTTCTGCTTGTGGCTAATTTATTAAAATAGATTGAACACCAAGTCTAGAGTGTGTTTATTAACTGGTGCATTAGGTCTGCAAAGGAAAATTATTTGAGGCAAGCTTTTTACAAAGGAAAATTCTTCAATCCAATATTGGATGATCCTACACCAATTATATTCATACACATACCCCATATTTTAAACTTACAAAAGCATCTATCACATTAATCTAATGACATGTGTTTTGTTTTAATAATCTATGGTCGTGATTTAAATATTGTACCATCCAATATTAGATGGAAGTATTACCCTTTTACAAAATCTGATGCTAAACAAATTTTTTTAATGGAAGGAAACATTTTACTAATTCGCAAATAAACAAACCCACCACCTTACCCTTTCTAGCCACCCTGCCCATCGTACCTTATGCTCATTAATAATGGTGTGTCTATCCTCGGCCAGTCCTGTAAATGTTTGACTCGTCGAATCTCAAGTAGTGGTGTTTTTCCCAATCACCCCTTACCTAGTAGCATAAGAACATGTGTGCTTCCAAGTTAGTCAATAATCACTCGAATAATCTACTTAGTACTTTTATTTACTTTTGTTATTTACATCTTGTCAATATTTTAATTTTCAAATAATTATCCCGATTTACCATATCCCTTTATCTTTATGAATCCATTCAATAATCCTTTATCGTTATGAATCCATTCAATAACCTTCAATGTTTTACAATTCATAGGCCATTCTTCATGTAGCTTGACACTCAAACATTGAATTTTTACTTCTTGCACGATCGTGTTACCAGGGTACCTATCTTGGTGTTGTGGTGGCCCCCGATACGTGATCGATACGTGATGTATAAAACCACACAATTTTGGGAGCTGGCTACAACCACACAATTTGGGGAGCTGGCTACTTCTTGTAAGTGTATGAGTCGTTCTAAGTAGTAAGTATATTTTAACGTTGGTGGTGGCAAATGTGTGATAAAATAGTGATTATAAAAGATAATAAATAAAGACACACACCCGCTACTACCGCGAGAAACTCACTGCACCCGCTACTACCACGAGAAACTCACTGCAAGTGCACAGATCGTTTGCAAGTCATAGTTGATAAATAAGATAAGAAAGAGTAGTAAAGATTAAATGTTAAACTAAAAGACAAATAATAAAGATAAATATTTGTTTGGTTATCTGAATAAGAATAACTTAAACTAATGCAAATAAATAAATTAAAGAGAATGAAGATGAGAAATATAGCTTAGGTTTGCTAGTATGCACCTATCCTTCTAAATCAGTATTCTAATTATAAGGGTGATCTTAAGCAAGTATAAATAGCTAGGATTCTATAATCCTCCTAACTCCCGTCATGGTGGACTTAAGAGGCCACCTTATCACTACCAATGGAATTGGGCCAGGGGACATGCGCATTGATCGGTGGTTAAATTAAACCTTAATGACTATCTAGTTAGGCAAGCCTGTTGGGATCACTACCGCACACTAGACGATTATGTGGTGATTTCAACAGTTGAACCCCCTGTTAGGGCGACAATCCAACTACTAATGGGGTAACCTTACACTCGTGCACTAGTAAGGACTACAATCATTAAATTAAATCACATAATATAGATATGCAAATAAGAAGTTCAATCAATTAGTTGTCTACTTTCCCAAATAACATAGAATATAGAATTGGAATTGTAGGATTATACATAATCCAAACCCAAGCCACAGGGAAAATTAGTTCATACTAAAGAGTTAAAACTGAAGATAAAATACATGTTGTCAACTTGCTTCTCTGGATGATCTCTAAGTATAATATTGATTAATAACTGAGCAAGGTCAATCAATCACGTGTTTACAAAAGTAGGTAATCATATATAGTTTCTAGTCGAAATCTAGAGTGTTCTCCAAGTTTTAGAGTCCAAATCCAACTCTTACTCGTATACCTCAATAATAAGGAGGTTGACCTTAGGAGTTTGTACATATTATAACTCCTTCGTTAATTATCCAAATCTAATGATCTTTATATCGAAAGGATCGCGATTCAAGGACCTTTCTGAATCTCAAAGGGCTCCTTCAAATTTCTTGCTGAGTTTCTGCAGCATTTTAAATACTAGACATCTTTACATCTGAACAACAACTTTTGGCAGCTTTTCCACTTTTCTTAATCAACTTTCTTTCCTTATAACTCTTGATTTCGCCTCGAATCTTCTTTCCTTAACTCCTTGACATTGATTTGACATCTAATATAATAATTATACCTAAGAGCTTCACATTTAACAAACAAATTACACTAAAAACGCTCTAAAAGTATTAAACCTCCAAATCAAGGCAAGAATTATGAACTAACGACTAATAGGGAAAAATCCCTCCAACTAAGAACATAACACACCTACGTATTAAAAAAAAGAAAATTACACACCTAAATGATGTCTGTAAACCAGATTAATATATCAAAAATATGGAGACATCAGTTGTTCACGGGGACTATGAGGTTAATTGGTGTGCTTTTATTACGTATCAAGCTGATAGTTATGATAAAAACTTAATTACAAAGAGTATTTTACCAGGGTGGTTTTACAATGATTAAAGTAGAGGGACCAAAGTGCAAATAATGAAAGATTTTTGCTAATAGTATTTTAAAGATGCCCATTCCATCCTTTGAGTGCCAAGATTTTTTTATCCGAGATGCCTCAAATGATGGAAACTACATTGTAAAAAGTGTCTATAATATTCTTAAATAAGGAAAAGATGAGAAAAGAAATTTGGTAGACTCCCACCTACCCTCTTCTTCTTATACTTATAATCCAAATGTTTGGAAATTAATTTGGAACATGAATATCAATCCTAAAATTTAAAATTTCATGTGGAAATGCGTTAAATATATTATTTTCACTGAAGTTAATTTGTATACCCAGATATGTACAAAATCAAAAGTTTGTAAGTTATGTAATTGTTTTTTGCACGCCTTTAGGCTAAAGGAGTTTGGTTCTCATCTCCATTGTCCCTAAACACAATGAATTATAACACTTTTAAGATTGGCTACTGGCTTTTAGTTATTGTTGCCTCTTTGAAGGAAACAAATAATTCAGAGAAAAGACATGCTGAGGTAATTAGCAATATTTGTTGGTAAATTTGAAAAGGAAGAAACAATTATATTCTTAATAGTATAGATTCTGACCCAATTTACACTTGTAAGTTGACTTATAGCGTGGAATGAATACAACAATATAATACAACTTTAGAATGATGTAAACATTATAAAGTTGAAGGAAAATGTCTCAAAAAACTTGATAAATTCTAATTCAGTAGAAACTTCGAGGAGAGTTTAAAAAAGGATTTAGGTAAATATAAAAATTGGAAACCTCTTTTTACTATTAAAATTAAAATTAATACAGATGCTTCTTTCTTATCATCTGGCTATTCAATTGCCTATTTATCAGGGATTCTTTTGACAAATTGATTGGAGAAGAAACTAAAATCATTATAGCTAGGAACGCTACAGAAGTTGAAACGCAAGATGTGGCGCAAAGGTTTCAACAAAACTCGGTCATTGTTGAAAATGATAGTGACTCCTTTAACTACTGAAACCCTTCTAGTAATCTGTGATTGTTGTAATATTTTTAAATGTATTTATGCCTCCGTGAAATCTTGTAATCTGTTTTTTTCTTTGCAAAAGTAATTGAGTAGTTAAGTGGGTCGCTAAAGACAAGATTTTAGGGCCTTTTATACTCCTCCCTTAGTTTGCTCACCTTTTACACATTGATTTAGCCCCGTGTAACGTTGGATGATCTTTTGTAATGGCTTTTATATATGATCTATATAAACGTTTGAAAAAAAAGGGGGATTGAGGACTTGCATATTTGAAATTAACGAGTCTAAGAAACCAATAAAGCAAGACTATTATAAAAGCACACTTGTCTCCAAAAATCAGAAACTTTATTACAATTGGAGAATTCTCTACTAGATCTCTACCCAGATAAGATAAACCCAAATAATACTCTGTGAAATTTCCTCAACTTTACCGTGGTGAAATACTCTTTTTCTTTCTGGCGATTCACAGAACCCATCATCGAAGTTGAGAGCATAGCTTAAAGGATCGTATTGGAATTTGAATTGTTGTTTGCCGCCATTCTTAATTGCCTTCCTTACTGCTGCTTTCATTCTCCAGAAAATGCTTCTGCGTATCTTCTTGCTGTAATTCTTCATCTTTGCTAACTTTTCTACCAATCCCATCTCCGTTTAGCAAAACGTAACTCCGGGGAGCTTGTTGCACAAACCTCACACTATGCGTAAGAAAACCACTCACGTAGTAAATGGTAGATAAACGTCTAATCGTCTACTTGGGAACCAAGAACAACAGAGAGAGAAAGATAATGGCGATGATGATGCCTGTGAAATAACACAATATATAACAAGAACAACTTATGTGTTAGGCATGAGGAGAAAACCGTTGTATAATAGAAAGCATCACCAGGCACCAATAAAGAGGTGTTTAATTTTTACGTGGGAACACAAATGAGACAGAATACGAAACATATATATGGTAAGAAGTTCCAACCTTCTACTTGGGCATTTGGATTATCTTACGAAATAGACGAAAATAATTTTCCACTTAATTGCTTATTAAATTGTATAATGCTATTGTCAATTTGCCAAAGTATCGTACAAAATCACCAATACAAGTGTTTTATTGTAAAGGGATAAAAGAATATTATACGGAAACGAAATAAATTTTTTTAGGATAAGTGTAGGCATATCACATTTAACCTTAACTTTAAGGGTATGTTTTGATTAAGGAGGGATTCTTTATTAAAGGATAGGAAAGGAAAGTATAACAAAGAAATGAAAAGGAGAGTATTTAATCTTGTTTGGATTGAATAAAAAGAGGAGGGATTTTATTAAAGGATAACATTTATCCGATGTTTGGACTAGAAGAATAATGGGAGGAATGGATTCTTTTTATAACTAAATGACTCATCTACCCCTATTAAAATATTTTATAAAGAAAGAATAAGGGTAACTTTGACATTACAACGTAATAAAATAATCCTTCCTTCCTAATCCCACCGAATTGGAGGGATTGAATATATGGGTTCGTAAGGGATTGAAAGTGTCCTTTAATAAACTATTCCCTCTACTTATTTCCAAAACAAACAAGGAATGGGATTGTCATTATCCTTTAATACAATTCCCTCCCTCCCAATCCCTCCATCCAAACATACCCTAAGGGGGATGTTTATGCCTCAAACAATTTTAAGTCTACCGAATACCGCTCTAACTTTATCAATGTTAGTTCCATGGGACAGTTTACATCTTTCGATAACCACAAGGATTTCATTTTTCATGATCGAGGAATTAATGGTACAATTACAAATACAATGAAATGATTTTTATTATTGATGATTGAGGTTATTTAAGTGCACAATTATGAATTACCCCTATCCTCAGAATGATGGTTTTCTTTCTTGTTGCATAGGGATACTCAAATTCCATGTATATTCTAGAGAAGAGAGAAGACACATTATGTTGTATCACTATCATACTACTTGTGGCAAAAGGTAAGGAAAGAATTGAATTACTCAGCAGTTAATCATCAATTCATTGGGTTCCTATTGCTGTATAGGGATACTAATGTCCAAGCACTTACTGGTGTTGATGTAATAGGCCTATACGAGTATATACTTCATTGTTACCGCACAAAAGTAGAAAGGATGTGCAGTCATCTACATGTATGTATTATTATGCATTTGAACAAAAAAAAAATACATGTATGTAGTAGACAGGTTTGGTTTAAAATTCCATGAAACTATCATTATATTCTTTTTTTTTCTTTTTTGACATGAACTATCTTTATATTCTCCAACTTTTTTCTAATAATAAGAATTTAAAATTTATACTCCTTCATTCCAAAAAACGGTTCACTTAATATTTTACAAGTATTAAAAAATATAAAAATTTATTATTTTGATAAAGGTAGCAATGGAAAAATAAGAAAAAAGTGTATTAAAATCCTAAATAGATAATATTTTTAAAAGTGTCAATTCCCTCTTAAATCAAATCAACAAACCATATTCCCATTTAAATTACACCTTAATTTAGATAAAAAAATTACAATAATACCCTTATTCTAGTTGTTGTCTTTTGACAAAAAACAATTCCCATTTAAATCAAACATTATCATAGATGTGAAAATCCTCCTCCTACTAATTTCATCGTACGCACACGTCTGGGAATTTTTTTTTAAAATCATCATAACTAATTCTAAAAAAATCAAAAAAAAAATTACATTTTTAGATGAGACCAAATAATATCTACGTCCATGATTTTTTTTAATTTTTTTTAATTCTTTTTGAATTTTTGAACTTTTTTAATTTTTATTTTTTGATTTTTTTAAAATGGGATTTTGTCACATCTTTAATTTTAAGATTGTGATGAATTTGTCTCATCTTCGTTCTAATCCAGAGATGAGATTTGTCTCATCTCTATTGTATAACTAAGATGGGATTTATCCATCTTTACTGTATAACTAAGATGGGATTAGTCACATCTCTATTATAAAACTAAGATGGGATTTGCACAGTTGTCATGGCTGCAACCACTAACCTTTTTTTAGTCAAAGTTCACTAATCGATAAAAAAAAACAAGATAAGGGTGACTTTATTCTCAATACACAGATTCAATAACTCAGGGATTAGTAAAGTAAGAATCATCACATCATCTTCTGTTTTTTGTTCGTAAATCATCACAACATCAAGATATTCTTAAGATAAAAAAAGTATACAACCAAAAACGTTGAAAACAATGAAACATAAAACCCCTCACACTATCTTTTCACCATCGTGAAACACTGCAATTGCGCAATTGGTGGTGATGGTCTAATAAGCTTTTATTTTCCAATAAAAGAGCTCTTAGTTAGCTTATAACATCTTAGGAAAATGAGGCTCAAATTTGTTATGAGTCACCCACATGGATGCAATCACCTACTATTATTAGCACAAATTTAGACCACAATAAGAGCTATACTCATCACTCTCACATTGAAATTCTTAAGGGATGTCAACTACATGTAAAAGTATATAATCAGAGATTTCTTCAAGTAGGCCCTAAAAACATCTAAAGTATACTCTTTAGATGGAGCTAATCATATAAACTTGGTCCAAACTTCTCAAACACCTGATGAAAACCATTGAAAGTCAATTGCCTGTTAAGTTTTTAACTCTTCTATAGCAGCATAATTAGAATACCCGCGATACACATATGGTTCCAGTAATCAAACTAATTTCTAATTTGTACACAACTGAAGAACAATCTTAACAGGAAGAAAACCTAGTAGTATCTATACTGTAAACCAAATTCAAGTTTGGCCAATTTCAATGTAAATTAATTTAGTAAAGTAATGTGAAAGAAATTGATATTGAACTAACCTTGCAACAACACAAACCATTGACAGAGTAATAAACAATAGTACTTGAAAATTGAACGAAATTGAAGCAATCGAAGCCATTGTTTCACTAATTGGGCGGATGTAATATGTGTGGCTACAAAGACTTCCTTAAAATTCATAGATCGAGCAAATCTTCCAAGTAATGTGAAACTTTTTACAGATGAAGATAAATGGTCAACTATAAATAGGAGGTGGCAGCTCTTTATCGATGAATTTACAGAGAAATAGAATAGAGATAGGATCGTGTGAAAATATAAATCTGTGAAATAGATTATGATTAATGAAGAAAAATCACAATTGGGGTAAATGAAGAAAAGCCCGCCTTCATGAGAAGTCGGCTGCGAAATAAATAAACAAAAACTGCCTTTGATTAGAAGGGTAACAAGGTAATTGTGTAATGTGAATTTGATTTAAATGAGAAACATCCTAATTTATTTGGGAAGAAATATTCACCTGTCAACATTTAGGCATAGACAATGTGAATCATGATTTAAATGGGCATTATCCCTAAAATAATTACTCTCTCCCTTTCTTAATATGTGACACTTTAAAGATTTTTTACATCTATTAAAAAAAATTAAATAAAAATAACTAATGTAACCCTATTTATAAGAGAGAACATTAAATAGTAATTTAAAAAAAAGGTAAAATAGGAAATATAGTATTTATTTAATATTAGAACTCCAAATGTTCGCATTAGAACTTCAAATATGACATATATTATAAAATAGTTTTTTTGGCTAAAATGTCAAATATTAAATAATAGAGGGAGTAATACTCCATCTATTATTATTTATCCTACTTTTTATAACACAAATATTAAAAAGACATTAAATAAATCACTTTTTATTATATTACTCTTATTCATTAAGTATAAGATCATTTATTGCAACATTGCTTTTAACAAATTAATTAGGGGTGATATCAGAAAAATAGAGAAAAAATGTCTTGATAATGTAAAAATAAAGGAAAAAATGTCTTGATAATGTAAAAATAATAGATATTATTTACCATTTTTTTTAGAAATAAGGACAAATAAAAATAGACGGAGGGAGTATATAAATAAAATACTACTCTCTCCGTTCCATAGGAATTATTCACTTATTAAAAATAATGTTCCAAATATATTGTCCATTTAGAATTTTTTTATTTTTTCCACTATTACCTTTATTAAAATATTGAAATTTATATTTTTAATATAAATTTAAAATATTAAGATACTTTATTAGAGGTATTTTTTAAGGGTTAATACTTAATAAACCCTTACAGCCTTGTCCACTATCCCATAAAAGGTACGGTCTTTTTTAAAGAACAATGAGTTATGGGAAACTTTCCAAAACTCAAAATCTAAGTTTTGGGAATTTTTCTATTGCTCAAAATTTAAGTTTTGGGACACTTTTCATAACTCAAACTTCTCTTTTTATGGGCAAAAAAAAATAAAAGAATAAAATGTATAGTGCCTTTTATGGACAAAAGAATGACGGTTGTGGTGAGCAAGAATTAGAACTAGTGTGAAGGATGCATTAATCTTTTTGTAATGGTGATTGTAATTATTATATTTCAATATATGTAAATAGTTAAGTGGATAAATTTTATAAGAACAAAAAAAGTATTGGGTAATCTTTATAAATTCATCACCATAATATTAAATAAAATATTAAAAGAATTTAACTTACTAAAAACTTACTAAAAACTTAACGGAATAATAAATTGTAAATTTATATGCAATTTTTAATACAATTCGAATCCAATAGGAATTTGAGTTTTTAGCCAATTAAGTCCACCAACCCAACTATACACCCCCAACAAGTCCAACCCACCGTTTTTGCCCATGCAGGTCCAGCTGAAATTTCTTTATACCATCGTTGCCCCTAGCTATATCAGATCATATATTTTTTTCCCTTGATTCTCGCTTGTAACCAACTCCACAATATTAGCTAATTGATTTAAATCCCTTAATTATTGCTCTTTATTACGGGAAACTTTATCATTGAGTTACACCAAAACACTAATTCGCTCATCAAGCAATACACACCACGACATTCATCAGCTAGTTTATTCAAGGTACGTTCTAAACCACCATTGTTGGTAATTTTGAGTATTCAATTTGTTTTACAGGTCATCCTTAAATATTTCTTGCACATAACGTGTTGTTTATCTGATATATACAATTTTCATTCATGGTTTATGTTACAGCAATGGATTCCAATATTCTAGTTGTTTTTCGTTTCAATGAGGATAAGGCTCTGAAGTTATTCAGGATGTTTGATTCTTATGAATCCATCAGAAACTATGTGAAGGAAACATGGTCAAGCTTGGTTACTAATGAGTTTGAGTTACTATACTCCATTGCTGAGCATCATAGATGTAAGTTTGGCGGTGAAGGAGATTTCAAGACTGTTGTATGGTTGCTTGATCATTGTCTCGTTGCTGAATTCGAAATTTCAGTAATCCAGAATAGCATAGTCATTGCACCCCAACCACAGGCTGCAGTAGCCTCGATGGACATTATTCACACCACACACCAATCAATTGTGGAACAAGGAAGTGAAGAAGATGATGAAGCTGATGAAAATAACTATCATCACAAAATTAAGATTCTAAAGAGTAGTGTTTGGAAACATGCTCTTCGCGAACCTGGTCAATGTTTCCATGATGGGATGAAAGAATTTCGTCGTTCAATCGCAAAATACGCATGTGAAACTGGATACACCTTCCACTTCGGACACAATCGTCCAAACCGTGTTAGTGCTTATTGCTCGAAAGCAAAACAGACAGGTTAGTCGATTATCTATCCAGTCAGTGATTCATTTTCATACACATACAACCCATCAATTTATTAATGAATACAACCGGATACAACCCACCATTTTATTCTGTTAACCCATTCATATTAAACCGACAGACCACCACTTCATACAGTTAACCCACCAATGTTTTTTAGATGATCCATTCAATTTCACTAACACACCACCACACCTGTGATCATTTTTTCCCACAGACATTTGTGTTTTATAGTTTCCTTTACAATTTTCAGTTCATTAATTTTTTTTTCATTTTTCAGGCTGTAAATGGTATGTGTATGCATCTAAAGATAATGATAATCAAAAAGTCTACATCAGGCCATTTGTTAAAATCCATACGTGTGGCCCACCGATGAAAAAATTCACTAATCCTCGCTTATCTGGTGATCTAATCAAGGACATAATTATCGATATGATGCGTGCTAGCCCTGACACTAAACCAGGCCAGGTGATGAACTACCTTAAATACGATTACGGATACAACATTTCATATAAGGTTGCTTACATGGCTGTGCACAAAGCTCGTGACGATATTTTTGGAGATGCTGGTTTATCATACAACAGGATTCAGGCATATTTTAACAAACTCAAGGAGATAGACCCCTTAGGATCTGTTGCTCTCGAATGTGAACCGTCTAATCGTTCATTCAAGCGATGCCACTTTGCGTTTGGTGCATGTGTTCAAGGGTTCAACCACTGCCGCCCTTTGTTATTTCTCGATGCAACATTCCTTAAGAACAAATACAAAGGACAGCTCCTCGTTGCTACGGGAAAAGATGCCAACCAAGGTATGATCTTCACCAACAACTAACTCAGAAGCATAATAATATTATTGTCCATCATATCAAAACTTCTCACAATCTTATTTCATTTTATTTTTCAGGTTTGTTCCCGGTTGCCTTTTCAATTGTTAGGTCTGAAGACACAGTTAATTGGACACATTTCCTTCGATTCCTTGAACCACTTATATCATCTCGGGACGTGACATTCGTATCTGATCGTCACGGTGGTATTGCTAAAGCTCTCGATGCTGTTTTCCCACGTTCACATCACGCGTATTGTCAGCGTCATTTGAAAGAGAACTTGAAGACAAAATTCAGGACTTCAAAAGCGCAGCGGGAAACCATGCTATACCTTCTTGACAGGATGTGTTTCGCAGCAACACCAGAAACTTATGATAATTTCCTTCAGATGTTTCTTTCAACCGGTGGTCAAAAAGCGGCTAATTTCATGAAGAATCTACCGAAAGAGAAGTTCGCAAATGCGCATTTTAAAGGGAAAAGATACGGAGAGACTACATCAAATGCGGCTGAGTCTTTTAACAAACAAATAAAAGCTACAAGGGAGCTTCCCGTTACTGAGTTGATAGACGCAATTCGCGTTCTCCTTATGCAACAGATGTATGACAGGTCTTTCGAGGCTCACTCTTGGACAACTGTCCTATCACCAAGATCATCCGCTGTTTATGAAATTAAATTTGATTATGCGCGCGCGTGGTTCGTGTTGCGTTCCAGTGAATCATTATTTGAAGTTCTTTCCGACCCTAACATGGTGGTTGACATTGTCCATCGCACTTGTTCATGTGGTAAATGGCAAGTTAAAGGGTTCCCATGTGTACACGCCGTAGCTGCTATTGAAATTTCTTCCCCCGGGCTTCCATATCCATACATTGACAAATTCTGGTACGTTGAAAGTTACCGTTCAACATACGCTATGAACATTCCAGCGATGACTACTTTCCTAGATCAGAACGATGCAACAGGCGACATGGTTGTCAACCCACCTGATTTCAAAGCTCAACCCGGTAGACCCAAAAAAAAAAGATTCCCTTCCGAAGGAGAACGTGCGGATGCATCACATCGACGGATGTGTAGTAACTGCCACTCATATACCTACCATAATCGATCGACATGTCCCCTGCTTCGTTAATTTACGTCTACTCGTGTTTCTTATTATGTTTTTTTTGCATCTGCCAATAAGTGTTTTCATGTGAACACACATTTATTATTCGCATCTGACATTTTTATGTGTTTTCTGGACTATCAATAAAACTTTTGCTTGTTATCAGTGTTTAATTAGTCATGTACTCAGTCCTTCTAAAACTTGACTTAGATGAAATTTTCTACTATTTTACATGTATACCATCAAAACAATACAGACAACCCACTATTTCACATTCTTAAAATAAGTTACCACCAAAATGGTCACACAAACCATCAGACAACACATACACCATCAAAATACAAATATACACCGTCAGACATTTAAGATACTTGACTACACCATCGATCCACCAGTACTCAAAGTCACACCACCAGACCATCAATATACATATATACACCATCAACATACTCAAACACACCATCATAATACTCAAACACGCCATCACCAATTCGTGATACAGTTACCAGCCATCATACCATCATTACTAGCGCATGCACCATCAATATTAGGGGCTACCATAGAATTTCAATCAAACAGGATACATAACCCACCAATATACTCATGCATCCCATTATAACAAAAGTATACACAAACACTGTACTGTAAGTTAAATACTTGAATTCAAAACAGCAAAAAATAATTTTAAGTTCAAATTCAACTTACAAAACCTCAGTAATAGTCAAATTCATAGTACAAAATAAGTTTATTTAATCACCAAATTACAATACATCAAATAAATATCAAAACATTAGAATCAGTTATCTTCCATCGCGCGTCGTGTCTCGAAAACCGTTGCCTCTGTGTGCTTGTCTTCCAGGACCCACGCTATAAGCTTCATGCGTTGATCAACCATATCCTGATACTCGTACTTTTTCTTCACACAGCCATCTACCATTAGTCCCAAAGCATATAGTAGCGCATAAACACCCGTGTCCGATATTCGGCTTTTGACGTGTTCAACTCTGATGTGACCAATCCCCGGCCATTCTGGTGGAGAGCGGCCCAACTCTTCGTACCACCCCTTCACGACATTATCTAGTTGGAACTCATACATCCTATCGGCGTTAGCATTCGCCTTTGCACCTGTTGAGCTGCGTTTTAAACATCCCAGACCGTTGTAGTGATAGAAACCTCCTTCGTCGCTTTTCCAGTAAAGGATTGACCAATGAGTCAATTCATGATCTTTAGTCTCTAGTGGGATTATCACATTCTTCTTTTCCTTCAACCTATCTCTGAAGTACCCTATTATGTACGTCTCGATCTCTGCAACCGATCCCCTCCTAATGTAGCCCTGCCAATCATAAATTCAGAGGTTGTTAGTCTAAAACCAGTTATCAAACACAGTTAATGCAGTACGAAGACATTTTTCATACCGAAGCACTAGCGGGCATGACACTGAACTTCAAACCAATCTCTGGGTTCTTAGTTTTTACCAGTTTACTTTTGAGGTGTTCCTCGTAAATCCATAGACCAACCTCCACCAGCTGCAAACACAAAAAATTCAGTTAAATTACACTTCTAATAAAACATACTTCAACAAACATAACTTTTTCTTTCTTTTTTCTAATTATCTTGTTTACCTTAGCGCTCAACTGTTCGTCTGTCGAAACTTCATAACAATCAGCCACAGTCACGCGATGGCCCATATTTGACCACACATCAACACTAAATGGCTCATCACCTGCCATAAGTTCCAACAATTTCGAATCGCTCTTCTTTATCATCTTGTTTTTCTGTTGCTCCAATGTTCTAGTCTTCTTCTGTGGTGGCATTATAAAATCATCCATTTCTACTATGGTTCTACTTGTCCTATCAGTTTTTTTGATATTACGGATTAAAGAGCTTGGAGTAACCTTTTTTGACTTCCTTTTCTTCGGGTTGCTACTTTTATCCGACCCCTCCACCATATCCCTGTTCGCTGCACCACGAACAGAAACCTACGCACCTCTCGATCACTAACATCCACAGCTAACTTTTCCCCCACCAACTCCACACCGTCATCACTCGATTCACCACCATCACCCAAACCACCAGTCTGTTTATTTACATCAACACTGGAGATCTCCTGTTCCTGCGGTTTATTTGACCCATCTCCAACACATTCTTCAAACATGCTGTCATAACTGATTTCCGGACTACTCGGCTTATCTTTGTTCTCTGGCCCAGCTTCCGTGGCAGGACACTGAACTTCATTGTCCAATACATCATCACCGACAACCTTATCATCACAAACTGGTTCAACACCTACTACCTAACCCCACCGACATGTTCACCTATTTTCCCATCATCCGCCACACCACTACTTGAACACGTTCCTCTATAAATGCTAATCCCACCACCTTTGATTCTCATAAGCTCATCTGTTGCGGCCGTATACGCACCCCAAATCACGACCAGTTCTTTTTCTGCATCATTCAACGCCTTTCGTAGAAATTCTATTGTTTTCCCCTTTGCGGCAACTGTCTTCGGTGTTGATCTGGTTGCCTTCCTCAATCCATCCATTTCTTCACCCATCCTCCCAATCTCCTTTTTTAAACGAGCAACTTCTCCTTGTTCTTTACCAGACACACCATCATTTAACCTACTTTTCAAGTCCGATATCTGTTTTTCCAATCTTGCTTTCGTTACGCGGCCCGCCTCCTTGGTTTCTTCGAGCTCTTTGCTAAGCGCCTTGTTAATGCCCTCGACCTCCTCGACCCTCTTCGTTAACTTATCCACCAAACACACACCTCCATCACCACGGGTCTCTTCCGGTAATTCCATATCCGAAACACCTTGACCCACTAACGGGGGACTTGGATTATGGTCCGTGTTGTCTATGTACCGCAAGTCCTCGTCCACCTGATCCTCCTGCCCATCAATAGAGTCATCCCCTTTACCAAGCGCAGCTTCTCGTTCATTACCCGACTGATCCACACCGCCTAAATGTCCAAGGTTCGATATTATTCGATCCATATCTACCCTTACTAGTTCTTCGTCATCAATAGTCTGACTATCATCCACATTCTTTTCCCCTATTACACGACCTGTATCACCATCCAAGTTACTTTCTTCTCCCTCATCTTGCACACCATCAGATTCTTTAATTACACCATCCAACCCATTCACACCAGCAGACACATTTTCTTCACCAGCAACATCATTCGCATAATCTTCTAACTTAATCTCAGCATCGGTCACACTAAGCTCGCCATAGTTCACCTGCATCGTAAAAATGCGTGTATTACGCAAGGTTCAAGGCACGAGAACCAAGATTAGAAAAGAATTCAGAGAATACCTGATTAGACCGCAACCTATCTATTATTTCCTGTAGCGGCTTTTTGGTTGATAATCTCAGGTCCCACTTCAGAAGTCTTGGGTAGACACCCTTGTGTTTTGGCTCCAATATCTTCACATGTTCTAAGAACCACGGCTGTAAATTAATTCTTTGTTAGCTAAACATCTAAAGTTAATACACAATGCAAAAATACTCAAATTTAAAAATTTTACTCACCACAATCATAACCGCACACCCTGAGATATGATTCACCGCGCCAAGACGTATGTGTTTCATCATATACTCTGCCACATGCGTAGCCCAATCGTACTCAAGTATATGATCCAGGTCTTCACACATGCTTATCACCCACTTTGCTGTACGCGAACCAGTCGGGAAAAACACTGTCGCCATAGCTAATATGCAAATTAAAATCACAAAACTCCGAACAGTTTCATCGTTTTGCGGCTCTTCATTAATAACTGTCAATATCCTGTGCTTAATTTCGGTATCCTTTAGCTGGCCACTTTTATTAGGAAAATTCCTGTTAAACCAATCTGAATTGTTGTAATCGTCTGGTTTAAACTCTGGTACCTCTTTCTCCCCACCAACTACACCCATTATGACTCTGACATCAGTGGCGGTTAGATCGACCGGCTTATCGGCGAACATGAACCCACCTTCGTGGACATCATATCTCTTCATGATCTCGTGAATCTGCTTTACTCCCTTCTTAAAACATTCTACTCCATCCCTTGTACTATGCAAACCTTTTATTAGCAGATAAAATGGCAGCACCCGACAAGCTTCTATATGCCTTTCTGTAACCTTTTCGTTCTTCACTATCGTGTACATCGATTCCATTGCTGATTTGTATTGAATTTTACCTTTACCTCCTACAACTGCATAAATCAAACACACACATTACATTTCACTAAATTTCTGCTCAAACTATCACACAAAACAAGTAGAGCAAACATACAACAGTTCATTGCATATTATACACATAACTAATTTTGTATTACACCCCGCCTAATTCAATACCACGATTCAATACTCAAGTAATGACAGCTACTTAACCTACACATAATTTATCATTTACACATTTGTACAATCTAGGAATGGGGCTCACACCGACAAAACACATACATAACCCATTCACACATTGAACAATCATACAACCCATCAAAATATAAAGACCACCCATCAAATTTGAATCACTTTCTTACACAGTCGCTTACAAATTATCATATTTTGCAGAAAAAAAAAACGAATCAAAACATAAACCATAACTATATTCGATTACACGCTAACAATTACCTTCAAGCACTTCATCATCGTCGAGTTGATCATCAGCATCCTCATCAGTTTTTTTTTGTTTGATTCTTCTTACCCAAACCGCTTGGTTGCCCATCACTCATTACCTTCTTCTCCTTCGTCTTCTTCGTCGTATTAGGATCTTCATCTACACCAGTTACCTTATTTTTGGGATTGCATGTCGGTACCTCTCCAACAAAATCATCATCGCTGAGATGATGGTCCGTTTTCTTTTCCGTCAAACCCTTAGTCTTACCTCCGCCTTTGGTGGGCTGTGCCTTCTTAGTTCTATTATCTGCACTCATAATTTCAGTTTTTGCAGTTTTTCTTTCTTCTCCGGTTAATGGTGTATCCTAAGATCTATGAATGAAACTGTAGTAGGGCTTCAAACCAAATGGTATTGAGGCAGCCGATGGGTCGGGGACTTTTTTGATTATTTTTTGGCGCTTCAATTTTCGATGGGTGACTAATTTCAATTAGTAGCATGCAATCCGGGTTTTTTGTTTTGGTAATTACTTAAAATATTAATGGGTCATGGAATCCGCATTTTTAGTTATGGTAAGTACATTCTAATTGATGGGCTGAAGAGGGTAGCATGGTAAAATGTAGTGGGTTGGACTCGTTGGGCAGTCAACATACTCCTGTGGACTGTATAGGGAATTTTCCCATAGGAATTTATATGCAAATTTTGAGTCTTAACTATTTGTGATTTATAATTTATTTTATTAAAATTTGTGAATTTGGTTAAAGATTAACATGGTTTATTATTATTGTGAAAATATTATAAAATTTCCATCTAACTCCTATGAGACTAAAAAATGATTTTTTTACGACCTATCTAATTTCTCTGAGACTAAAAAAATGCATATTTGGCCTTATACATTTGATATTTATGATTTTTTTTTAAAGTATTTGAATATTGGTTAAATAAGCATGATATATGATCTTCTGAAAAACGGCTAGAATTTATGTATAATTCCCTACTATACTTGAAAATATATTTGTTGGGTCTTGAATATTTGAGATTTATGATGTTTTTATTAATGTATGCGAATTTGGGTAAAATAAGCATGGTTTAAATTTGTTGTGAAAATGACTTAAACTTTGTTAGACTTGAAAATGCATGTTTTGGGCCTTAAGCATCTGTAACTTATGATTTTTTTAATTAAAGTATGTGAATTTGGGTTTTTTTGGACAATCGTACAAAGACTACAAACTGTTACAATATTTTGTAGTCTTTGTACGATTGTCCAAAAAAAAAAAAATTAGTATGGTTTATTAATCTTGTGAAAATTGATTTAAAATTTGTATATAAGAGTCTATTAGACTCGAAATGCATGTTTGGGTCTTAGATATTTGTGATGTATGATCAGAGTATGTGAATTTGGTTAAAAATTAGCATGGTTTATTATTCTTGTAAAAAGAATGAGTTAGAAATTGCTTATAAGTCCTTATTAGACTAAATAAATACATGTTTAACATATGAGAGTTATATGATATTTATGATGTTTTTTAACTTAAGTATGTAAATTTGGGTAAAAATAAGTAAAGATTAATTTTTCTTGTGAAAAAACTTAGAATTTGCATATAAATCCATATTAGATTCGAATATGCATGTTTTGGGCCTATAAAAAATTTGATTTATGATATTTTTTTCTATTTAAGTATGTGAATTTGGTTAAAAATTAGCGTGGTGTATTAATCTTATGAAAAAGGAGGGACATGCACCTTTTATTATGTTAATTTTCATAATTCGTTTTTATGAGAAACTTCCAAAAAGATATCTATTTAAATGATAAAAACTATGCATTTTTGCTGAATTTGGCATTCTACATTTCAATTGTGGCTTAAAATATGCAAATTGGTCCCAAAACTATTATAATTTGCATGTTTAATTCCTTTGAGATATTGGGTAGGTGGTTTCGAGAGTAAGCAAACAGATGAATGAATGATTCTGAATGATTATTTATAACTTGTTTGGGAATTAAGTTTTTCAAGAATTAATGATCTTTGTAAGACTCAGTCTTGTCAAAGGTAGTTGAAATATTTTCTAATGAACCATTAAATATATCACATCACTTTAACTTCCAACCCCACATTTATTACCATTCCCTTGGGCTATATCCAATATATATTGGCTTCTTTTTGCAAAAAGAAAAAAACCCATATCAACCATTTACTTCTCTGTTGAACAAATAAATTACTTGTCTATATCAAAACTACATACTTGACAATTGAGCAAGCTAATTTTTTTTTAAATTTATCTAACACTTACTTGTCTATTAAAAAAGCACTTCTTTTCTTTTGAGTTGTCACTTACTTGTCCAAGGCCGACTGTTTTATTTCAAGGTGTGATATAAAATGCAGCTCGAAATATGATGACTTGTAAGTGTATGAGTCGTCACAAGTAATATAAGTGTAAGTAAAGTTCGTTCTCCACAGGGATATACGAATTAATTTAAGACTGTAGTTTAGAATTAGTTTCTCGTTGCTATTAAAAAGACTAAAAGAAAATATTTTTATTTGGTTTTTATAAGATGACTACTAAGATAGAGATTAACTACTATATTAACCACATACTTTAAACTAAGGTTGTGAACGGGGGAAAGAAACATATCTCGAAAGACTAATACTCAACACTAGCCAAGAAAAAGACTTAATTACAATCCTAAGGGCAAAATAGGTAGGTTTTGCTAATCGGGATTTGGTTGTACACCCAAAGTCTCTTTCGAGTAAGTAGGGTTTTCTTTTTAATACTAGTAGATTACTCTGAATGAACCTACAATATTAATTAAAAATTAAGACTAATCAACCCTCGCGTGATTGCCTAATTAGTTTAGCTCTTCCAGGTCTTCAACTCCAGAAGGCGTAATTATGCTAGTTCTACTACTAAACCCCTCCTATCGGGTGTAATTTAATAGCTAAAAAACTTTAGATATGTGGCCACCATGTAAGATTTTAGAAATAAGTGCAGACATAATTACAACAACAATAAGCCCTATTTTATTTAAATTGGAAATCCGAAATTCATACAAAAAGATCCAAATCAAAGACGAGGGTTCATAATTAAGAGTATCTCAAGCTACTAAGAAATTGGTTCATAATAAAATAAAGGAAAAAATATGATATGTCATGATTAAAGCAGGTAATAAAGAGAGAGAAGTTTTACACTAATTAAGGGAATAAAAAGTGTTGTTCTTGAACTCCAGCTCTTGCCTTCTTGCTATCCACGTTTCTAGCTCTTCTAATTGATGAATGACATGTTTTTCTTGTATAAATGAGTATATATACTCCCCATTAAATTTTTTAGCTCATATGGATCAACTTAAGTGGCTCATGGACTCCTCTAAATCTGGACAACTTTAAATCTTGGCAGTAAAACATCTATAACTTTCTAATTCCAACTCCAAATCATGATTTGTTTGTTATCACTTGGTATACATTCAAAGGAATACTTTTAGGACTGATTTGATGATCAAAACTCTCACCAATTATGATTTATAGATGTATGAAGCTGATGAAAGAAATTTGCTGGCAATTCTTGTTAACCCATTAATGGACTTCTTTTCTCTTTTGTGACTTCGGCTAAGGTTCTCTCCATTTTTCGACTTATTGGAATCATCTTGGTCTCTGATATAATCATTTACCTAGAATTTTCACACTTAACACACAAATTACCTAAAGAATGTTGGAATTTTTCCCTAGCCCTGATCGTCTTGCAAAAGAATTGAACACAAGTGTTTACTGTACACGATAATAGTTATCCCTACAGTTTTGATTAAAGAAATTGTTTCCTTGAATATATGGCAACACTTTATGATTATGGTATTAATCTACATAATATAAAGGCAAATCCTTGATTAAGTTACGAACTAGATATCATAATGTGTTATGAGAATCTAGCTTATAGGACTTAATCTAAACTTGTTCTTAATCGTAGGATCATCGAGTTAGGACCTCGATGATACGGTTAGATTATTATGTAGCTAACAAGTATTTATTGGATAAATATCGGTAGTTCTCGTTTACCAAGTTAGGTGCATAGATAATGCACATAGAGATGTGATTATCGAACCGACTAAAACTAGAGATTCCTAATGGTTAATTACCTTGAACTGTCAAGTAGGTTAATCTCTATAAGGATTTTTATACTTGTAATCCTTTGACCTGAGATCATCACTATAGTTGTGTATGTGCTTGTTATGTTTTGATACTGGACTACTAGTATGTCATAATCTAGTCGAAAGGATATTGGACGTAACTAAGTATATATGCTCCTAGGGATGAGTCAAGATGGAATCTATCAACTCTAGGTAAAGAGTTTGAGCTCTACGATGTCATAATATAATAACGATTGTATCGAATCCTTGGCCAAGGTGATGAATGAATGAATAAATGAGTTTCTTAGGTCATTCGTCAATCGTTGATAATCGACGTGTAACGTAGTTGATTTTCTAATGGGATTTGACAGTTGTACCATATCCCAAGATGATCCGGAGCTGTAAAGATAGAGAGAATACATGTATGATTCTTCACCGGGTTCTTTGTACAGAGTTACTTCACGTTATCCGGTCGTTGGGGAGTGTTGTTAGACGCCAACCTCGATTAGTGGTTAATTTAATTAACTACTACCGGTTTAACGTTGAACCCACGTAGTCGCACACTAACGAGTTTATTAATCTTGCTTCATGTCCTTAATTAATTTTATTATTAGATAATAAATATTAATTAAATATATACTTAGAATATTGGTATATTGATTTGCTAGCACACTTTAATATTCTAATATAAGACCGAACTAAGACAAAAGAGAAAAAGAAAAATTGACAAGTTTGTGGATCAAACCACAAACCTCTAGTAGTGTGAAATGTTTCACTAACCGCTAGGCTAGTCAATTGTTTTTGTATAATGTAGAAGGTCCAAGTCCACTTCACAAGTGGTAATGGACTAGATTATTAAGATAATCGATTTCATTATACGTTCCTGACTTTTCCTATTCTTTGTCTTTTCATTTTCTATAGTTGGGTTTATAATATAATGAAAGTCATTATACAAATTTAATTTTTCCATGAGTTTTTCATCCAAGAAAAAAAACCCACAAGAAACAAAAGGTCTTTTGTCTCCAAGCTAGAATTGTGATTCTGGAAGTAAGGCTCAAGCTCGGTGTGCAAAGCGTGGAGGCTTCAAGCTTTTGAAGCTGATATTAAACAATTCGATTCTCATACAAAGCGTTAAGGTATGTAATCGAAATACTTTTTTTTTTTTTTGGTAATTAAACTTTTTATTAGCTCAAACATTGTTTAACTTTACAAGCTCTAGACCCTCACATCTATAGCTATTACATTTCTCCTATCTACCTTCCAACTTTAAGCAGTAAATACATTTAAAACTTATTACATCAAAGCAAGTATATCAGAACACTTAAAAATATTACATAAATTCCAATTCTGCGCAATACTTGCTCTATTTGCTTTCTCCTTGAACCTTTTGCAGCCATTGAATTTAGCTTTTAAGAAGAATCGTATGTTGTTCATGATTTGATCTTCATTCATTTTCCTTCCTTCATGAATATGAGCATTCCTATTGCTCCAGATTGTATATATATAGGCCGTGAACCAGCCTGCAATAATTGCCTCTCTGAATCTATCAACAGTTTCATCTAACAGATATTTCATTACATCATCCCAGCAAGTCATATCAGGCATTTTCATATCACTTAACTCAAAACATTTTCTGAGAATACGCTTGGATAAAGGACACATTAAGAATAAATGATCTCTATCTTCCACAGCTGCTTGGCAAATCTCACAACTTGTATTACTTAGAGCACCCCATTCTCCCATTCTTTTTTTTGTTGGTAATCTATCCAAACAAGCTAACCAGGTACAGAAACTGCACTTAGGAATATTCTTTGTACACCAACTCAGTCTAGTCCACTCAAGCTTTGGACTTTTATCTCTAATCTGCTCCATAGTTTTCTTTAAAGAAAATTTGCCTTTAATACTTGCACTCCACATCTTTCTATCCTTTCTCACAACCAACTGAGCTGGAATTTTTCCATTTAAACCATGCAAGGCAGTAGGAAAATGCCACCTACTCCTCACAAAACAGCTTTTAACAGTCTTATCTGTCCAAGTGCTACTCATATCAATCTCTCTTCCAAGCACCCTTTGTATATTTTCTCCTTTTATCCACCTATCCCAGAATAGATAAGTTTCAGATCCATCACCAATATTGTGACTAATGAATTGATAAGCACTCTGTCTCATCTTTAACATTCTTTTCCAGGTCCATGTTATATCACTCTTTATGATCATACTCCAGATGCACCTATCCTGTATTAGATTCTCATGAGCCCACCTGCTTAGTAAATTCTTATCTTTATTATAAATTCTCCAGAAAATGCCCAGTAAACATGCTTTATTCAAATCCTCCAAATTTGGTATGTTCAATCCACCTTCTTCCTTTGGTTTGCAAACATTTTTCCAAGCCACCTTAGCACTTCTAGCCCCGTCTATACAACCTTTCCATAGAAAGCCAGACAACACTTGATTTAATTTATAAATCACATATTTTGGCAACATAAAAACCATACACCAATAGAGTATTTTACTCACAAGCACCACTTTAATCAATTCAAGCCTTCCAGTATATGTTAGGAGTTTATTACTCCACTGTCTTATTGTTTCACATATCTTATCCACCAACTTGTTTGAATCATTGTAACTGAGTTTTCTAGAGCTAAGAGGTACTCCTAAGTATCTAACAGGAAGTACCCCTTCACCAATTCTCAATACAGTACATATTTCATCCCTTAATTGCTCATTACCTCCACCAAAATACACCTGGCTCTTATTTTCATTAATTCTGAGCCCAGATATTCTCGCAAATAGATCAATTCCCTCCTTAATCAAAACAGCTGACTTGACTTCAGCTCTAGCAAATATCAATAAGTCATCAGCAAAAATTACATGATTCAGTTGCAGCTTTTCACATTTAGGATGGTAATTAAACTCTCTATTTAATCCAATTTTGTTGAACAAAGCAGTAAAAACCTGCATACATATAACAAAGAGGTAAGGGGACAGTGGGTCCCCTTGCCTTAAGCCTCTACCTCCTTTAAAATATCCCACCATATCACCATTAACAGCTATAGAGTAAACAGGTGTGCTCACACACATCTTTATCCAATCAATCATCTTCATAGGGAAATTCATAGCTTTAAGCGTATTAAATAAGAAATTCCAGTTAATACTTTGTTTCTATTTAAATTCTTAAATCGCACTAGATTGGCTTAGGATTGCAATTACTTGTTTCCGCTGTATTATATGTGATATAATCGTTATTTGCTATCCTTCAATTGGTATCAGAACCGGTTGTTGCGATTTAAGTATTTAAACATGATATTATCTGATAATATATAAGTTTTATTTTATGGGTTTATATAAAAATTGTTTTATATATTATTTATTTATTAGGATTCATATTAAATTGTTTAATTATGATTTATAATGAATCGGCTGTGATTTTTTATTGTCTTTGATTTCAATCAGTTAACCGTAAAAATTATCTTTTGTGGTTTGATTTTTCATAAAAAAAAAAAAAATTATTTACAGCAACGACCACTGTTTTGCTTTGAGTATTGGAAATGGTGGTTGTGTTCATGCGTTCATGTGATGACTTTATTTTGTTTTTTTAGAAAAATCGGCCACTTCATGTTTATGTAGTGACTTTTCTTTGGCTGGACTAATTTTTTTTTTGAGACAATACTGCACAAGGTTTGTTGAAACCTTGGTGTATTGAGCAACTGCTGCTGTGTTTTTTTTTTATGGGTAAGCGTGGTTCTGTTTAAAAGAAGAGTAATGATATTTGTCACCCTTTTTGTATCACTCTTTTATCACCACCTACGTGTATGCTTACATGTACCAATGAATGAATTTCTCTATCTATCTTCTATTCAAGGAAATCAATACATATATATAGAAGGGTGATAAAAAGGTGATACGAAAAGAGGTGACATATATCATTACTCTTAAAAGAAAAGGCTGCTACTATTTATTTTGGCGGCTGGACTGAAGCAGCAAAAAGAAAAGGGTTTTTTTCAATATACTGGGTATAGCATTGAATAAAAACAGGTACAAGAAGATAAAATGTTTGTTTTCTTTGGTTTTAAAATTATTAAATTGTTTAATGATTTTAGTTAAAAAAAAAGAGGAGAAAAGTCCTTGTTTTTCCGCCTGACTATTAAAAGGAAAAATTCTATGTAATAACATGAGTTTGGTCTTTTCTTTATTATGGAGCAATTTTGTGGAAAAAAAAAAGAAAAAATATTGTATAACAGCAAAATTTTATTTTCGAAATTACAGTTTTTGTCCGATCTTCCGATATGATCGTTTGGTTTCTATCCTAACGCTTAGATTATGAATCGTAGGTGCTTCCCACTTGATAATTAAAAATTATTGAGTTTATTATAAACGATATATATGATATTTCGTGAGACTTGTCCATCGTATTTAAAGTTTTAAATTTGTTAAGTTTACAAGTTTTGATCTGACTACCAGGTGGACTTGTAGTTCGAGTACAAATTATAAAAACTCTATATTGTTTGATAATAGGATTTACTTATTAATTTCACGTTTTTAGTCTGGACTACCCAGAGGATGTGGTATTAATAATATTCTATTATAGGATGGATTAACTCAACAAAACTAATTAGAAACGGCCTGACTACCAGGGGGCTAAATAGTTTTGAGTCTCTTATTTTATATGATAAAATTGGTAATGTACCACACTTTAATTATGAGTGAGAAACGACCTGACTACCAGGGGGCTCATTCATGTTTTAAAGTTTTCATTCTTCACTTTAATTATGCGTGAGAAACGACCTGACTACCAAGGGGCTCATTCATGTTTTAAAGTTTCCAATTATATATTTCTTAGATAGCAGTCCATATCTTTGAAAGTTATATAATAGTGTTCCTAAAGCGTTGTTCCCTATTCCTTCCTATGATCAGGTTTCTCGATATTTCTGCGAAATCACTTCTCAAATCATCACAAGTTGGTTGTAATCTCAAGATTTGTGACCGCAACTTGAGAATCTTTCTTATGCACATGAGACTCATTGATATGCTCAATGAGCTATTGACTAAAGTATCTCTTGAGGATGAATATAATGTATATGATGCATGTCTAAAGTAATATGAACCTAGTAATGGTACTAAGTGTATATTCTTGTATCCATGAGTTATGAACTCTAAAAGATATTTTAAGCATGATATTCCCATGATTCTTTAAATATCTTTAGAAGATATTTAATTAACTTAGTATGACCTTTAGATACCTGTTATCTAATACCAAGAAACAAGGTAAGGGCATTAATGGAATTTGTTTCCGTAATTTCTTGAACTTCTATTAATTACACGAAAAGGGTATTGGATACTCCTAGTAGTTTAGAAAGAGTAAATAACACTTTTGCCCCCTGTGTTTATACCCGATTGACAGGTTGCCCCCTAACTCTTAAAATGCGCCTAGATGCCCCCCAAGATTTGTTTTTGTGACCCGTTACCCCCTACTGCGTGTTCCGTCCATTTATCACCGTTAAAAGTGACGTGGCAATTCCACGTCACAATTTTTTTTTTTTTTTTAAATCCAGGTGTTAATTGCGTTTTTAATTAACTTAACCCTTATTTTAACAAGGGCAAGATGGGGAATTCACTAAAGGCTATCCTATATATACCCCAAAAACACTTTAACAACTTAACTTAAACAAAAACGAAAATCAAAAGGGAGAAAAAGGGTTCGGTTTGGGGAAGAACTCGAAGAACACCAAAACCCTAGCTTTCTACAGTAAATCGCGTCGGATCCTCCCAATACCTTCAACGTTGATGCCGATGTCGCCCCTTAAAGCCGATAGCGCTGGTTCTTCTTCGCACTACACTTCTCAAGTCCCCTATTGCAGATGCAAGAAACTAGCAAGGCTTCACACCTCTTGGACAGATACGAATCCTTGCAGGAGGTTTTACAGGTGCATGTATTGGGGGTGTTCAATGGATTGCAAGTTCTTCATGTGGTTGGATGAGCCATTGCCGGAGGCTACTTGTTCGATAATTCGAGGGCTTCTATTTAAAGATTCCAATCACTGTCTTGAGAAAGATGCAATGGAGACGAAGATGAACTTGTTGGTCTCTGATTACGGAGATATGATGCTGTTAGAGAAAAAAGCTTTTGCAGATTGGAAGCTTGAACATGAGAAAGTGAATGAACTGAACACACAGTTGGTTGAATTGCAAGAAAAAGAACAAGTTGTCTCAAAAGATTTGAAATTCGAGCGTGTGAAAGTAACTGTCTTGGAGAATGAGGTGCAACGTCTTAACATATCGATGGACACTATATCTCGGGAAAACAAGTTTCTGAAATGGACCTGCTTCATGATTATATTCCTCTTCCTCTCCATTTTGTCTTGTATTAGTGTGTCAAAGAATTAGAATGTTGTTGGAGGTGTATTTTGGTTTAGCCAGAGTGATGCAGCAGGTGATTGCAACTGATGGTGTTTGGTGTTTGATTGATCATTTTGTTGAAGTTTGCAGCTGTTGGTGTTTTGTGTTTGTTTTATCAGTTTGTTGTAGTTCTAAATCTGGTGTAATGTGTTAGTTTTCAGCTTTGTTTGTAATAGACTGTTTAACGAAAGTTTTTGGTTTTTGTTGAAGTGGATTATGAAGTTATTGCGGTTTGTTTAAGTTGTGTTTTGCTGTGCAATGAATATAGTATGTTAAAGAAACACTTAATGGACAATAGAATCTAATGAAATCTAAAAAAAGTAGATAAAGAAAACAATAAAGTGCTGGCATTACATAGACCATAGCAAAAAAAATATTCAAAGCATCCACTTGTGCACTAGCATACAAAGCACCACAGACCTGCAATAAAGGCCTTACCAACAAAAAAACAGTATTTAAATACCACCTACACCTCATACTAGAAACCCTTAAAAACCACATCCTTGCTGCGTGAAGATCTACTTTTACACAAAATAAAAGTCACAAAACACAGAAATATAAAACACTCAAATCTGCAGAATTCTTCAATCTTTAGCTTCTTTCCTAGTTTTTACTGAAGAACTGGTGGCTGCCTTCCTCATACGAAGTGCTTCAGCAACAGTTACATACTTTGGATCACCCTCTCGCATTACCACCCCCTGTTTATGCTGGATTACGCGCCGCTTTTTCTCTGGTAGTCTTGTGTCTCCTTCCTGGTAGAATGATAAAGAAGAAGTTAAGCATTCTGTAGTATGTAATGGTGTAAAAAAAATCAACACATGGCTAACCTCAGGTAAACTCCTTTTTGATCCTGATTCTGCTGGTGGTTTATCATGTTTGAACCTCACCTACATGGTAAACAAATAAAAGCATTCAATAAAGGTATCTGCAGAAGGTCTTTTTTGCACAATTTTGTAGATCCAGGGGGCATTTAGTCACTGAAATAAAAGTCTAAGGGGTAGTTAGTCAAATCATTATATACTTACCCCTGGGATGTTCCTTAATGAATTCTTCTTTTTTTGCTTAGGGGGGGCTTTCTCCTTTGTTTTGTCTATGCTAAGCTGCTCACTTGTTTTCTCATTCTCATTTGTTTGTGCATCCCCAGCATTTTTATGCTTTGCTTTTTCCAATAGTTCTGTTAACTTCTCCATCTTTACCTTCTGCATAAACAAAGTAAGTTGTAGGGAGTAAGTAGTCAAGACATAAACAATTATAGGGGGTAAGTTGACAAAACATAATAAGGTATAGGGGGTAATTAGTCATAAACCATAACTTTAAAGGGGGTATTAGTACAAACCTTTAAAATTGATTTAGGAGGATTATTTGTAGTCTTCTGTTTTTGTTTCCCAGATTCATCAACCTGTAATCATTATTCACATAATACAATGTCTTATAAACAATACCTAATGCAAAAAATAGTTTCTATTTCAATAATAATGACCTCTAATGGTGATGTAGGAGCAACAGAAGTATTTCCCTTTTGTGTCCCTGGTTCATCTTCCTCTAAAGATATAGGCATTGTGCTTGAACCTCCTGAAACTGTCTTCAATCCTTGATCTTTAATTCTACTGCTTTGGCGTATTGGTTTTTCCACTGCTTTGTCTGGTATGCGCATCTTTGGTCTGGACTTAGGTGGACTATCAACTACTGGCTCAACTGATCTGTGTACTGGAAAGCGCATCTTTGGTCTGGATCTGTGTGGTGAATTATCACCTGCCTCCTGTGATGTTTGTCCTGGTAAGCGCATCCGTGGTCTGGATCTAGGGGGTGAGTTAACTCCTGAATCCTTTTCCTGAGGTAAGCGCATCTTTGGTTTTGATCCTCTGGTTGCCTTAGCAATTGTTTTTTTCTCTTTGTCTTTCTCACCAATTGTATCTTTTTTTGTCACATTTAAATTTTCAGGCTCAGATGGAGTAGACTGTGGGTTAGAAGGAGCAGAGGGTTGGACTTCTAACTCATCAAACATTTTGTTAATCGTCTCATCTGGGGTCTCATCCACATCTGCATTAACACCAACACCCCTACCATCAGCTACACCATCTTCCATAACTTCATTGTCACCAACACCCCTACCATCAGCTGCACCATCTTCCATAACTTCATTGTCACCAACACCCCTACCATCAGCTGCACCATCTCCCATAACTTCATTATCACCTTGAATATCCTCCAATCCTACTGTTTCCTGTTCTGTAGTACTTAAATTTGCCTTACATGACCTTTTGTTATGGCCTTCTCCCTTGCAAATTGCACATTTATGTGAAGTACCTTTCATTAACATCTTTTGAACACCTTCAGATGTTCTTTCTTTCCTCCACTTTTTAACCTGGTCCTCATCTGCCTCCTTAGTTCTTGCCCTTTTGGGTCTGCCAACCAACTTAAAAGCTACTGGAGGTTCTACACTTACAGGCCTTGTACTAGGCCACATCTTTGGTCCATTTATAGGGTATATCATTGGTGTATAAGCCTTCATATACGTCACCTTTGAGTAGCATTCGTGGACATAGTTTTCTGGGTCTTTACCTATGTATTGAATACTCGCTATCGCATGAAAGCAAGGTATACCAGATAGCTCCCACCTCCTGCAGGGACAGCTATTTGTATCTAAATCTACAGCATACGAATCTGTTCCAAGGTTCCTTACTTCAAATTTCATTTCACCGCAAAACACTGCATGCCACTTTCCACTGTTTGTTTTACCTTTATTCACCAACTTCCTAACCTTAGGACATAGATCACCTTCGTATTTTGTCATCCATGCCCTTTTAGACTGAAGCCTTTTCAAACTATACATCCTCAGACCCTCTAGTATGAGGATGATAGACTTGTCCCTGAGAAAAAAAAACCTTTACTGTCAGTTGTGTAGGGTTTATAGGGGGTAAGTGGTCATTAAATAAAACTTTATAGGGGGTAAATAGTCATTATGTAAAACTAAGTAGGGGGTAAGTAGTCATTAAATAAAACTTTATAGGGGGTAAGTAGTCACCAAATAAAACTTTATAGGGGGTACGTAGTCACCAAATAAAACTTTATAGGGGGTACGTAGTCACTAAATAATACTTTATAGGGGGTACGTAGTCATAAATTAGCACTTTATAGGGGGTAAGTAGTCATAATACCTGACTTTTTTTATGGCATTGTTATAGCTTTCACAGATGTTGTTAAGTAGAAGATCACATTTTGTAACAGTACTAAAGTGAGACCTTGTCCATGTCTTAGGATCTAAACTAGATAGCCAATTGAATGCCTCCTCATTCATGTTTTTAATCTCAGCCATGACCTCATTAAATATGTATTCTGTGGGGGCCCTAGCAGCTTCCCAAACTTTGTCTTTTAAGGCCATTCCAGGATGTTTGATTTTGAAATTATTGTAGAGATGCCTTACACAATGTCTATGTTCAATATCTGGAAGCATGTCACTCATCACTTGAAGCAAACCCTATACACACATACATTTAGATATAAATTCAGTGTTCTAAAGAAAACATTTTAATTAAGCCAGTGAAGGATAACCAACCTTTTGTCTATCTGATATGAAAGTCCATTCTTCTTGATTAGTAATACCAAGATCTTGTATCAACAGATTAAAAAACCATCTCCAAGAATTGCTATCTTCTTTCTCAGCTACACAATACAAAATTGGGAATATACAATTGTTCCCATCAATACCAACTGCTGTCAAAATTACACCAGGATGTGGACCTTTCAAGTGACATCCATCAACCCCAACAACCTTTCTACAACCCTCTAAAAATCCCCTTCTGCAACCCTCTAAGCAAACATAAATTCTTTGAAATCTTTCTACTCCAGTTACCTCATCAGTAGTTGTTTCAATTGCTACAGTACTTCCAGGGTTACTTCTTCTTATTTCTGCTGCATAATCAAAAAGCTTTTTGTATTGATCCTTGTATTCAGCCTCAATCATGCTTTTTGCAGACTTATATGCCCTGTAGCATGTTCTGGTACTAACATTAACTGAATAATCCCGATGCACTAACTGTTGAAAGTCACTCACATTACTGTAGAGGTTCAATCTTATCATATCTTTAAAAGTATTTGCCAAGAACTTTGCAGTAACATGCTTATGGTTAAGGTTTTTACCACAACTATGTTTGTTACATAAACTCATTATCACCAGCCCACCAACCTTTTCTTTATACGATGCATATAAAAACCACCCACATCCTGCTCCTTTGCAAACAACTCTAATCCGATTCCAATCGTTCTTCACAAACTTAATGTTGACCACCTTTCTTATGGCATGTGTTCTTACTGCTTGTCTAAGATCAGAGGCATTCGCAAACGTCAATCCTAAAACAAATCTAGGCTTCTGCATATCTATACTCGCCTTAAATAGGGGGTATTTCATCTTTTTCTTGCGCAACTTTTTATTTTTTCCATCTTCATCTGTACCAGAAGAAGAACTAGCTGTACTCAGATCTTCGGAATCATGTATATATTCATCCGAATCTGTCCCACCACCAACATCATCACTATCGCCTTCAGAAACATCTCCATCATCATTTTCCACATTCATTCTATCCACTTCCACATCCGAGTCAATGAATGTATTATAATCCTGGTCGTCATCACCCTCACTCAAATCGATGTCGCTATCTATTATATAATCGTCATCAGTTGTGGATCCTTCATCCACATCTTCATCAGGTTCAGACAACTTCTTTTTCTTTTGAGAACTATCTTTCCTAGAACCTTTATTGTAACTCTCTCGTTTGGTACCACTAGGGCCCACTCCATCTACTCTTGTTCTTTTTATACTAGCCCTAGTCCTTTTCTTGTTACCTACTGTTTCTGTTTTCTTTACTTGTGAACTGGTTTGTTTCTTCTGTTGTTGTATAACCAACTTCTTCTTCTTTATGACATTAGCAAGTAACTCATTATCACTGAACTCCTCATCCACATCTTCTTCACCATCACCTTTGTTAATGACATTATCCGAGTCATCTGTTAGGTCTTCATCTATAAGCCGGAAAGGCCTCAATGGAGATTTATGTTTGGAACTCCTCGTAGTCACATTATCTTCAGTGTTCAAAGCTTTCAACACTTTATCCAACATATCATTAACAGACTTCTCCTTCTCTCCTATATCAGAGAGTTGTTCTTCCAAACTGTCATCCCCTTCCTTCTCATTAATTTGTGTGCTTTGTTCTTCAGAAACAACCTGAAACAAAGAATGAAATATTTAGGGGGTAATTTGTCAAGCAAACGAAATAGTAAGGGGTAAACTGTCACACAACCTTTGTCCCGTCTTTGCAATTCTGGACTTCTTCTTCAACATTACTATCATCCACTTTATTATGGACTTCATCAGCAGTCTGAGATACTTCTTCACCATTAACTCCTTCATCCTTTTCACCTTCATTGTTATCACAAGTCTGAGCTCCTTCTTCAGAAACAACCTGAAACAAAGAATGAAATATTTAGGGGGTAATTTGTCAAGCAAACGAAATAGTAAGGGGTAAACTGTCACACAACCTTTGTCCCGTCTTTGCAATTCTGGACTTCTTCTTCAACATTACTATCATCCACTTTATTATGGACTTCATCAGCAGTCTGAGATACTTCTTCACCATTAACTCCTTCATCCTTTTCACCTTCATTGTTATCACAAGTCTGAGCTCCTTCTTCAGAAACAACCTGAAACAAAGAATGAAATATTTAGGGGGTAATTTGTCAAGCAAACGAAATAGTAAGGGGTAAACTGTCACACAACCTTTGTCCCGTCTTTGCAATTCTGGACTTCTTCTTCAACATTACTATCATCCACTTTATTATGGACTTCATCAGCAGTCTGAGATACTTCTTCACCATTAACTCCTTCCTCCTTTTCACCTTCATTGTTATCACAAGTCTGAGCTCCTTCTTCAGAAACAACCTGAAACAAAGAATGAAATATAAGTTAAAAAACTGAAAGGGGTAAACTGTCAAATGAGTTTCTACCTTTAATCCTTCTTGTACAACTTTGTTTTCCTCTAAGATTTTCGCATCATTACATTCTTGAACTAATTCTTGATCATCTACTTCTACTTCATTAACATTAACTTCTTCTCGCTGCTTAACTGTTTCTTCATCCTTGTTCCACGTTAGTAGCAAAGGCATGTAGATGGGAGATTGAAGAACTTGGGCATCAGGGCCTATGGGGTTATTAACAACATAAAGGTCCACAATTACGTTGTTGTCTACGATTCTACACATCTCCAAGCCTTTGTCCTCGCTATCTAAACATACTAAACCATCAGGTAGATTCTCTCCCACTTTCAAATAATAAACATCAGAGTAACAAATTACACCCAATTTCGAAAGAATTTTCCTAAGAACTGGTATACTAAACTTGTCATAATGACAACCATCTACATACTCAATGCTCACTTCATGATAGTAACTCTTATCTTCATTAAAGAACCCACCAAAGTGAATCTTTAGTGCGAATTTCTCTGTTAAACAAGCAAAATTGAATAAATTAGTTACCAATTACATTAAGAATCACAATATGGAAAAACAATTAAGACACTACGGCTATGGTAACCGAATCCCGTAAAATCTGCTATTATTACTTAGAAAATCCCTCAATCCACGCGTGATATCTATGTATTTAATAAATTTAGTACAAAACCCTATATTTTCGGGTTATAGGATCTTAGCCAACGAGCAAGGATTTAGGGTTAATAAATAAACCCACTTACTCCATTGATTTGCCTGCGCCATTGATCTTCTTCAAAGCACATGAACTTTGCTTTTCTGGGTTTGGATTTGGTGTTCGTCGAGTGTCTTCAAAAAGCCCGCGCTCCTTGAGTTTTCTCCCTTTTGATTTTCGTTTTTGTTTAAGTTAAGTTGTTAAAGTGTTTTTGGGGTATATATAGGATAGCCTTTAGTGAATTCCCCATCTTGCCCTTGTTAAAATAAGGGTTAAGTTAATTAAAAACGCAATTAACACCTGGATTTAAAAAAAAAAAAAAAATTGTGACGTGGAATTGCCACGTCACTTTTAACGGTGATAAATGGACGGAACACGCAGTAGGGGGTAACGGGTCACAAAAACAAATCTTGGGGGGCATCTAGGCGCATTTTAAGAGTTAGGGGGCAACCTGTCAATCGGGTATAAACACAGGGGGCAAAAGTGTCATTTACTCGTTTAGAAATATGCAAAATGTTGCATACTCTAAAGATTAATAGACGAATAAGAATAAGAGAAGTTAAATTACAATTTCGGTAATGGAGCAATTGTTGCAGTCACAATTGTAATAACTAATTCTTTAAAGATGCATATGGCAAAACATATTGTAAGAAAACAGTATTTTTGTTCGTAAACTTGTTTTCAAACAAAAATACTCATTTGATCATAAGATAGTTATGGTGTATTAATGTAATATAAAATGACCAATAGAGTGTTTTCATAGTGATGAATAACACCCTATTGGATATTTACAATATGGTGATTATAATTGCCTAAAGTAACTACGTAACAGTGTTATAGTTGTTTCTGGTCATAAATCGAAATAGATAATCATACTAATCAAACCTTATCTTTGGTGTTATATACTAAGTCATAAACTGTGAGAAAAGGTTTACTAGTTTCACAAGGAAGATTTCCTTGAAGAATATGATTTTGAATCATATGAAACTTGTAAGACTTATCTCAGTGAAATATGACTAAATCTCATTTTGATGAAAATGGAGACAATGTTAATGATTTTTTATGTCCACTACATATTGATGTATATGGTCAGTCCGAACTTTAGCCAAAGATATATATTCTTACTTCATCTCCTTCACTAACTATATAACAGATATAGATGTGTTTACCAAATGTAACACCAATATAAATGATTTGAAATGTTCAAATTACTATTGAGTGAAGTTGAAAGCAAGTATATAAGAGTATGAAGGAAGTAAGATATCAACCTGTAGAGGTGAAAATCTTAGCAATGAATTATAGATTATCTATGACAAAATTAGATTTCTTCTTAGTGAACATATCCTGGAATACCAATGTCAATGGCGTGTCCGGAAAGAGAAATTGCATTTTATTGGATATAGTGCAATCTATGATAAGATTTACTGATTTTCAAATATTCTTATGGGGTTATGTTTTAAAGTCAATTGCATACTTAATGAACTCTTAGGTCCCACTAAATAGTCGATAACATCCATATGTGTTATGGAGATAACATAAGTTAAACCTCAAACTGTAGGAGTTTGAAGTTGTCTGATTTATGCTAACCGACTTATGACGGTTAAGTTTGAGTTGAAATCTTTCAAATATAGATTTGTTGGATACCCAAAGAAAATGACATGATTATATTTCTACACCATTATGAACACAAAGAGTTTGTGGTAAGGAATACAACCTTTCCAGATTGGAATTCCATAGTGAAGGGGTTCATAATGTAGAAATAGATCAAAATGAAATTAAGATTTTAGAGTTATTTATACAAGCTAAAGAGCATCAGATGCACACCGATCTGTCTTTCCTTGATGAGTTAATAGTTTCATTTAAGGTTCAAGTCTCAAACTTTGAGTAATTAGGGACTATTAATGAACCTCTTTTGGAACAAGAAAGTTAACAAAATCAAGAGAAAGAAGAATTTATTGTACACAAGCCTCCTATAGGTTATATAGATACCATCATAGACCAATATCAATTGTAATAATGGTGATAGTTTGATGAGGAAATCATATAGATGATAACCCCATCAAGTGATGATCCTAAATCCCTATGAAAGGCTATGACTAGTCTAGATAGTGACAAGTGGTTAAGAACCATAGAATCTGAATTAGTATCTATAAGAATCAACAAAGTATAACACTTTGGTTGAATCTTCAATAGATGTAAGATCCATTTGTAGTAAATGGGTGCTAGGGAAATGATTAGATTAGACGTTAAGGTAGACCTATAACGTCCTTCTAATTGCTAAGCGTTTAAATCAAAAGGAAAGCATCAGTTATGGTGAATTCCTTTTCTCATAGCAATGCTTAGTTTATTTCAGATTTTTCGATTGGTAACTACATACTATTATTTTGAGATATGGTAATATCATGTGAAAAAATAGTTTTCACTAAATGGGAGTTTATGACGTCCTTAAGACCAATCCTAAATGTCTAATATTTCCATTTACTCATAATAAAATATGTAAGTTCCAAAATCCATTTAATGGGTTCAGCAAATGTCACTAAGTTGGATTATTCTCTTTCATACAATCAAATAGTTTGATTTTATGATTTTAAAATAAGAGTCATAAGAGTACAAAGGATTAGTGGTAGTACACTTATCTTCCTAATGTTATATGTAGATGACATATTATCACATAGGGATATGATATACCAACCAAGCAATTAACCAAGTTTTTGATTGTTAAATAATTCTCCATGTAATATTTAGGATAGTAGCTTATATTCTTTGAATTGGGATCTACAGAGATAGATCAAAGAAGCTACTTGACCTATATCAATCTTACTACATTTATACTTTTTAGAAGTATCACATGGAAATTCCAAGAGGATCTATTTGACAATAGGCTTTGGAATTACTCTTAATGGGAGGGTTTGTTCTGTGACCCTAAAAGTAAGAGAATGAATGTGTATAGTCCTATTTGTTAAAACAATAAGGATCTATCTAGCACACAATGCAAAATGTAAAAGACCTGAAGTGTACTATACGCTAGGAGTAGTGAGTGAGTATGAACGTAACCTTGATGGGGAATGTTGGAAAGTAGTAATGACTATCCTTAAGTACTTAGGAAGTATTAAGGACCAATTCCTCATTTGTGAAGAATATAAATTGAAGCTAATTGGGTATATAGATGCTTGTTTTGCTTTATACATGTATGATACCAAAACAACATATGTCTTTATAGTGGAGAAGTGAACTGGAATAGTTCCAATCCAGATAATATAGCATAATTCGGTTACTAAAGGTAGAATACATAGCAGCATAAGATGCAACTATGCAAGTTGTTTGGATAAAAGAGTTCTTATTTGATCATAGTGTAGTCTATACAATAAAGAAATTTGTTTCTTTATACAATAACAATATTTTAGATATTGTATGATTTTAGAGACCTAGAAATGTTTGATTTGGTACGTGCAAGGAAGGAAAAACGATGTACACCTATTCACTTAAGTGTTTCTATCAAAAGGAGTTTGATAAGAACAAACCAGTGATGAGATTACGGTACATGCACGATTGGGTCTAGGCCAAGTGGGAGATTGTTGGAATTTTGCCCTAGCCCCGATCGTCTTGTAATGAATTGAACACAAGTCTTTACTGTACACGGTAATAGTTAGTCCTACTGTTTTGATTAAAGAAATTGTTTCCTTGACTCTATGGCAAGCCTTTATGATTATGGTATTAATCTACATAACATAAAGGCAAATCCTTGATTAAGTTACGAACTAGATATCATAAGGTGTTATGATAATGAGAATCTAGCTTATATGACTTAATCTAAACTTGTTCTTAATCGTAGGATCATCGAGTTAGGACCTCGATGATCCGGTTAGATTATTATGTAGCTAACAAGTATTTATTGGATAAATATCGGTAGTTCTCGTTTACCGAGTTAGGTGCATAGATAATGCACATAGAGATGTGATTATCGAACCGACTAAAACTAGAGATTCCTAATGGTTAATTACCTTGAATTGTCAAGTAGGTTAATCTCTATAAGGATTTTTATACTTGTAATCCTTTGACCTGAGATCATCACTATAGTTGTGTATGTGCTTGTTGTGTTTTGATACTGGACTACTAGTGTGTCATAATGCTAGTCGAAAGGATATTGGACGTAGCTAAGTATATATGCTCCTAGGGATGAGTCAAGATGGAATCTATCAACTCTAGGTAAAGAGTTTGAGCTCTATGATGTCATAAGATTATAACGATTGTATCGAATCCTTGGCCAAGGTGATAGAATGAATGAATAAATGAGTTTCTTAGGTCATTCGTCAATCGTTGATAATCGACGTGTAACGTAGTTGATTTTCTAATGGGATTTAACTGTTGTACCATATCCCAAGATGATCCGGAGCTGTAAAGATAGAGGGAATACATGTATGATTCTTCATCGGGTTCTTTGTACAGAGTTCCTTCACGTTATCCGGTCGTTGGGGAGTGTTGTTAGACGCCAACCTCGATTAGTGGTTAATTTAATTAACTACTACCGGTTTAACGATGAACCCACGTAGTCGCACACTAACGAGTTTATTGATCATGCTTCATGTCCTTAATTAATTTTATTATTAGATAATAAATATTAATTAAATATATACTTGGAATATTGGTATATTAATTTGCTAGCACAATTTAATATTCTAATATAAGACCGAACTAAGACAAAAAGGAAAAAGAAAAATTGACAAGTTTGTGGATCAAACCACAAACCTCTAGTAGTGTGAAATGTTTCACTAACCGCTAGGCTAGTCAATTGTTTTTGTATAATGTAGAGGGTCCAAGTCCACTTCACAAGTGGTAATGGACTACATTATTAAGATAATCGATTTCATTATACGTTCCTGACTTTTCCTATTCTTTGTCTTTTTATTTTCTATAGTTGGGTTTATAATATAATGAAAGTCATTATACAGATATAATTTTTCCATCAGTTTTTCTTCCAAGAAAAAAAACCCACAAGAAACAAAAGGTCTTTTGTCTCCAAGCTAGAATTGTGATTATGGAAGTAAGGCTCAATCTCAGTGTGCAAAGCGTGGAGGCTTCAAGCTTTTGAAGCTGATATTAAACAATTCGATTCTCATACAAAGCGTTAAGGTATGTAATCGGAATACTTTGTTTCTATTTAAATTCTTAAATCGCACTAGATTGGCTTAGGATTGCAATTACTTGTTTCCGCTGTATTATATGTGATATAATCTTTATTTGCTATCCTTCAAATAAATGCTCCAAACATATATAAGTCCAAAACTAGACCATTAAATCGAAACATGACAAATATAAGGGATAAATACCACAATTATGCACTAAAACCCTATCAAATTATGTATTAAGAATATACTAATTTATCACAAAAGGCGAGACATAAAGACCCCCAACTCAAGGTTTTGTCGTCCCAACAAAATTAGTACTAACCTAAGGTCTCAAGTCCCCAAAAAGTCCATGGGAGCAAGCAAGCAATAATTCCAAAGAAAATGTACAAAACAAGTCTCATAAAGTATCACATTCAAGATAATTCATACCCTTACTACTCATACATATAATCAACATGTTAAACCTTTATAAAAATTTAGCTTAGCAATGCACAAAGAGACACTAAAATACCTCGCTCGAAGTGGTGGCTATATGGTGCTCCTCGATCCATTTATGGCGTCTAATGACCTACTTACTCACTTATTTTCCGCTCATTCATTACTCAATCACATAGCTAAGAATATCGAGGTCTTTTTGGTTTTAGCGTGGCTTAGGTTCGATATGACACAATTTGGATAACTTTAGAGTGAGCATATGGCTCTCTCCTCACTTAACCTAGTAACAAAATGCCTAAGAGATTGAGTTTACTCTCGTAGATGTACTCACTCATCCTTTTTTTGATGACTCAAATCTTAGCATCCTTAATTTTCAAAAACCAAATTCTTTTTGATGTTCATAAAATCACTTTCCAGATTCTTTATTTCACTTTTTCTTCTAACTTTTTGCAAATCAAACATAAGTCTTGTTTTTTATGCAAGAACTAATGTTGATTTATTTTTCATTCATTTTTTTATCTTTTTCTTTTTATTGAATCCTAACAAGGATCATAATCAAGTATATCAAAACGTAGAACTATACAAGCAACAAGAAACCACCCATATGAATATCCCAAAACCACGAAAACCCACCACCCCATACTTAAGCTAAAAAACTACTAATCTTAAGGCATTGTGACTCGAGGGTGGGTCATATAGTAAAGTCCTACACACTAAGGGGTAAGGCTTATAATAGTGGCTATCCTTAAAGGCTTAGAGGGGATACAAATAATATAATCGTTAACTGTACATAAAGCTGAAGAAAACAAGTGGCTTATGAAGGAACCGCTTTGGTCATTTTCTAACTATGTAATCTCGTCAGCGTATTTACATCAAACTCACATGTAAGGTAGCTTCTCAACTAGGTTAGATCTCACGTTATACACACCTACTCAGTTCTCGCTTAGTTTTAAGCCCTTATATGCATTGTTCACTAATACGTTTTCCACACTAACACATATTCATATGTACATATCAACTACAAATATGGAATATTCAAAAAGAAAGACTTTTTATCTATCATTGACTCATATATACATATTTTCAAAGACTTTACTATTTCAACACCTACTTTCCTTGTCTAATATAATCCAATTTTTTGTTTTTCATTTTCTTTTAATTTTTTTTTGGATTTTTTGTTCGTTCTTAAAGATATTAAACACATAAAACATGGACGAGGACGACTAGTACCCCCACCCCTAACTCAAAGATGAGTCGTGTCTCCATGACTTGAAAAAGACTCAATAATGCAGTAAAAGATTTAAGATTATGCGCTAACACACATAGTAGTTACAAGAAGGGATAGAAATACATATATCTCGAGGCTTAAGGCCTCATGTCATTGCGCTCTTATCTTTAAATGATTTGGTAAAGCTCAGAACAACTCTTGATTCACTGGAACTCGTGGTGATCATTTGATCTCTTTACTGTAACCCTAACTCAATCTTTACCCAGTACCAGCACCCACAACTCAATCTTCATTACTTAACACAACCCCCTAATCAGTTTCATACGCACATTCCACTTGAATACACAAAATACTTCCATCTCACACAATGATCACTACTTTTCACAAGTTAGAGCTACACAAATTTACTTTTCTAGTTAGGTAAGAAGAAGTAAAGACCCAGTTGTGTTATCAAATGAATTCGAACTCAAAAAGTGTAAAACTCGTGTCTCAGATAATCTCTCTTAGCTTCAGAACCACTCGTTTCTTCAAAACTTTTATCTTCGAAATTAAGAATTTGATAATTTTTAGGGTTTATATTTTTTGGTGTTTTTGGATGTGGATAGGCATTTAAAATAATGGTTTATGTCGCGGGCTAGGCCTAGGAATCTTTAGGATTTTATCGGAAATTTTTGGGTAAATTTGAATTTTTTGGAATATATTTAAAACTTTTGGGGTGAAAATTGAACTTTACAAAAAATACTGAGCTCAAAATTATAATTTTCAAAAAATTGGGGTCAAAATTACATTTTTGTAAAATTCAGGGCAAACATGACTCTTAAACTTCAAGGGGTCAAATGGACTTTTAAAAAAATCAGTGGTCTTTTTGTACTTTTAGAAACTTCAGGGGTCAAAAGTGTATTATTTAAAAATCCCGGGTTACCTTTTGATTTTTCTAAAAACTTTTGGTCTGCCTTTTGAACTTTTTGAAATTGCTGGAGTTCTTTTTGTTGCTTTTCGGAAGTTCTTTAAATAATTTGGTCGAACACAAGGTGCCTGCGAATTTTCAGCAATTTCTTTGGGGGCATTTCGTCAAGCACATGAACTTCGTTTCTTTGCAGCAGCTTAGGGCACGCCATGGAGATCCAAGGCGCGCTTTGAGTGTACTATGTAATAGTTGGATGTTGTAGATGCAGCCTAGGACCTTCAAAGGTTTCCCTCCTTAGAAAAAGCGTAGAAAACACCAACTAAAGATTGGCCCTCGCGTGGAGAAGGCTGGCCGTCATCCCTCTCTGATATATCGTTTTTTCGCACAAAGCAAAGCACAGCACGTCGCGCCTTGGAAATGGGAAGACTTGCCTTTCTCGAATTTCGGTCGAGGTTTGTTGCACGAAGGAGCGCCCTCCTGGTCTTCTGCCGGATTTTGCCTCATACGCACGGCAAATCCTAGGCAAGGTTGGCCTCTGTCGCGCAAATACTCGAGCACCTTTTGTGTAGACATTTTGTCTGATTTTATTTTAAAATACTATTTATATAATATTTATTGAATTCAGAAAATTCATTGATAAAATTCAAAAAGCCTTTCCTTTGACTCAAATTGCGCCTGTGTTCTTGGATTTCCAACGGAGGTCCCGAACTCCCCCAAATTTGTTGTTTCTTCTTATAATGTCAAATAAATCTCAAAAATCGAAATTTGCCGGACTCCCTCCCCCACCCCGATGACTCGAAATTGCATTCCTGACACATTTGTTTCTCGGATATTCTAAAGGAGACCCTGAACTTCCATGAAAACTGATATGCGCATCATAAAATTGTACTATTCGTCTTGTTATGCATAACAAACACTAAAATAATTATAAATATACACCAATCTTGATGGAAAATACAAGAAAGCAAGTAAAGATGTGGGCTATCTCTCACCAGCATTCTTTTAACGTTGTTAAGTTCGACGTACTTATCTCAGATTTTCTTCTTGTTGTAGCCTTCCCAACCTCGTACAAGACTACTCGGATCAACCAACTGAAACTTACAACCCTTCTTAACTCGTACCTCAACCATCTTATCTGAGGCGATTCTGGTGAGTGTGAATTACCCAATCTAAGTAGATTTATATCTCCTTAGTCTTTTCTTGGGAATGGGAGTTTTCAAAGCGACTTCATCTCCCACTCCAAACTCATCCTCTTGTTTCTTCTTCACGGTTTCTTTTGGGTTCTTAACAGTAGAGATTTTGATCATCTCTTGGACCGCTGACACGTTATTTACCTTTGTTTTGTTCACCTTTCCCGGCACGTAGAATGTTTAGGTAACAAATCCTTCATAAACATTGATAATAGTATGCCCAATTGCCAAGAATAGACGTCCAAGTATGAGAGGGATAACTTTATATGTGTTGTAATCGAGTATAATGAAGTTAGTGGGTATAATGAGCTTACCTAATTGTACCTAGACATCTCCGATCACTCCTCACGGAGATGTCAATGAATGGTCCGCCATTTGTAATACGACAGATGTCAACTTTTCTTCTCTAATTCTGAGCTCATCGAACACACTCTTAGGCATGAGGTTCACGCTTAATCCCAAATAACATATTGTTTTGCCGCTAAATGCACCATTGATCTCGATTGTAAGGTTAAAACCCTCAGATCTTAAACCTTAGGTGGAAACTTCCTTTGTACCTAGACATATATTTCCTCGGGCAATGCCACAATCTCAAACTCTGCTTATTTGTTGTTCTTGGAGAGTGTCTCCTTGAAGAATAGTCAATATTCTGACATATTCTTGATGGCTTCGAGTAAGGGAATATTAATATTGTGTTGACTCAACATCTCGATGAATTTCTAGTACTCTGATTTATCTCTCTATTGGGAAACTTTTGATGGAAACGATAGTGGTGGACGACTAGCTTGTGGTGGTGGTGGTGGTTCCACCCTTGGCTTCTCTTGAACTTTCGAAGTTTCCACTGGCTTCTTGGACACTTAATATTGCACCTTCTCCACTAAATCCTTAATTATTAACTCATATAGATTTTACTTGAACAATTCTTTCTCATTGATAATCTCATCTTCACTGGACACCACCGGCAGTGGTGCTACTACCTTTCCACTTTGAAGGTCGATAGCCATACACGATTCATAATTCCACTTTGAAGTAACTTGACCTAATCATTCGTACCTTGTGTGAGTTGAGAGCATTGGCCTTGTTGTAATTTTGAATAGTTGTAGTAAGTTGTGTTAGTCACTACTCCATGAGTTTATTTTGTTATTGCATATTATGCACCGCTGCTGCGGTACAGTCGATCTTTGCCTCACTTCTTGTCATTTTGTCCACTAAAAATTTCATGAACCAAGTGAAGGTATTTTATAACTTGCTTACTTCTTCTTATGGATGGGTTGGAAGCTCCTTCAAAGTTATATTATCTTCATATGCATTATATGTTGGTTTTTGAGGAGCTTGGTTCCCATAAACGGGTCTATTTGAGTACTAATTATGTGGCCTCGGTTGATAATTATTGACTTGAGCACGAGGTTGGTACGACTTGTTGATAACTTTGACATCTTGATAGGAACCATGGTTTCCCATGAATAAAACGGATTGTGGATTACTCTGGCACTTTTCCCAACTACGATTGTGGACCCCACAACTCTAGCACCCATAAGGTTCTTGTATTATGTTTACCTCATTTTTCTTGCTTCCGAGACCTTGGTTAATAACTAATGAAAGTTGCTTCAATTGATTGTCAATCGTACGAAAGTTGGAATCCATTGTAGTATCTTGATCTAAACGTATAGTGCCTCGATTAGAATTTGGAATTGGGGCTCGTGAGGGCGGTCGACTTCTCTCGTTTTATACAATCTTCTCTATGGAACTCATCGCTTGATTTGGATCCATTGACATGAAACCTCCATCAACTATATTGTCGACTCTCTGTCTCGAATATTCATCAAGTCCCTTGTAAAACATTGCTAACTGAAGTTCAAGTGTGAACCCGTGTAGTGGGAACTTCGCCAATTTCTCTTGGAATCTTGTCCATGTCTCTCCTACGCACTCGCCAGCTTCTTGTCGAAAGTTTCCAAGCTCCATGTGGTCCTTTATCCTCATGCTCAAAGGATATAATTTGTTAAGATCTTGCTTAGAGCTCATGCCATGTATGTTCTGCTTCGAGTGGCTATCGATCTAGCGCTTCACTCGCACATCCGGTAAGAAAGAATCGAACATGAAGTAGTACATCTTTTACCTTGTAATGCCTTGATTGATGTAGGTGTCACATATTTGCATGAAATTTTGGACTGATCATACCAGATGTTGGTGTGGGGCTCCATTGTAGTTCCCATAGTTCAAAAATTGATCAATATACCCAAGTCATGATTGAATCGAGCAGCTTAAATGGCTAAAGGGAAAATCCCTAAGAGTTACACTCGGAATTAGCTTGGGGATGCCATGTTCTCTGTTTTGGTTTAGGGGAGGAACCACTGGTGGAATATGGTCTCCTCCCCCGACTCTAGGTTTCTTATTGATAGGAGGATCTTGAACATTAGCATTCCTCCTTTCAAGTCCAGATGGCAAAACTAGCCAAGTGGTATGAGGTTGTCTTACACATCGAGTTCATGTTCTTGTGTCATTGTTTTCCTCTCTCTCTCTCTCTCTCTCTCTCTCTCTCTCTCCTCTCTTTTTGAATGAAGTCTGAGTATGCTCTCGAGACCGTTAAGCATATACTAGACAATAAAACTTGATGAAGAAAAAAAAACACAAGGGTAAAACTGACAAGGAAAACTAAAAATAAATTAAAGACAATTAATAAGTAAATCCCTGGCACTGGCAGCGGCGCCAAAAAATTGTTGGTCTTCGAGGTGTGATATACAATCCCACTCAGAATATGATAACTCGCAAGTGTACGAGTCATCATATGTAATAAAAGTGTAAGTAAAGTTGTTCCCCACAGGGATTACAAATTAATTTAAGGCTATAGTTTAGAATTAGTTGCTCTATGCTATAAAAAACTAAAAAAAGTATTTTATTTGGTTTTTATAAGATGACTAGTAAGATAGAGATTAACTTCTAAATTAACTAAGTATTTTAAACTTATATTGTGAACGGGTGAAAGAAACGTAGCTCAAGACACTATACTCATTACTAGCCAAATAAAAGACTTAATTGTTATCTTAAGGGAAAAATAGGTAGCTCTTGCTGATCGGAATTCAATTGTACCCTGAGTATCTTTAAATTAAGTAGGGACTACTATTTAACTAGAAGTTTCTTCCGAATGAACCTACAATATTAACTAGCGATTAAGACTATTCCACCCTCACGTGATTGCTAATTAGTTTTGCTCTTCGGAGTCTTCTACTCCCGAATGTGTAATTATGCTAGTTCAATTACTAACCCCCCGGTGAATAGCTAACAAACCCTAGATATGTGTCCACCATATACAAATTTAGAAATAAGTGCAAGCAAAATTACAATAATAATCCATATTTTATTTAGATTGAAAATCCCAAATTCTTACAAAAAGATACAAATCAAAGACTAGGATTTATAATTAAGATTATATCAAGTTACTAAGAAATTGGTTCATAATAAAATAAAGGATAAAAGAAATATAATATGGTCACAATGAAAACAGGAAATAAAGAAAAGAAAGAATTACACTTATTAAGGGAATAAAAAGTGTTATTCTTGAACTCCATATCTTGCCTTCTTGCACTTGATGTTTCTAGCTCTTCTAAATTGATGAATGACATGTTTTTCTGGTTTGAGTGAGTATATATTGTATCCAAGAAACGTTTTAGCTCATATGGGACAACTTAAGTGAGTCTCAAGTGGCCCACAGACTCTTCTAAATTTGGACAACTTTGGGTCTTGGCAATAACATGTCCATAACTTCCTCAATTCAATTCCAAATCACAAATCATTTCTTCTCGCGCGATATACATTCAAAGGTTACCTTTAGTTCTGATTTAATGATCAAGACTCTCACCAATTATGAGTTATATCTTTATAACGTTTATGAAAGCAATCTGACGACAATTCTTGTTAAACTTTTGACGGACATTTTTGTTCCTTTTGTGACTTGATCTGGGGTTCTTATCTAGTTTTATACTTATTGGAATCATCTTGGTCTCTAACATAATCAACGCGCCTTGTATTTTCACACTTAACACACATATTACCTAAAAAAATGCTCCAAACATATAATCCAAGACTAAACCATTAAATTGAGGATAATAACCATAATTATGCATTAAACCCATATAAAATGATGGATCAAGACTATATTAATTCATCACAAAAGGCGAGACATAACCGACCTAAGTAGCACGTAGAACTTAAATTCGGGAGGTAAAATATGCTACAACTATTGTGGTTTACTGAATTTCATATACCATTTCTCTTTTGAGTTCGAATATATTATTGTTAATGTAGTTAAAACACCAGTTTTCTTTATATTATCTATTCAACCTTGGGTGTTTACGAGTACTAAAAGTAAGTTACTTACTTGGGTATTTTTGAAATTAAACCCATATTTCATGCTTATTTTCGAAAAGATTGTTATGCCTTGTTCAAACACTTTTTTCTTTCTTTTCTGCGAATCAACTTTGGTGCTTACAAATACTAAAATTGAGTTACTTGCTTGGGTATTTTCGAAACTAACCCCATATTTAGTGGTGTTTGGAAAAAATCTAAGCATTTTTATTCAAACACTTTTTCCTTTTTTTAAATCAACCTTGGGTGTTCACAAATTCTAAAAGTGAGTTTCTCGCTTGGGTATTTTTGAAACTAAACCCATGTTTCAAGGTGATTTTTGAAACATTTCTCATGCGTTTTATGTTCAAAGACTGTTTTCCTTTTTCTTTTTTCGTATCAACCTTGGATGTTTGCGAATACTAAAAGTAAGTACATTAAATTGGGTATTTTCTAAACTAACCCCATATTTTGTGGTGATTTTTAAAATTATTGTTATGCATTTTTATTTATACCCGATTTGCTTTCTTTTTCCGAATCAACCCTGGGTGTTTATGAATACTAAAATTAAATACACTTACTTGGGTATTTTCAAAACTAAAACCCATATTTTATGGTTATTTAAGAATCAATCTTGGGTGTTTAGGAATATTAAAAGTGAGTTACTCGCCTCCCATGTTTCAAGGTGATTCTTGAAAAAAATCTTATGCATTTTGTGTTCAAATACTTTTTCCCTTTTTTTTCTGAATCAACCTTGAATGTTTGTGAATACTAAAAGTAAGTACATTTGGGTATTTTTGAAACTAACCCCATATTTCGTGGTGATTTTTAAAATTATTGTTATGCATTTTTTATTCAAACCCCATTCGTTTCTTTATTCAATCAACCCTAGGTTTTTACGAATACTAAAATTAAATACACTTAGGTATTTTCAAAATATAAGCCCAAATTTCATGGTTATTTAAGAATCAACTTGGGTATATACGAATACTAAAAGGATATTAACTCAAGTTAGGGTATTACAAAATATACCAAAACTTAATGTTTCTTTTCGAACACCCAAATTAGTTTCAAATTATGAGTATGTGTTATAAATTCTATACAAATGTTATTGATGTGATATAAATGAGGGAATTAGGTATTTTACTTTTCAAAACTCAAATGATAATAACTGGTTAATTTTTTACTGATTTATGTAAAAAATAAATAACTTAGTTTAAAGTTGTGAATCTAGTTACAAATGATGATGTGTGTTATGAATTAGGTTACTAGTTCTTTTACTTTTCAAAACTAGAATGATAATAACAACTAGTAAGTTTTATTACTAATCTATGTAAAGAAATGAATTTAAACTAAGTTCTAATTTGCAAATCGAGTTAGAAATGCTAATGATGTGTTCAATTTTATTAGGTTACTAGTTCTTTTACGTCTCAAACCTCATTAACTTGACATATTTATTCATTGATGATACATTTTTCAAATTTTGCACTAACTAGACTAGTTTTTTTATGTTAGGCACTTTTTCTAAACAATGTCTCAGTCTCAAGGATGTCATTGTTCAAGGGGAGGTTTGGATAGTGGGTCATGGGATTTGCAAAGGGAAAATTGAAATGTGTTTCCATCCCCAGCATAAATCCACAGAATCAAAAATTAAAATCAGTTTTAAGCTCAACTTGCATCATTATAGGCGGCCATTTCTCTCAGCTCGGCCCTGTTGACCTCCACCAAAACCCGGGGTAATATTTCGTTGAATATTTAATAATTTTTTACTATTTTTCTCAATGCATGATTGACTTAAGAAAATGGTTATTTATTTATGTACCAATAGTCAATCCTTACGTCATGCATCTAGAACCCATCTAGCTAGGTTTATAAGAAACTCTCATAATCCTTGTTACGAGCCCATCTCTAAGTCCACCATAATGTTTTTCATGAAATACAATACAAGTAACTTAGAGTTAGTCTTGTAGAAGAATTAAAAGGGTTAAAAACAAAGTGTTCTCTAACCCTGGATATGTGGAAGGGTAAAAATAGGTTAAAAGTTTTATGTGTCATATTTCATTGGATAGACCCAACTGGATCATGTAAAAATTAATAATTTGTTATCGTGTCATCACTAGGCGTCCCACTAGCAATAACATAAATTATTTAATTATTGCTTATGATATGGCTTATGATATGGTAATCATGTGTTTACTTTAACTTTTGATAATGGTTCGAACATGGTTGCATCATCACAACTTGCTAGGCACTTTAGCGATATGACCACCCATTATGATGAACCATTCCACATTCGATGTAATTTTCATATAATTAACTTGATAGTTAGTGACGGTATAATGGATGTGGGGGTTACAGTGTACAAGGATGCTTTAGGTATTGTAATGTTTGGTTTGAAAATTGTAAAAAAGTTGGAAAAACTTCTAATAATATGAGAAATACCCAGGCACTAAACCAAACCTTTAATAAATAAATTCCAATCTTTTGGTGTTAAGTTTAAACAGTTAAGACTAGTTTTTCCTACTAGATTCCTAATGTTGCAAATAAATTTAGGCTTTGAAAACATAGTCACTAGCATAAATAACAAAACTTTAGTGATAACTTTCTCAGTTCCGATGATTGGGAGGTTGTTAGTGAACCAGTCGCCTTCCTAGATCCCTTTAGCTTTGCCACTGCGGCATTGTTAGCCACTACCATCCCACCAGGCATTTAGTTTTAGATAAAGTGTGCGATTTAGGTCTGCATATTGAAGAATTTAAATTGAACGCCAATATTAGAGAAATAATTGATCACACGATGCAAAAAATATGGAAGTACTACAAGACTTTCCTTATATTGTTTGTTATATGTTGTGTCCTGGATACCCGGTATAAGATGAACTTCACTAGAAAAATTATCGCCAAAATACATGTCTTAGTTGACGCTTACGTAGATGATGTCTCTCTTTTTGTGATGGATAAATTAATTCACAAGACATTATTTTGGGAGTTTATTGGGCTAAAGTGAGGGCTTTCTCCCTATTATTTGCTATATTACACTTTTACTCCTTGTTTTGGATATATGATTGTTTATAGAGATTTTTGTGCTGTAATTTTGTGTCTAGTGTGTATCTTTTAGGTACATGCTTAATGAAAGGGTCAAGATGAGGAGAAAAGGTCAAAGTGTCAAAGAAACCCCAAGTCAAAAGAGGAAATTGAGCTTAGAGACACTATGGGGAGTTGGAGTGTTTACTAGAAATTCTTGCACCTTAGTGTTTCTCTCACTAAGACTTTTTATGAGAGATTTGGACCTGATTCCTTTTTATTTAGAAAGAGTTTGAAGTCAGGGTCGCGTGACAAGTGACGGAGGTCAGTTCGAAGTTAAGATTAAGAAGTTATGCTAGTTGCACCTGCCATGGTTCGAACCAGATCTGGTTAAGTAAAACTAGTTGGGCCCCTTCTAAACCTAATTTCCTAAACCTAAAAAGGGCACAACATTTTTTAGAGCTATATAAGCTCATTTTCCAGCTCCATATCAGTAAGCAACATTATCCAGGCAAAAATTCATCAGTTCAGAAGAGGAGGGGAAGCGCCAGAAGAAGAGGGAGAGGATGAACAACAGTTTATCTATGAACCCAACCATTCTACCTCAACCATTCACCGTCTCCTCTTATCATCAACAATAACTTTATCTTATTTTCTATTTTAAACATGACTTTGTCCTTATATTTAATTAGTTTTTCCTTTAATTAGTGTTAATTCGATTATGAGCTAAACTATTACTGCTTGAAGATGCTTTTGTAATACATTGTGTTTAGCTTTTTGATTGTGTTATTACATTTGGGGTACCATTAGATATTAATTGAAATGGGTTTTAATTTGTATTTATATTGCATGTGTAATTATTATAATTACTCATGTGTTTTGGGCAAGTAGCGGGAGCTGTTGTAATTGAACTAACACCCGGGCCGGGGAGATATTACAGAACTAATATACAAGCACCTATTGCCTTGAACCACTGGGTTCTTGCACGCTAGTTAGTCAATAGGTATACTTAGATTGAACTAGGATCCCGATTAACGTGAACAACAAAACCACTCGTCCTTCTTAATAACAAAGTCAATTAGCGGCACAATCTATTACTATCAATATCCTCAAGCGTTCATCTCATCGAGTATTTATAATTATTTTAGTTTATTATTTTCATTCTTGCTTAAATATTAATTCTTAGCTTAAGTATATTTGCCTTTATCTTATCATTAGTGTTAATCACTACAAAACCACACAAATATTTTCCTATTTTATCTTTAGCATTTCGTTATTTCAATTACAAACTTCACGTATATACACTATATTTGAAAACCTTTAATCACAATAATCCCTATGGAAAACGATAACCATATTTATCATTCTTCCTTACCTACGATCCGTACTCTGCGGAGCCGCTCCCCCTATTATTGTCACTTTATTTTATCAACGGGGACGACAAAGGTCAGTAGACAAACTAACCTTAGTAATGAATGATTTATATATAAGTTTTGTTGCTAGATTATTCCGGAATGACAAACCCCCCGGTTCCCCCTACTCCATGTGCAGGTACATGAAGTCCGAGAGGTGGTTAGATGGTTGACGATTACAGTGTTTCAACTTCTGAATTCAACCAAGGAAACTGTAATAACCTCGGTTACTACCTCATGATAGATAAGGATCCACACACCGAGTATGTTGACATAATTGGGTGGTGGAAGAAGTATCCTAGTGGTCCATTTTATCGCATATGGAAGGTGAATTTCTCACCATTCCCTCCTCCCCTGTTCCGCCTGAACAAGTTTTTAGTGAAGGAGAGAAAAAACTACCAATCAGAGGGCGAGCATGATTGGGGCAACATTGGAGAGAGTGATCTAGTTGCAAGATTAGGTTAAGGCGGATGACGAACCCATGACCAAGTCAACTTGCTATCCAATGAGGAAGTAGGTTTCAACCTTTCAAGAAGAAGTAAAGGAGAATCGTCAACCACTACCGAAATGTCTATGAACCCAAAGAAGATGAATAGTGAGTGACTTGTTAAACTCGTTTCTTTTAATTTAATCCTAATTATCAATACAATCTTACTAACAATTTTTCCAAGTGTGTGGGGACCTATGTGGTGTTTTGATTCTTCTTGATAACATTTTACTTTACATATAGAAATGTGCATAGATAGCCTAAAATCTATGAGCAAAACCATTGATTACTGATTTTTACTTTTAAACTACAAACTAAACTTTACTAGTAAACTTAATATCAGAGTTAATGGTTAAATAACTCGGGTAAATTTAATTTTAAAAGTTAATTAATGATTGTAATAGTTCTATTTACTTGGTATCTTTAATTGTAATAATTTAATTAGTTCATTAGTAATTGTTTTACTTTAATAAGTGTATTGATAATTGTAATAATTTAGTTACTTTTAGTTTGTCAGTTTATTTAAATTTGTAATGATACTCTTTAATCTCCCGTTTGATTTGGTTTAAGTTCATAATCAAAAGTGGATTATGCTCATTATTAATCTTCAAATGTGATTTCTACCATAAACATTTCCCAAATTTCTTTCAAAAAATGCAACTTCCAAACTAAAAAAATACCCAAGCATCCTTTAAAAAAACCCTTAAACTAAAAATAACGTGTACAAAAGAGTCTTAAAATAATATAACAAATCGACGGTGGTACGGCCTAGGGTGTGATAAAATATGATATAAATAAAGTGCAGATAAACACCCTAAAGCAAGCACGGTTCTGCAAGTATACAGATCGTATGCAAGTTTTAAAAAATAAGTAAGATTCGTTCCGCAGAGACTACGAAAGTTAGGGGAATCTTATGCAATAACCAAGTGCAAATAATTAAAGCTAGAACAACTAAATGCAAGAAAAATAAAGACAAATAGATATTTATTTGGTTTTTGATTAAACTAAATTAAAACTAAGAATTTAAAGACAGAAAATTAAATATGAAAGAAAGAGTAGTATGAGAATATAGCTTGAGTCAGTAGCATGTAATCCCCACTAGTTTTGCCGTTCTAAACATGTAAGGGTGAATTATGTAGTATTTCAATAATCGGTTCCAATTACGCTAGGTAGTTTTAAATAGGATTTACCTGTGTCAATAAGGCTTCCTAAGCAAACTGTTCCTGTAATTGGTAAATAGTCACATGTACTAAACCATAATGATTATCTATTTAGGTTGATTTGTCAGATCTAAACCGAATACTAGATGTTATGTGGCCGCGGTTAATGGTGACCTAACTACTAGATAGTAATTCTATATGGCCGCGGTTCCACAAGAACACAGAATATAAATCCAAACACATAAACAGAAAATAAAAACAATAATTCAATTTAAAACATAAAATTCCCAAATTAGATAGATGTCAACAAAAACTAAGGTTCATACATATATGCTAAAACTCAAGCTAAAGAAATTTAGTTCATACTAATGCAAGAAAATAAAGAAATTACAAATTTAGAGGTAGAAGAAGACATATTGATGAACAACTCCTTCCAGACTTCTTTTCTTGTGTTGTAAGCTTCCTCTTGGCTTAAGGTTTCACCAAGGATGATTTAAGAGTGTTAAGAGACTGTATTTATAATGTATAGGTTGACCTAATTCGTTTTCTTGAAGGAAAAGGTAACTATGGGCTCCAAGCCCAACTCAAATTCGTAGCCCAAAAACATGCAATCAGTCCCGTTTTTCTTTTGGTCCTAACAGCTTCAATATTTATCTGATTGATGCGTATGAGTATACCAAATTCATCGTCTCGGAAAGATCTTCAACTTTTCTCTTGACTGTTTCTCCAAATTCCTCACCGTTGTTTAGATATAAGCTGATTTGTGGTCGTAGGTGCAGAAATTCAGATGTAAGGCAAATTTTCCTTTTCCATGTTTTTAGCTTTTACTTCCTTATCTTCAATTTCCATGTTTATCTTCTTTCCTTTAGCTCTCTTTACCAACTTGGACTCTAATTAATTACCATATATCTCTAAAGCTTCACACTAAATAAATAATTAAACCCAATATGCTCTAATAATAATAATTAATTAATTCAAGACCCAAAATAGGAAAGTGCACTAAATTAAGCTAAAATCGACCTATAAACTAATAAATACGCATAAAATGATGTCTCGAAAATAGATTTTATTATCACAAATGAGGAGACATCAGACGACAATCGCAACTGACAATTGTAACTTATGGAAGACGGTGTGGGGTTCGAATGTTCCGACAAAGGTTAGAACTTAGAATTAATTGGAGGACTTGTAATAATGCAATTCCAACGAGGAAGAATCTGGAAAAAGAAAATGTGATGTGGAGGCTGAGTGTATGTGGAGTAATATGGAAAAAGAATTTGTGGAACATCTACTTCTCATGTGTGGGGTGACAAAAATTATATGGGCAAGATCTACCCTACAACTGAATATACAACATGATGGGGCCGAAGAGATAGGTCAATGGATGCTCAAGATAATTGAGTTGTATGTTGAAGGGTGATGGCAGAAAGAGGTTATAACAGCATACTTATTACTCATGATTTGGAACATTGGAAAGCCAAAATGAAAAACCGACATAATCATAGTGGGATAGATATAGATGATGTTATCAGAATTACGAATAGAAACATGACAAAGCATTTTGGTAATGATTGGTTTAATGCAGTGTTGAATCAACGGGGACAATCATTAATGACATAATCTGAAGAGGCTAGTATGAATTTTCAGACAAACATCTCTTTTACTTGCGATGCTTCGTTTACACATCCATATGGTCCCACTGGGATTGGAACTGTTCAAGATCATCAACAAGAAGGATCTCATATAGAACATTATAAGGGCAACTCCATAGCAGAAGGGGAAGCAAATGCCATAATTAGTGCTTCGGGGTTGGGAAGACAGATTCCTGGTGAAGAAAAGACAATCTTCTCAAATAATCTTGAAGTGATTCAAGAGATCAAGCAAGAGTGAGCGACTAGTTGGAGACTCAGACCGTTGTTGAGGCACATCAATAGGTTGGCAGTGGAGACAGGTCTGATTTACTTTAGACATATTCCACGTCATCTCAACACCTGGGCTAGCGAAGGAAGGCAAACACATGACAATAACAAGACTACCAACATTGGCGGGGATTTAAATTTCGAAGATTAGAGATAAGTTACGAGAGTAGTTTCTTGGTATGTAATTTATTTTTTTATTTTTTCTAAACTTTGTTAACCGTCCAACAAAATAGAATCCTCAAAACCAAACCAAATACCAATTCAAACCCTATAGCAAATCAAATCCTACATTCACCTACTAGTTAATTGTAAATGTAACCGGTCCGTTAAAGAACTCAACCGTTGTCCAAACCAAGTTGTGCATCCACAAAACCACCCAAAGCCAGATCGTAGTCAGGCTAAGGTGAAGCTCTATTTTTTTTTAAAGATTTTATTTATTAATCCATGGATCCGCCCTTAAAAATATGAATCCATGCATTATGAGAATTGATTACTAAATACAAAGAATGATCGTGCCTTATTAACGATAATTGTGAGCACAAAGGGAAAAAAATGGAAAAGAATGTTGCGTCAGGATTAGCAAACTTTTTTTTTTCATTCAAAAGATCTGGCAACCAAATTGAATATATATTCAAAGTATTAAATGCTTAGCTATATTGCACTTAAAATTTGAACTTGTAGACCTTTGAACATTCTTTTCTTTCCCTTTCATTTTCATGATTTGGTTAAAAAGGAAATGATTTGTCTGCCATAGAAATGACAAGGGAATGGTACAAAAGACATTGATAAGGTCTAGATTGAACTATTCAGATTTTGTAATGTAAAAGTCCAAAACAAAGTTTTGTTAACGGCTATGTAACTTTGAGGACCACTACCAACTCCCCCTTTTTTTTTTTTTTTTCAAAATAACCACTACCAACTCCAAGCCTTCAACGTCTACAAAGTTTTTCCATAAGATAATATTTCGATCGTTTTAGTTAAGCTAATTGAACTTCTTTTTTTAGGGTTGAAAAGTAGAATGAAATTTTCCTAAGTTTGACCGATTTTAATCCAAAAAATTCGAATTTAAAACTATTTTTTTACTGAATTATTAATGTTTCAATTCCAATTTTTCTGATTATATTTTAACAAAATTGGAATTACATATAAAAATTTGAAAATTTTAATTTTCAATCCAATTTTTAGTTCTAATATTTTTCTGATTTTTTTAAATTATTAATCATAATATTTTTTTTATTTGCATGTATGATACAATGATGCTTCGATTACTTCTAATTTCAATAGTTTTAATTAAAATACCATCAATAATAATAATATGATTCAGATGTAATGAGATAGTCAACAAATTCGATGCTAACTGAGTGTTGTTATCGTCGGTTTAGTATGTATATGTGATAATAAGTTGATAACAGAGTAATAATCAGTAAATACGGTGGTTTGATGTTGTATATACATTCTTATATGATGATAAACAGTAGAAACAGTTAGTTTTGTGTAAATGGCCAAGTTAGAGTAGAAATTTTGCAATATCTGTGAACAAATATGTGATTAACCTGTGTGGATTTGTTGATAAAGCGATAATACACAACGAATTGTAATATGTGACATGTGTGTTCATGTAACTCATAAAACTTAGGTGAATGTATAGTGTTAGTATGAATTTATGAGATGTCATGTGAATCGATATGATGAGTGTATTGTGTGTGTTAAAACGACACACAAAACACATTTTCTGTGTTGAATAAACACAAAAAGTTGACTGATCAAATCATATTATCCATTCCATCAAAGCTCTGCAAATTTGTGTGAAGCTGTAATTAAAATTTTGTGTTGGTCAATTTATACACAAAATAATTGTAATATGTGATATGTGTGTTCATGTTACTCATAAAACTTAGGTTAATGTATAGATTTAGGATGAATTTATGAGATGTCGAGTGAATTGATATGACGAGTGTATTTTGTGTGTTACAGCGACACACAAAACACAATTTGTGTGTAAGAATAACACAAAATAATTATAATATGTGTGTTCATGTTACTCATAAAACTTAGGTTAATATATAGATTTAGGATGAATTTATGAGATGACGAGTGTATTTTGTGTGTTACATCGACACAAAAAACACAATTTTTGTGTAAGAGTAACACAAAAATTGACTGATCAAATCATGTTATCCATTCTGTTAAATCTCTATAAATTTTTGTGAAAATGTAATATAAAAACTGTGTTGGTCAATTTATAACATGTTATGTGAATTCGTGTGTTACATAAAAATACAAATATATTCTCGATGTTTTAGTAATCGTCTTTAAACTGATACAGGAATGGAAAACAAAAAGATTTGTCTACCACAACTTCCTAAACACTGAGGTTTGAAAAAAAAAATAGTGGGTGGGAAAAAGAAGAGGATGAACACAGAAGGAACGAATTCAAGTACATGTGTATATTGTATGGGTTGGATAACAAAATCACGTTGACGAGCATGCCCGAGGAATTCATGGAAGGGTGTAGGAACACAACCTTCTACGACCTATTTAGAGGATTGTTGGATATGCAAAAAGACTATGGGACGTTGAAAAAAAGGTTAGTATAAGCGATATCATAAAATGCTACGTGGAGGATGAGAACTCTTTCAAGTTTGAGAAAAAATTAGTCAAGTTTGAAGCAAGTGAATTAAAACCCCGATTCTTAAGATAGTGGATGGCGAGGAAAAGATGCCAAAGTACAAAAAGGAAGATTTTGACATGGCATCAACATGGAGGACTAAATGTTTTGATGAGAATGACAAACAAATATCAACAACAAAGATTCAAAAGGCGATAAATAAGGTGTTGTCATTGGGTCACGAGCATCCAGAAGCAAAGGAGGACTTTGCAAAGCTGATGACGCTATATTCGTTTGTAACAGTTTTTCTATGTACCAGTGGTGACATTGCAAATCACAAATACATAAAAATAGAAAAAGATATAGATAAACTGAAGAATGTTAAATGGAGCGGGGAGATAACAAAGTTTCTAATGGAATACGTTAAAGAGCATCACCTAAGCAATCCCGAGAGAGTCATCGGATGCGCAACTATATTCGTGGTAAGTCAAGATTATATATATATATATATATATATATATATATATATATATATATATATATATATACGCACACACATGTAAACTGATTTATTTGTATAAGGGTAAGAAAACTAACCGTGAGTCTTTTTTCAGTCGTGGTTATATAAGCACACCAGGATTGACGTGCCTTGGAAGGAGGATAAATTCCCAAAATGCCTAAGATGGAGATTGAACGAAAGGCCAGTGGGCTTCAAAAGGAAAAAAATATCGACATGCTACAGGTAAACAAGTAAAGAAAAAATATGAACATTTATTGAAATTTGTGTATAACAGAAATACGCAAACCTCTGGATTGTGTATTGCTTCATTATACAAAAGACTGAAAAAATTATCTCAAACTGTAAGAAAATCTAACAACGTAAAAAATGTAATTGTTATCTCAGGTTAGGAGCAAGTTGAAGTTAAAGAGAAATAACAAACAATGGCTGAAGGATGGAACTATGTTAAAAAGAGATATCATGACAGTGACCAAGAAAAGGATGATGAAGTGAATGGAGAGGTGGTTTCGGTTTAATCTGTGGTATCAGACCCTCAAGAAAAAGGGGATGAAGCAGTCGAAGCAAAATATTTGACGGTGAGCGAAGAATCCAAAAATATGGATGAAGAAAAAGGAGACAAGTAAGAAGACAAAGATGACGAGGAGGACGGAGAAACGGGAGATGATGAAGACGATGGTGATCACATCAGAAGAAGAAAGAGAGTGGAAGCGACTACGAGATAGGTAATATGCAAAAACTTGAATGAATATTTGTATTAGTAGATTACTAGAGGAGGGAAAGAAAAAGCACAAACTTATGTGTTACAGTAACACAAAAACTCAGATAATTTTGTTTTAATCAAACACACAGATTATTGATTGTGCATTCTGATCAAATTTATGTGTAGTATTGACACACAAATATATGTATTTTTTTGTTACTGTAACACACAAATTTGTAATAATTACAAAGTGGTTTTTTATGTGTTAAAGTAACACACAAACACATGATATTGTGTGTTACAGTAACACAAAAATACTCGTTTATGTGTGACTGAACACACAAATTATAAGACATATACGAAAACCGCGTAAAACAATAAACTAACTAAATAATGATGGATTTGCAGATGAAATAGACATTGATAGTGATGATGACGAAAGGAGAAAGAAGAGAACACGGAAAGAAATAGAGAATGACGTCATGATTAAGAATAAATGACAAAAAAATAAGAGGGAATCACGGGGACCAAGCCAGATGTGTGCCATATAGAATGCTAGATATGATGTAGGACCTGAAGAAGAAGTACAAAGTTGTTCAATCTGAGTTGAAGGAGAAAGTGAAAGAGAATGAAAGGAATCGAGAATTGGGTCATCTTCTAGAACAAAGGGAAGAGATTTAAAGAAGTCGGATGAGACTATCAGGGAAAATGACCAACAAAACAAGGATTTGATGGCGCAGGTGGTGACATTTTAAATGCCGAGAAAAATAAAGACAAGAAAAAGCTCGAGATATGTGAAAGAAAACGGAAGCAGCTAGACATCGAGATGAAGAGCGAGAAAGAAAAACTGAAAAGGCTGAAAGCGATGGAAAATTCATCGGCGATCGATAAAGGGATAAATTCGGTGACAATGATGGGCAAAACAAGCAATGCTCAGGATGAGTTGGAGAAGTAGAAAGAGAAAGAGACGAGTAAGGAGACATAGACAGAGATGAGGACATAAAAAGTTACCGGAAAATAATCATAAATACATAGTCAATGGAAATATAATACTCATTTCAATTAAACATAATCCAAAATTCAATAGAACATTAAACTAATAACAAAGGTTCACACAAAAGCACTCATCAATCAATGAGAGTTTAGTTCATAATGCAAAAACAAAAACAAATGAATAAAAATGGGGAAATCATGTTTAGAAGACAAAATGGAATAAAATTACTCTAAGGTACAGAATGATTAGGTGTTGGAATGGTGAAGAATGATGAGATTTTGTGAAAAAGACCCTTCTTCTTCTTCTTCTTCTTCTTCTTCTTCTTCTTCTTTTTCTTCTTCTTCTTCTTCTTCTTCTTCTTCTTCTAGACGCTTGAATGAAATAAAAACGAGTATCTAAATATTGTGTTGAATAACGAGCTTCTAAAGTTTTTAGCTGTTAGCCTAAAAACGTTTCGGGCCTCATGGGCTCACTTAGATAGATTAAAAATAACCTAACCCTGTTTAGGCTAATGTTGAACAAGTTTGTGTAACTATGGAAGAAAATGGCACAACTTTTTCATCTCAACTCTAAATTGACTTCTGTCACTTCTCACGTTCCACTGACTTCAAGATCTTTCTAAATCAAAAGGAATTAATCCAAAATATCTAACCAGTTATCCGTGGTGACTGAAACAACGTGACATCAAGATTTCTCTGGTAAACGCTTTAACTTTCTCAAAGTGACTTTAATCTCATTTTACGCCTTGGTTTGGGGTATGACTTAACTTTTTGACTTCTCCTCATCAACTTGACATCTTGTGTCAACCATGTACCTACAATATACACACTTAACACACAATCAAGGCATAAAATCTCTATAAATAGCAACATGTCTAAAATCAGATTGAAAAGTACAATATGTCAAACATTAAAGAATAATCTCCCACTTAGGTCCCATAAATATAAAAAAAGATATCTCGTGAATAGATTAATTTATTACAAAAGAGGAGATGTCATTGCCCCGTATTGAATAATAGTGACTTTGCGCCAACCAATCATAGTGTGCGACTCTCACCTCGTCGCTCTCTAAAAATAGAACTTCCAAGTCATTGAACATGAAAGAGAGCCCAAGAAAGATATCAAGACCCCTCTAAAGGTCTTCACGACCAGACAATAATTGAAGCAACAACTCCTCACTTATCCATAAAGAGACATCAAGTAGAGAAGGAATAATGTCATATCATCCCTAAACATCCCACACAGAGGATTGCACTTTCCGTATACCATCCACGTGCCTCTGAAGGCTCAAATTTTCTTGCGAACATCCACTTCAACAAGAAGGCTCAATTGTTCCTAAGAACATCTACTTCAACACTAAGGATGTTGAAGGCTTGACATTTCCCCACACTTACGTGCATGTTGAATCTGCCACTTTCGGGGGGTACAATTTTGATGTGTACCCTTAATGACACATGTAGCTCTGATTTGCTTTTCATGCATGTAATAAGGAGGACGAATGTCTCCCTTTCTATCGTCTTCGCCTATGGTGGCATGGTTTCAGGCCTCACGGGATAATGCATCTGACCTATCAGTTACCTTGATTTGCCTTTACAATTAGGCCTAACTTGCCGAAGGTGATCAACCCTACCAGTTTGATGACAATTGATTGCGAGTCAGACTACGACACCACCATTGGTCACCCAACTTTGATCAAGTTGCAAGCAGCCGTATCCACACACCACCTCATGATTAAAATGGCCATCAAATCGAATGTATTGACTATTCGAGGAAATTAATTCTCAAGATCGAGAATCTGACCACAACTTACCAAACAAATCGCAAGTATTTTTTTATATGTGTTAAATGTTATTCGAATTTGGTTTCGGTTATTTTCCTCTCACCTTTTAATCTCATGTACCAGATTTGTATTGGAAACTTGATATTAATAATAAGGACAAGCTCTAAACATCCTACACTTTTTGGTGGTAATTGTAATTTTTGTTGGAAACTTGATTTTTTTCCTTCAGTCTTTTATATCTCATTTTTTAGAAGTAAAACTCAAACATAGAATTTTGGATGCGTGGAGAACTTTCTTTTCTAATCTTTTGATTTTAGATTTAATATATGAATATAATTTAGATTCGAGATTTTAGATTTTCAGATGCAGATGCTATTATATTTTCTTTTAGACTCATTTATTTATTTTTATTATTAATGTTTTGTTAAATAAGCCTAAAACGCTTTTTGTTATATATAATGAGATCCTAATCTTATCCATTAGAACACTAAAGCAATAACATTGCTTGTTTATCTTACTAATTCAGATTTAAAATACTGTGTTAATAATATGTTATATTAAAAATTTATTCATTAAAAGATTGTCTCTTAACAAGTTAATTCACATGTTTATTCAGTAATCATCATCTATTATTCAAACAACAAACAACTATACCTTTATATATAAAATCTCGAGTGTGGATATCATTCGCAGTAAATTTTCTTGAAATCCTGATTTTTATATATAGATTTCGATAAATTCAGATGCAAATGTTCTAGATTATGTTTAACGGCAGAATAAGCAAGTTCACAACAACAAAAGTTCGAATTGGCAAACTGAATTTATTTATTTGGATTGAGAGAAACGGAAAGAAAAGAAAAGAATAGAAATAATTTTTTATTTTTTACTTTGTTTGTATTAGAAAATTATATGAAAGAAAAGAAAATCATTACAAAAATCACTTCTATGTCCATTTTTATTATCATTCCAAATTAGAGTCAAACGGAAAAAATGAAATTTTATTAATGATTATAGGTTAAAATTTTTTTTTTTTCTTTTCTTTTGTATTTTTTTCAATCCAAACAAAATATATCTAAATTATTTATGAAATCTTTTTATATAAAAATTTCTAATCCAAACAAAAAAAATTCTTTTCCATTTTAATTTATTTTTTCTTTCCCTTTGTTATTTTTTTCTCTCCTTAATACAAACAGACCCTAAATATTAATTGAATCGAGATACTTAGAACCTGTTTGAGATGTATTATTTTAAAGTTAAAAACGCTTTTCAGTTAAATTTATAATATTTATAAAAATTATTAATATTACATCTAAAATCTAAATAATTATTTTTAATAATCACTTATCAAATGCTTTTTCTGAAAATGATTTTAAAGATCTAATCATTTTTATACTACTAAAATCATTTTAAATAATTATTTTATAAATCAATCTTAAACTAACACTAAATAACCAGCAGATGAAAAGATTTGAGAAATTGGACTAATAAAAAAATTCATATATTAATTAAAGACATTTTGTCATCGAAAGTTAGCCTTTTGACTTTGTAATTTACACAAAAAGGACAAAATGAAAAGCCATGTTCTAGATTTGGCAACATTTTGTACCATAATGCAACAAGAATTACTCCAATTAGCTACCAAAAGTTACAATTATTGGCTAAAGAAAAATAAAACATTCTAAAGACACAAGTGGATTCTCCAACGACTCGTCACTTGTCGGTGAGAACTTGTTATCTTTATTATTACCGTTACTATCCTCTGCTTTACGGATCTTTCCGTTCACTTCAGATCCAACCCGACCCGGAGACTTTCCGGTTCTTCTTGCTGACTGGCACCTGCTCAAACCCGTTCTTGATCCAGACCCATCAACACGCATAGCCGGAGACCTAGACCGCCGGTCTGGGCTCTGTGCAGCACCCCTCCTCTGCCCATTATTATTGCCCACAAAGCCACTGCCATCTCTTCCGGGTCCGGATCTGACCCGACCTGGAGAAGGTTCTGATCTTCTTACCGGAGACCTACCCACCAATCGGTCACCTGAGACTTGCTTGTTGTGGTACTTCGCCGGAGATTTTTGTCGGATCTTGCTGATGTCATCACGAATCTCTAGTTTTTCAGTAGCTGTAGACACACACTCGCTTAGAGTGCTGCAGATCTCTGACGCATCTTCAGATAGCTCATCTGGTTTGAAAACCATTCTAGGTTTCTTCAAGATGGTGTCGTTTAGTAGTTGTGGATTAAGATCATCATTTTGTTCGAATCTTGAAATGGTTAGTTTGGATTTTGGTGTTTCTGAAAGGACCTCTTTGACAACTGTTTCTTCTTCATAAGTTGGTGGTGGAGTTCTATCACTCTTTGTTATAGATAAATTTGAATTGAAGTCTAGTAGACCATTTTTAGGAGGCTTTGCGGCTGCATTTTTATCGTGACTAGTTGTGCTTAAACAGCAACCCATTTTCGGTCACTAGAAAAAATGGAGTTCTTGCGTTTTACATGGTGATGAAGAGGAGCTCAAGTAAGAGAAATGGTGAGTGATGACTATGAGAAATCTGAATGGATTTGGTAGGTATTTATTTATTACTAGTGTGAACCATAGAGAATAAGACAAATCTACGCCACTAATGTTTTTCACTTTTTACCTTAAATCTATAATGCCAGCTTTTACTCTAGTATCTGCGAATCCAAATAAAAAGAGAATAAAAAATATTTTATATATTTCATAAAGTTTTTTAATGGCTAAAAGTATAATTATAAAAACTTTATTACTTACTAATAACATGAATTGATAAACTTGTTCGTTTTTTTTGGACAAAAAATTTGTTCATTTAAAATATTAATGTATATTTTTTTATTACTCTTATTATTAAAATATTTTATGAAAGATAATTTTATAATATTTAATAATTACTTTTTTTATTATGTATAAAAAATAAAGTTGGCAAGCATTTTGAAATATAGAAAGTAATGAAAAATTTGGATCTTGAACAATTATTTATAAGAAATATTTATTTTCCATAACTAAAAAATTAATAATTAAAATATTATAACATTACAAAATTTCAAAATCGAAATATTTATATAATGATATTTCTATTCTAAAATTTACTCATTCCCTAATATCTTCTATTTTATAACAGAGATTAAACCACTTCCTTAAATCGTCAAACTTGCATATGCATAAAAACAAAAAATTAGAAATCAGGAGTTAAAGCATGAATAAAATGTAGTAGGTTGACATCACAAAAATAACCGGGTAACACTACAAAAACCATGTGTTGATAGTGCAAAAACAGTGGATGACACCACAAAATAGTGGGTTGATTATACAAAAACAATGGGATAATAGTACAAAACGGTAGGTTGACTAGTAAAAAAATATATAACCGAGAACGTTGAAAATTTTCAAGAACAAAAAGAAATAAAAAGTAAACGTTAAAAACAATGAAACATAAAACCTAAAACTCATCTCTTTCGCACTCGCATTCATTGGGAAAGAAAAAGTAAACGTTGAAAACAATGAAACATTAAACCTCAATATCAATCTCTTTCACACTACCATTGAACAAAAAATAAACGATAAAGTAAGCGTTGAAAACAATGAAAGATAAAACTTAAAACTCACCCCTTCAACGGTAATTTTTTTTTTTACCTTAATCCGGGTCCTTTGATTATTGATGGTAAAAATTAATTTTTTACCTTAAACCAATTTTCTTAGAGTTTTGATGGTAATAATTAATTTTTTACCTTAATTTTGGTTCTTAGATTGTTGATGGCGTACCCGAACCCGGTTAATGATGGTGGAGAATAGCCCACTAGTGGCCGGGTTGCTTTCAGATGAGGAGATCACCAACTTATTAGTATTTGCAGTCGTGAGTCAATCATGGAAGATAGAAGAACACGACCATTTTTTCTACCCAAAGAAGAGTCATCATCCAAACAATAACGTGAAGGCATAGTGACACCTAAGATTTTTATTTTATTAAAAGTGTACCATAAAACTATATGGAAACCAATGTATTCATATAACAAGTATAGAACAAAGATGATGTTGGAATGGTTCCTCATTAATAGATAAAACTCGTACCTTGGTAAATAAAGAACTCATTGGAGACAATGAAAGACAAGTCTTGATATTGTGAAATAGTGTATTGGAAATACACATAGATGTGCCTCAGTAACTTCACGCAATTAATCAAGTATTGAATGACTTCTCTTCTCCTCTTCATGAGTCCTATATAAAGAGGAAATCAGGGTATAAGTTGGTAACAAGAAATACACAGGAGATATACACTAGAGTGAATAAAGTGCATAAAATAGTGAAACCTGTAGAGGAGTGAAATAGAGAATCCAATAAACCCCTTTGCGACAAGATATTGAGAGTCTTGGTTGGATGGTCAAATCAAAATCAATTTAAACAAAATATTGACAAAGTATTCCTACAAATTGAAGTTCAACTTATAGTGTAATTGTCTTTCTAACAGTGTAAAATGAAGTTATAGTCTCGTCTCAAGCCTGGTGAGTTCACTTTAAATTTGTGTATTCAATTAGCTGATGTAACTGGTTATCCTCTAGTGTTGTTTAGAATGAATCTCTTGTAATCCCATTATCATATTGTTATAGTGGAGTATTTTGAACCCTTGGTCCACACGTGGTTTTTACCTTCTACTTGGAAGGTTTCCACTTAAAACTTTGTCTCTCTTTACTTGATTTTAGTTGCATATTCGTATCACACAACGAAGGGAAAAATAGATCATTTTATTTCTGTTGCGTTTATTACTGGTCTTTCTCAACAAAGTGGTATCAAAATTTTGGTTATTTGAGTATCTTGTATAATATAATGGACGAATCTTCTAGTGTTTCAGGTAATATTAAATTAGCATATTTGAATTATTCCTTATAAAAATAAAGACGAGTGATATCTTGTATTGCATAGATTTGTATGCACCCATGTTTTTTACCTTATACTTGTTGGACGGTTTTCCACGCAAATATTTAAGTCATTATTCTTTCTTTTACTTGCCTATTTGTATCACACAAAGAAGGGAAATCGAGATCAATTTATTTACGTTGTTTTTTATTAGTGACCTTTTCTAACATATGCATACTTTCAAGAGGCTCCAAAAATGGATCCATTTTCTTAATATTAACACACAAAGATCGAAAATGGAAGATATTATATGAAAAGATGATAATTGAATTAATGCATACAAAACTTTATCTTGAACTTGATAAATAATGACTTATTACCATAGATAATACAGATTAAAAGTAATAGTCTCTAAGAGGCAGAATTTTGTGTCGTCAAACTTTCCACCGAACAAAATGTTCCAACAAGTAAAAAATTAGACTTACAAATTTAAAGCCACACGTGTATAAAGTAATAGTTATGTCATTTGAGGAATCAATAGGAATGAATGAGTTTTGATGCTCAAATGGATGCATTGATGTATACAAAAGTTAAAGATGAGCGAATTGGGGATTGCACTACTAAAGCTTCAAAGGTGTTAGTTAAAATAACAAAAAAAAGTCATTTTTGTAGCTTTAACGAAGTAATGGCTATGAGAAATGGAGCACAGGGAGTTTCAAAGGATAGTTTAATAATATATGAATTTCAGGGCCTAGAGATGCTAAAAATGTTGTTGTAAGGTCTGGTTTTGAATTTAAAAATCTATAGGAACAGATTGTGCGAATCTCGTAAGTGTAAGGACTATTCGGTATAAATAACAAAGTTGTAGGGTCTGATCATGCAATTAACAATGTTATAGGGACTGAGAGTGAAAATAAAAAGAAATTGCCTTCAAATCGGATAAATAATCTATCTTTTCAGTATAATATTGAAGTTGCATGGTCTTGTAACTTATTAGCATATTTCTAAACAAGTACTAGAGGATCAAAGAGTCATATATCACATATCACTATACCAGAGGAACTCAGCCCAAAAGACTTCATCACTATATGTATAAAGAATAATCCTAAACGATCTAGCCCGACAGTTAATAGAACATTTCTTGATTTGCTATATCCAACCGAAAATTTAAATGTGATAGTTCTTAAGGTTTTTCAGTGTGATAAATTTTATTTTTTAAGTGTGTTAATTTTTTTTTTCAATGTGATAATTTTTTTAAGGGTGATAGTTTTTAGTTTTTCAGTGTGATAGTTTTCAATTTTTAAATGTTATAACTTTTGATTTTTTAGTGTGATAATTTTTTTCGGGTTTTCAATATAATAGTCTTTCAATTTTCAGGGTGATCTTTTAGTTTTTTCAGTGTGATAATTTTTTGGATTTTCATTGTGATATTTTTTTTTTTAAATTTTAAATTTTAAATTTGATAATTTTAATGTTTTGTAGTGATAAATTTTTTAAGAGCTCAAATTCATAATTTTTTATATTTTTAATCAATTATGAATTTATAATTTTTTTTTGTGATTTTAAGTTATCACTGAACTACTTTTGGTTTATGTTGTTTGGTGGGAAAATTCTACAAAATTACATTTTCGTTTATGTTACTGTTTGATGGGATAAATCTTACAAGAATGTACTAGAGCATATGTTGTTTGGCGAAAAAAATTCACAATACTAAATTTGGATAGATGTTGATGTTTGGTGGACAAATACTACAAAAATACATTTGAGTATATGTTGTTGTTTGGTAAAACAAATCTCATCAAACTATGATTGATTTTATATTGTTATTTGGTGAAATAAATTTCACCAAACCACTTTTTGGTTTATGTTCGTGTTTGGCGGGACAAATCTCACCAAACTATATTTGGATTTATATAGTTGTTTTTCACTAAACTATTTTTAGATTTATAATAATTTTTTGTGGGACATATCTCACCAAACTACTTTAGATTTATCTTATTGTTTGGTTGGACAACTTCCACCAAACTATATTTGAATTTATATTGTTGTTTAGTGGGACAAATTCCACCAAACTATATTTAGATTTATGCTTCATATAGGGACATATATTGTATTTTTGCTGAACAGTAATAGTGCAAATTTTGCATAGGATACAGATCCATATTGCAATTTGTGTATAGTATAAGGACCTTTAGTGCAAATAAATTCATATTTTTCTTGCATATTACAGGATATTGCAATTTTTGCATAGTATAAGGAACTATATTGCAAATAAGTCAGGAATTCCCCCTTTCCCCAATAAAATCATGGCTCCATAGATCAAATTTTATCCATTTTTATCATTAAATCCATATGGTAAAAAAAAATCCAAAATGATCCCTGGACTATCCCTTTTAACCAGTTTGGTCCTCGAGCACCTTTACCATATGTGGACAAAAATGAAGTTCGATGATGAAAAACAGGTGTGAATAACCTATAGTTCAAGGACCATATTTTTTGCAGTTTTTTTTTTCTTTTTTCTTTTTATTTAAACCTCAAAGCAACTATATATCTATAGCTATATATATCTATAAGGGGGTATAAAGAGGGGCCGAGATCGATTCTTAGCTAAAAACATGTTATGTGTATATTAAAGCAGTGGATAAAAGAAAATTTAAGGAGAAGCAGGGGAGGAATGAAATTGAAGATAAGTGGCAGCTGAAGAATGTGTTCAAAAGCTGTTTTTTTTTTCTTTCATATGTTGATGTCTCCCTTTTTGTTCTAATTTTATGCCCTTAGGAGACATCTTTTTAGGTGATTATTTGACTTATATGATAGACTTTTAGTGTTATTTCGTTATATTTCATTTTCTCTCCTTGGAAATTATTATATCTCATTTTAAAACTTTTGCACGTTAAATGGTTTGTTTTTAGTGCAAAGTTGTAGGTCCATGGATGCTAGGGAGCACCAATACAAGGAGAGAAATCGAGAATTAAAGTCTCAGAACGAGTAGAGAAGTCAAAGGCGATAAAAGAATTCCCGGAGAATTGACAAGGAAAGTTGCAATTCTTGGAGGCTGACATTGATTGCTAATTTTGAGCGACTTAAACATGGAATTAGCCTTGAGTCGTGAAACAAGGTTTGATTCCATATTGATTTACAAAGATTTAGTCAACTGGAATTATATCTCTATGTGATTTACATCATCTTCATCATTTAGATGGCTAAGTTACCGGAATCTAGTATGAAATTATTTGCAAATGAAGTTGAAACTGATGCTATAAACGATGAGTTCACACTCTCGCCGGATGAGTGTGGCAAATATGTTGTTTTTGATGAGGCAAAACTCTTTGTTCGTATGATTTCCTCAGGTGCCATTAGTTTCACCTACATTTTCTCTATAGTATTAAGCGCTGGGGGTGAAAGGAAAATTGGCCATTGAAAAAAGTGTCTAAATGTTTGTCTCCATAAGTTTGAGGAACAAGAAGATTGTGATATGGTTTGGGAGAATTGACCTTACCACATTTATGGCTTCCATGTTTTGGTACAATAACGAGATGAAGTTATCAAGAACTCAAACATTCTTGAGTTCACATCGTTTTGGGTGAGAATGGATGGCATCCCAACTATCTTTCTTAATAAAAATAGCATTCAAAATATTGCAGATTAACTGGGTAAAGTAGAAGCAATAATTCTACCTGGCCTAGAATATTCTACAGTTCGTGCGCGTGTTCGAATCTTATGGCCAATTAACAAGCCACTTCAATCGGGATTTCAATTCATTAAAAAATAGCGACGACCTTGTTGGATCTCTTATAAATTCAAAAGGTTGTTTGACTTTTGTTATGTGTGTGGTTTTGTTTCTCATGAGGAACCAGAATGTGATTATCCATCTAAGCTTCTCGTCAAGTTAGGAAATTGGGTACAAGCTCCTAAATTGCCGATACTGGTAACGATAGGGACCTTTGTGTTCAAGAAGGGAGTTTAAAAATTCACATTGGAAAAGGACAAATTCATCCAGTACCAACGAAATATTTAACGGTTTCCATTAAAAAGAGCTAACGAGTCACGAAAATAAAACTCAAGGGGCATCCAGTGCCAAAAAGTATAGTGGGGGAAAACTATCAATTCGACCATAGTTGAGGGGGGTATGGGAGGCATTTAGTCATTAAAATAAACACTGATGCAACATTTAATGTGCAATCCTCTTACTCTTGTATTGTTTCAATTGTTAGGGATCACAAGGGAAAGATTTTGGATAAGAATGTGCGGGAGCGTTATCTCTATTGGAAGCTAAAGCAAGAGGCGTTTATCAAGCTTGTAGATTGGCTTGTTCATTTCCAAGTGGATCATTCACCACCGAGAATGATTGTGCAACTCTATTACAACCTCTTTTATGTAATAAAGTAAAACCAACCCATTGCCTCAAACACTTGGTTGATGACATTCAGTTTTTTAGTTCATTTTTGTAAAATTAATTACTCCCTTATATCTAGAAGTAAAAACACGATGGTGATTGAGTAGCTAAATAAGAGTTTCGAGACAAGTTGTTTAGATTTGATTGGTTTCAATTACCCCAATTAACCAACTAATTTCAAATGATTACAATACGCTAGGTATTGGTTATCTCAACTTTTGTAACCGATATTTCTAATGAAATATTTTTCGACTAAAAAAAGAAATGGTGAAATTCTCATGGTTGACGTTTTTTTAATAAAAAAAAAAAAAAATCTGATTTTAAAAAAAAGAAACGACAATAGAAATATTTTGCATTTCTTTTATTCTGCAACTGAGTCCATACATACAATAGTCTCTGGATTTAGCTTCTCTTCCCGCACAACTCAAGGTCGACTCATTTCTTTGGATTTCTTATAACATGGCGAATCGTGGTTACAAATTGCGTATCCTTTACAACTACAATTTCGTCGTCTCTCTCTCTATATATATATATCTATGTATGTATATGTGTGAGTGTTTGCATGTAATTGTGAAAGTTTGTTAACATTAATTGGGCTAGATTATTATATATTTTCTAATCTAGTTTTTTGAGTGTATTTAGAAGACCCCCTCAGCCACGAAGTTGCTTTAACCAAGTTACCGAGTTTCAAACCGTCTACTAGCAACTCATAATCGTCTCTTGTTCTGCATATTTGGCAACAACCAAACTCAACTGAACTCCAAATTTTCGCAATTGATATCTTTTTAGTTGATTTTACTTCAAAAAAGAAAAATTAAAGTCAATTTAGAGTCACATTAAATATGTAACATTTATTATTCTGTTCTGCTTCGGTTTTAATCTCTTTTGGATAAGTATCTTAACTAATATGGAAACCAGAGGAGTTTGTGGCCCATTCAGGGAATATCAATTGTCTACGCATTGGAAGGAAGAACTTCCGTCACTTCATTACTGGTGGAGATGACCACAAAGTGAATCTCTGGTCCATCGGAAAATCTAAGTGTTTGATGGTTAGTTCAAAACCCCATCTTAATACTTGCTACCTTCCTTAGCCAATTATCACAAAGGTTCTTTTATGTAATTGTGCAGAGCTTGTGTGGGCACACAAGTCCAGTAGAATCGGTTGCATTTAATTCAACAGAAGTTTTAGTGCTCGCTGGATCTTCATCTGGTGCCATAAAGTTGTGGGATTTAGAAGAAATCAAGAGTAAGTAGTCATATAGAAAGTACGAAAGGTAGAATACAAGTTATATACAATTTTGACTTGTAATCTAGTTGTTATTTCTTGAAGTATAGTGGTGCGCAATCTTACTGGACATCGATCCTGTTGCAAAACTATTGAATTTCATCCATTTGGTGAGTTCTTTGCCTCGGGTTCCATGGACACTAACTTAAAGATCTGGGATATACGAAAGAAAGAATGTATACACACGTATAAAGGTCACACTCGAGGAATTAACTCCATAAGATTCTCACCTGATGGTCGCTGGGTTGTTTCTGGTGGTTTTGATAATCTTGTTAAGGTAATGTCTTTTAACTTTTTAGAGTATTTAAAAAAGTGGTTTTGTTTTACCAAATTATTAAATATATAATTTTAATAGGTATGGGATCTTACAGCTGGAAAACTCCTTCATGATTTTAAATTCCACGAAGGATATATTTGCTCCATTGATTTTCACCCACTTGAATGTCTTTTAGCAACAGGTAATGTACATGTTATTCTCATATGAACAAGGAAACTCTTTCTCTTTATTGTCTAATTTCAGTGCTTTTATTCATTACGGAATGGTTTAATTTGTCTCTAATTTAAAAGTTATTCTCCAGGTTCAGCAGATCAAACTGTAAAGTTTTGGGACTTGGAAACATTTGAAATGATAGGATCAACCAGACGTGAGGTATATAAACTCGGTGTTTTTCTACTTTTTACAACTTAGTTATGTTTTTATTCACTTTCACACCAAGATAATCTTGAGATTTAACTTGCATATTAGTTTAATATAAATTATTTGACTCTTTTTAAAGAGTGGTGGAGTACAATCAGTTGCATTCCACCCTGATGGGAAAACACTGTTTTGTGGACTCGATGATAGTTTAAAGGTAAATCCTTTAGCATATAAATAAATTTATAATTAAATTGCCTTGGGAAAATACTTTTAAAATCTTTATTTTCGATAGGTTTATTCATGGGAGCCTATAATTTGTCATGATTCAATTGATATGGGATGGTCAACACTGGGTGATTTTTGCTTTCATGATGGAAAACTTTTAGGTGGAGCATATTACAATAATTTCGTTGGAATATGGGTAGCAGATTTCTCGGTAATTATTTTATAATACTTCAACTTTTTCTTTCTTCCTTTTTGACCCAAAAAGATTTACTTATTTTTTCATTTCCTCCTTTTTGGGTAGCGAAATATCCCATCGAAAAAGAAAGATGAACTTCACAAAAGTCCTCTAGAGAGAGTAGGGACTTTTAAAAAGTCAAATTCAAGTCCACGCATTTCTTTACTTGATAGAGATTCACCTGAGATTAAAAATATATATGTTGACAGTAAGTTTTTTAGTTTTTTCTTTCTGCATAATGGTATAACAATTAACTTATTCTCACTCATTTCGGAACTAACATTAAGTTGTTAATACATGTGAAGCAGCAGGTGAAAATCGTATCACTTTAAGGAAAACTAGTAGTACAAAAAGTATACTCCCTCCCTCCCAAAATTAATGTCCACGTTACTAAAAATAGTGTCCCAAAATTATTGTCCACTTATAATACCAAGACACTTTTTTCCAATTTTTTCCACTATTACCCTTATTAAAAAAATAAAATTTACATTTCCAATGCATATTTAAAATATCAAGATACTTTATGAAGGGTAAATTTGTAAATGGTGTATGTAATGATTAGATTTCTTACTTTGTGTGAAAAGCAAAGTGGACATTATTTTTGGGACGGAGGGAGTAGTTTCTTTAGAACACAAGGAAAAGATTAATCAAAAGCATAGTTCTTCATATGGATTACGCCCAAAATCTAGTGGATCGGACAGTAAACAATCATTGATTGTGCCTGATTCTACAAGAAAATCTATATTGTCTGGTACACTCAAGTCAACTCGTATGTCCAGGTCATCGAATTGTATATTCAATATGGAAAAATTATCAACAGAAGCTCAGTCCAATGTGAAAAGTACAGCACAAAAGAAAAAGGTTTTAGATTTCATTAGTAGGCTTGGTTCTGACAATAATGCTACGGAATTATCCGACAAGTTTGAGGAATCATCCACAGATGCTTCATCGGATCAGGAAAACAGTAAGTTTTTTAGAAGTATTTTAATCCTGATTATGGGCTAATAATTAACCCCTAAGCTATTGGTCAAAGTTTTGTTAAAAAGCTAAATAGAAAGTATATAAATATCCCGTGATAGTCAACATTCTTTAGTCAAAAAAAAAAAAGTCAACATTCAAAAACTAACTAAAAAGAGGTATAAAAAAAAAAATCCTATTTTAATATTTATTTACTAAAATGACAAATTCACACTTTATTATATAAAAATAAATAAAAAATATATACATCTCAATGTCGGAGCAGCCACCCTAGCCCCGACACTTTCTCTCATCTCTCCGACCACCCGCCTCCGATACACCATCTCCGCCTCTTCTTGAGAAAATAAAACACTATCATCATCTCCATTAACATGTCGGAAACCCTAGCCACTAGTATCCATATAACGGCGCTTGACGGAATCATAAACGTCAACTCCTTATTCACATTTGCAGTGTTCATAGGATTAACTTGGAACCCACACGACCCGGAAAACCGGCTCACTGACAACCCGAAATGCTTAGCCGGATCGAAGTTCGCAGAAGACTTAGTAGCCTTTCATGTCTACTCCTTCAGTTCGTATCTATTTTCTAGTCTCATTGCTTTGGGCCTTAAACAAGCAATCCGATTAGCCCGTTCGTCCCATTTCCATCGGATAGTGTTCACATTCGACTTGGCCCATATTAACAAAACCGCTCTCCGGTTTGGATACTTGGTTTCAGCAGCCGGTTCGGTTAGTGGGTCAGTGTTTTTGATAATGGCTTTGATCAATGTGGTGCAAATCAAGCTTGGGACTTTGGCTTGTGGGAGTTCACATAGCTACGAAGCTATTGTGCCACTTGTTATATTGGGTCCTACTGGCCTTCTCTTTTATGTTTCTTTTGTTGTTTATGCTTTTACGATTTAATTCCATTTATCTTTGATTAAAAAAAAATATTCCATTTATAATCAATGACAAAGATAAATAGATATGTAACCAAAAAAAAATTGGATAGGTATTGTCAAGTGCTTATACCCATTATTTTAATATTGGTCTTATTTGTATTACCGATTCTGTTTTTTTGTTTTGAATATAAAAAATTACTGTCTTTTGGTACAATTTTTGCATTATATAGGGACCTATACTGCTATTTTTGCACAATACAAGGATCTATAGTTCATTAGCTAGAAAAAACATATTATGGTCTATTTTACAATTTTTGCATGATATAAGGAGTGACCTCTAGTGCGTTTTTTGCATAATGTTAGGGACATATAGTTCAATTAATTTATTAATAATATATGAAAATGACATATTAGTAAAATTATATCTCAAATTTTAAAAATAATTAAATAACAAAGGCCAATCACTTTTGGGAACTCCACTTGCTAGAAAAATGGATGGGAGGGGTGTTTGAGTTCTATTTGTGATGCTTAAAAGGGGTGTTTTAGCTTATTTACAAAATATATGGGGTGTTTCAGTAATTGACCAATACTAGTACAAGTTGTATTGGCCAATCCATTTTAGTCCCGCGCTAATAAACTTCATTGTATACAAGGTAACGAATCACCAAAGTATAGCGAAGGGGTCGATGCTATTAAAATTGTTAGTGGAGGTAACTGTTAAATGTTTTTTTTTAAAATAATATGATGAATTCGAATGTGTTATATTTCTCTCTCTCGTGTGTGGTTTTGGCAGTGGAAATTATGCGAGGAAGGACTCGAAGTCTGGTGGAGAGGTTTGAAAAGAGAGAGATGTTGATCGATAATGAAATTTGTGGGTCCGACCCAATTATTCATGCACCAAAAGAATTGCCCTTACAAATACAAATATCACCCAAAGATACACGTGATATGACTAAGAACATGCAGAATAATAATCAACAAATTGTAGAACAAGAAGTTTCAGGAACAAATGATAGCCATGTTATTGAAAATTTGATGCAAAGTCACGAGCTAGTGTTGACTACATATCGATCTCGCTTGACAAAGTTACAGGTAAATTTTAGTCTTACTAACACGGTTATTCTTCAGGTGTATTCATCAGATTGTCTCATTTACAATGAATAATTTTCAGGTGGTACGACACTTTTGGGAACGAAAAGATGTTAAGGGTGCCATAAATGCCACTATGGACTTTCCAGATCATTGTGTAGGTGTACCAAATGTTGCATCTATTCTATGAGACCTATGAAAATAAGGATGTTTCCTTGTTTTTTGCAGGTACAAGCTGATATTGTGGGGGCTCTTGTAGAAAGAATGGATATAATTACTTTAGATCTTTTTTCTTCCTTGCTTCCTCTGCTTTTCGCCTTACTAGATAGCAAAGTAGAAAGGTAAAATAATTGTCTTACAAGTGTTTATCATGTAATATAGTTTATAGCTTGATTTTTCACCTGTATTTCACATTCTAGGCAAGCTGTTGCTTCCTTGGAGATGTTACTAAAGCTTGTAGCGATCTTTGGTTCAGTAGTGCGATCAACTGTTTTATCACCTTCAGTTATTGGAGTAGATATTTATGCAGAGCAGAGGTATTTGTGTTTGCTAGAATTAAAACATAAGAAATACTCATATCAAATTAATTAATGGTTTGTTTGTTTTGTGTTTGTGTGGTAAAAAAGACTTGAATGTTGCAAAGAGTGCTTTGCCCATCTTCAAAATATTCAGAAAGTTCTTCCATTATTAATGCGGTAATCATCTTTCATATCTTATTTTGAATTTTGTTCGTACAATTGAGCTTATGTTTTTTTGCGACTTAATTTGACTTCAGGAGGGGTGGTTTGTTTGCAAAATCTGCAGTGGAGCTTAGTGTCCGTTTGGAAGTGCTTTTTTAGAGAAGCACTTAAAAGTGCTTTTAGCATTTTAAGAGTTTTTTTTACCTTGAAAAGCACTTTTCTGAGAAGCACCAAATATGTGCTTCTTAAAAAAAGCACTTTCAATAATTTTAGATTTCAAAATTATTTTCAATAATTTTTTTAAATTTTAAATTTTATTCCAAAAGCGCTTTTTTACTCTAAAATAAGCACTTCCAAACGGGCCCTAAATTTGGTTCTTCAAGCATTGTAGGTGAAGACGAAATTCAAATGTAATTAAATTTAATCACACATGAATTCTGTTTACGAATACGCTAGTACTTAATCATTGTACAAAGACGGTGAAGAATGACAATATATGGACTATGGATAAAAAATGAATTTGTACAAAGATGGTTTATCTTTTTCTTTAGTTTTTAATCTACAACCTAAACAAAGTCTTTAATCAATGTACTCTCTTGATAGTTGATACGAATGAATGAGAAGAGTAGGATATTTTCGATAACTAGGTTACACGATATTCCCTAGATGTATTGATTTCCAAACAACGTAGTTGACAAGGCACTTAAGAGCAAAGATCAACGTCTCTTAGGTTACTTAATACTAGCAATGTTGTTTCTAAAGTCTAAATGATAGGGATTTCGAGGCATGAATGAAACCAACACTTCAAGCATCCTCACGCGCTAAGTTGTTATACGTAATATTTTGTCAAGTAGTAGTACCTTTTTTTTTTGGACATTTATAGTAGTACCTCCATTCCACAATATATTTAGTTAAAAATGAACATACCCCTATTATAACTAAGAAAAATTAAATACTTAGTTATTGGAAAGGTTTAAAAGAGGGTAAATGGAAAAAAAATTATTATACTTTTTTTTGGTACGTTTGGTCCGGGGCAGCTTTTGTGCAACACGATTAATCCAACGGGAATATGCAAGCCTCCTCATGCATATTTTCAGGTAAATCAGAATTAGGTTACGTATTTATAGGGAGGGGTTCGAATATTTATTTTATATTGGAATTATATCATGTTAATTGTTTGTATGATAAGTGTACGTGTGATTTAGTTTATAAAAATTTACATGAAACTTGCTAGATAGTTGCTTTGAGATAATTCTTTACACTCATTCTATTCCTCACTTATTTGACTGAGACTTTCCCAGTTTCGTTCTTATTTTGCTGGAAGGACAAAACTTTAAGTTTGGGTCTAGATATTTCCATTTATGTGATAGATCTAGTAACGAAACATCTTTTTAGGGTTATATCGTGCATATTTGAGTGATTATTCCCTATATGGTAATAGTTTCTCATTTCTTGTCTAGTTTTGGATATTTGTTACTTTTAGAGCTATTTGTGCATAATTTGTGCGTTAAGTGTGCAACTCATAAGTATTTGGATGATACTAGATCCCAAAACGAGGATAAGAAGTTGAGAAAAAAAGATCAACCCTATGTCAAGGAGCTAAAAGATCAAAAAGACACTTTTGGAAATAGAGAGCAGATGTCAACTAACTTTGGTGTAGAATCTAAAAAGGTCCTTTGATTTCTGGATAGTAATTAGAGTTAGGGGTATGTGAGAGTTAATAATTCACGATTTGGAGTTAAGATGAAAAAGTTATTAAAGTTACAGTTGTCGTGGCTCGAACCAGTCCACTCCTTCTTGAAAACGTTTTTGGGTTGACTTGAGTCATTAAAAAGGGATCACAACACCTAAAACGTAATTGGACCTTTATCAGTTTTTATCTTTAGAAAAGAGCCTACTAGTTAGAAGACAATTAATACGTTAAAGAAGAGAGAAAATGCATGGAAGTGAAGAAGACTAGAAACCGGAGCCATATTGCACTGCTTCTACACCATTTCACCTTCATCATTAGGATAATTAATATTAGTTTCTTGTATTAAACATGATTCTAATCCTTTTACCATTTAGTCTTATTTTTTAATTATGAACTAAATTCCATTAGATTGAGTTGCTTTCGGTACGAAGTTTGAATGAAAATTTAATGCCTTTTAATACTATTTGAGATATTTTAATTGAATTGAATTGGGTTTTATTATTTTGTTTCATATCATTATGTTGAGTGGTTGCTTATAACTCGATCAATTATCGACAACCCGTTAGTTCCTTAGACTATCACCTAGGATGGGAGTTTAAACACATGCATAATTCATGTTCGTCCGGTGTGCGGTAATGATCCTGATGGGCTTGCATAGCCAGATAATCATAAAGTTAAGTACTTTCTAACGTCGAGCTTTTGCATAGAACAATCTTACCCGTGGACTCTAGTAATAATCAGGCAGCCTTCTAAGCTACCCTAGCGGGAGAGAGAGGGAAGTTAGAATCCCGATTAACAATAATTGTCCAAATTCACCCTTATAACTAGAATGAATCATCGTCACGATAGGGAATTACTTGCAACTTGAGCTATATCTCTCATCTCTTATTATTCTTAGTTTAATTAATTAGTTTAATTCTTGCATCTTAGTTATAATCGCAAACCAAACAAATATATATATATATATATATATATATATATATATATATATATATATATATATATATATATATATATATATATATATATATATATGTATATATATATATATATATATATTAGTAGTAGCAACTAAATCATCTACATTGCATGGAAATATGATTAACAAATATAGTCCATGTGGAGATGATAAATCTTATACTTACTTTCTTGCGGTTAGTAAGCTCTCTCCACATGGACTATATTTGTTAATCATGTTTTCATGCAATGTAGATGATTTAGTTGCTACTATATATATATATATATATATATATATATATATATATATATATATATATATATATATATATAGTAGCAACTAAATCATCTACATTGCATGAAAACATGATTAACAAATATAGTCCATGTGGAGATGATAAATCTTATACTTACTTTCTTGCGGTTAGTAAGCTCTCTCGAGGTGTGAATTAGTTAGGTTAGTTTATCACACATTGGGAGACGACAAATATAAAGAAAAACCCTAACCCAAATATTAAAATTTATACATAAAGGTTAATCTCTTCTCTTATTTTGCACTTTACCTTTTGACCTCTACCCAACATCTACATGCATGACGCTATCTAACCATACTCATCCTTAACCATAATAACCACCGCCATAAAGATCTAAACTTACTTCGACACTGTGAACATGAAGAGATTATCCAAGAGTAGGTAAAAGGATTTAATTACCTTTCAATTAAAATCATACAACAAAATCTCTCAAAATACTCTATGATGATAGACTCTTATAAGGTTTCAATATAAATAAAATGTATATTGTCAAAGTTTCTGTTCAAATCTTTTCTCACAATTATAATTGAGTAAATACATCCACTACCCCCTAAACTATGGCCGAATTGACAGTTTGCCCCCCACTGTATTTTTTGGTACTGAATGCCCCTTAAATTTCATTTTCGTGAACGGATTCCCCTTAAGTTTTATTTTCGTGACTAGATGCCCCTTAAGTTTCTTTTACGTGACTGGATGCCCCTTAAGATTCATTTTCGTAATTCTGGAGAGATTAAATGACACCTATTTCTTAATCGAGTAAGTGGATGCCCCTAAACATATAGCCATTTAAACATAAAAAAATAACTATGTTAAATATCACGAAAGGGGCATCTAGAAAGGGGTATCCGTTATGGGGGGTCTGTTACATTTTCGTGATATTTAAATGGCGCATATTTCGTTAAGGGGCATCCAGTCACGAAAATGAAATTTAAGGGGAATCCAGTACCAAAAACTACAGTGGGGGTTAAACTGTCAATTCGACCATAGTTTAGGGGGTAAAGGAGACATTTACTCATTATAATTTAAAACAGAAAAAATGGGTTATTTCATGCCTCAACAATTTGTTTTTACTACTGTCAAGTTATTGATGTCATTATTTTGGGGCAATATGTCGAGCTTTATTTTTCTAATAGAGTATGCATTCATTAGATATAAATTCTAATTTACCGATGTTAGATAATATTTTTTTATGTATTTATTTTTGTAATCGTTATCAAACCAATCACATACGAAAATTGAAAATATCACGAACCAAATATATATCAAACTCAACATAAACCAAAAAAAAATCGATGAAACCAAATTGACATAAACAATCTAGTTTAGTAGCAACATCCGTTAAAAACAAATCATTCGGGTTTGGTCCCGGTTTTGACCAAAAACGAGTCAAACTGAATCGTGCTCACCCTTAGTGGACATTACTAATGTGAGTCTACAATAGCTCGTATAGGGGGAATAGTTGACAAAGTAACTATTTATAGAGGAACAAACCAAAAAACTGTTACATAAATGCTCATTAATGCACATTAATGCTCGGTATAAAGGCTCATTAATGCAGACGTTTTTCTTGACCAAACTCTTGTAAATCCCGTAACAGCCGAATTAAAAAGTCACATGAAATACTTATTAATGCACATTAAATGGTCGGTGATAAAAGCTCATTAATGCATATGTTTTTTTTACCAAGCTTTTGTAACTCCCGTAACATCCGAATTAAAGAGTCACATTATATGTTCATTAATGCACATTAAATGGTCGGTGATAAAAGCTCATTAATGTAGACGTTTTTCTTGAACAAACTTTTGTAACTCCCATATAAAGGAAATTAAACCGGTCTTGATAGAATATTCTGAATTAATTCCGAGTCAATGAGCCATCAATTCTTAGTCGGTTTGTATTTTATTTTCTTCTTCAGTTTCTAGGTGAGACTTTTTAACACATAATTTTTTTTCTCACTTCTCCTAAGAGAAAGAAAGAATTAATAAAATAAACCTCTTTAGTTTTAGTTATTCCAATCATTTCCTTCTCAAATTTTAATTTAGAACTATTAACACACGAATAGTCTTTTCGACTTCTCCGAAGAGCATGAAATAATTAATAAAATAAATCATATTTAATCTAATAATATCAACAACTCTTTTCGAAATTGAAAACCAAGACTAACTAACCAACCACCAAGAGAGCTACAAGACCACAACACAATCGACGAACCAGAGAAAAACCCACAGAGATGATATGATGTAACCATGTACCCAACCATACTCTATATATTGTATCACCAACGAAACACTTGAGGGTGAAAAAGTCACCACGCAAAAGGGTGAGAAGTGTGGAAAGGGGAAACTAAACTAGAAGCGTCGCGGCAGAAAGCAAATCACAACATTCCTTGGAAAGACAGGACACACAAAAACAACCCCAACAAACTCCAATTGCTGTCAATCAACAAGACTAATAGTCCATAAAATCTCAAAAAATTTAGGGGTAAAGGGCATATAAAAAATGGGTGAACGGAAAACATCCACTATACTCTCCCATGCACTTAAAAATCAAAGAGTCTACGAAATACCATCTATATCGTAGTCACGAACCGAGAGGGAAAACAACAAACAAAGAACCAAACAACGCAAAATAAACCGTCATTGCGTAAACCAAAACAAACCTCGCCCAACCAACCACCGAATCACCTGAATTATGAATGAACGACAAACAATCGAACTCACCAAACGGTAATCAGTAAAGGCACATAAATGGAAATGAAGGGCAGATAGTCATGTATTGACCAAAGCCAAACAAAAAGGAAGGACCAACGACAATCAAATTCCAACCACAGAGGAAATAAGGGAGGAAGCTACCTCAAAGAGGATGATCACTCAACTCTTGAATGCTGACTTGGAACAAAAACAAGAGAAGCAGCCGAGCAAAGCAAAACAAAGCCAAAGGGCAGAGCCTAAAACAAAACTACAGAAAGAGTAGACAACGAGAAGAACACCAAAATCCCCTACATCAAACTTGAACAAGAGTTGTAATAACCGCCACTCAACCACCAACAAAAGAGAGAAACTAGCAACTCATCGCCGAAAGTAAAATCCATTGTCACTCTAGAAAATGCAATGAAACCTCAGCAGCGTCCCTTAGACCAAGATCTAGATTTGACAACTGTTCATTATTGTCGCCTGAGAAAAAGAAGACTATACATTTCACTGGGGAAGGAGAAGTTGTTAGGAATACTGATCAAGAGTGATTAGATATGATACCCACAGAAAAACAATGAACCGGATTAGGAAAATCAAAAGGTTTAGGAAGGAAAAGGACACACCAAAAACCACCATTAGAAAATATAAAAAAGAGGGATTGAAAAGAAAGACGGAAGGAAAAGGGAGCCACCGTCATTATGAGAGAAAAGAACCACCGACGATGGTCGGCAGGAAGGAGTTGGGGATAGGGTTTTGAAATTTGAATAAAAATTAGAGAAAGTAATATTTTTTTCTTATAGAGAGCTATCACGAAGAGTGGGACAAATAAATTGCACGTATAATTATTATTGTATGATCTTGATCATTAGTCTTTAGAAAAAAAAATCTTAAAACTAGGAATTAGCTCAATTGGCGAGAGTCTTGGTTATCTTTTTAGACCGTATCGATCCGAACCATGTCAAAGATACTGAATCCAAAAGTGGCTTTCCTATGTAACAAAAAAATCTTAACATTATTGATATACAATTTTGGGTTAAGTAATAAAAATCCTTAGCATAAAACAAAAACAAAACAAACTACTGCAACAACAAGAAAATTGAATGACACTCGTCGTTGCATGCATTAGCATATTTACCTCTCCTCTTGTTGCGTGCCTTTCTTTTTCTCTCTCTATATATACATATTTATTATTTTAATATATATCACTATGTAAACTACTAATTAAATATACACTTCGATAGATGCATAGATGTAAACATATTCAGAGTCTGAATGTATACGCTAAGGTAAGGGCTTTCGTAGATGTTTTGTTCTGTTCTTTAATGGCTGATTTCGCAATTATCAATATACGCCCAAGATCCAGTTTCATGGATTTTAAGTAGAGAAAATGTGGCAATATCTTATTCCTATTAATTTATATCAAATTCTTGAATATACATAAATACTAAAATAGTGTGTTTTCAATATTGTTTCTTTTGAGGCATGTTGATATACTATTTATAATGGTTAAGGTCCTGTAATCGAGTTTTTTACATTTCCAAAATATCATTGTTCATAAATTATCTATATATTGGTTTATTAACCATATTATGTGTAGGAAGCATTACTATCTAATTAGCTGTAACTCAGTAATTGGTAGAATTTTCCATAGAAGTCATTGAGTTTGGGCATTTGGCTGTTATTGCAGTTTGTTAATTGTTATGATACTCGTATAACCAGTTGTTGCATATGAAGCCATTTCAGTCGTTGAGGTGGCTCTTGAAGAGAAGATACGTTTTATTTGATAGGGTACGTATTTTTGTAGTATAATAGATCAAACTCCAATTCTTTTTTTAATCCGTGTTAATTTTCCGGGTACATCGATTTGGAATTCAGGAAATATGCAGAAGAAAGATGAAAAAGGTACCATACATGGGAGTTGTGTGCATAGTCATGTTATTTTTCCTATATCAGATTGCAAATTACCAGTATCAACAGACACAGGTATATATGATTATCCTAAGAAAAACCGAACCCTACATCACGATAGCTTACTTTTTTCTTTCATTTTCATTTTTTCAGATAGAGTTAAAATTGGATCGTTTCTATACATCACAGGTAATTGGTTTTATGATATGATAATCTGAGCTACATTTATGGTATACAATCTGTAAGATACGTTTAATGTTATGATCAGGATTCTGGAGTGGGTAGTAGAAGCTTGAATATGTTGCCTCATGGAATCATTGAAGATATCTCAGATTTCGAGTTAAAACCCTTATGGTCATCATCAACTAGTTCAAAATCAGAGGTCAGGATCTGATCCATACTTACGTGTAAAAAATGTTGGTAGTATCGTGATTATTTGTCCATGGTTCGTTTTTAGGTGGATGGAGCGTCTCATAATTTATTGGCTATACCAGTTGGAATTAAACAAAAGCACAATGTTGATGCTATAGTTCAAAAGGTATTATAATGTTTTTTTAATTTTTTTACGTTGATATGTTACTTAAAGTTTGTGTAATTCAGTTCCTTGTAGAAAATTTTACGGTAATTTTGTTCCATTATGATGGTAATGTAAATGGTTGGTGGGATCTAGAATGGAGCAAGAATGCCATTCATATAATATCTCTAAACCAAACAAAATGGTCAGATTCTTTTATGATTATTTATACAAGTTCAAGTCTTGGACAAGTATAATTAATATGTTTCCTTTTTGTCATTTTAGGTGGTTTGCGAAACGGTTTTTACACCCAGCAGTAGTTTCTATGTACGATTACATATTCCTATGGGATGAGGATTTGGGTGTGGAGAATTTTAATCCTGGAAATTATTTAGATATTGTGCAATCAAAAGGATTTGAAATATCTCAGCCTGCTTTGGATCCTAATTCAACTGGTATACATCATAGAATTACAGTACGTAGGAAGATGAGGATCTTTCACAGACGAGTCTATGATATTAGAGGAAGTGTTAAATGTGATAAATCTAGTGAAGGCCCTCCATGCTCTGGGTAATATATACTTTTTGCTTCGCCTTGATAAAGAAAGAGGGTATGTTTTATGCAATTTATTTAAATAAAAAAAGAGTATGATTTTGTGTATGCAGATTTGTGGAAGGAATGGCTCCAGTATTTTCAAGATCTGCTTGGCGTTGTGTTTGGAATCTGATACAAGTAATATATCTGTCTCAATCCTATTCAATTAAATAGATTTTCATGTGATTTATTGTAGTTTAATTACTTTGTTAGAATGATCTTGTTCATGGGTGGGGTTTGGACATGAGACTTGGTTATTGTGCCCAGGTAATGTTTCTTTTATATAGCAACAGAGTTGGTATTTTCTCTTGTAACTCAAGATTAAGCTCTATAGGGAAACCCAACGAAAAATGTGGGAGTGATTGACAGTGAATATATAGTCCATCAAAGTATACAAACTTTAGGCGGCCAATCTCAAAAGGTACACGAGTATCCTCTCATTCATGGTCCTGTAGGGCTGCCTTATACATCTAAAATAAAATTTGTGGTTCCATTTTTTGATCATTTATCGATTTTTCCTTATTTTAAAAATACTCAATCTCTACGCAGGCTTCAAAACGTGGAAAATCAGTGAAGGTATGGTCCTTTTATTCATGTATTCTCGTTATGTGAAAACCTCGCCTCACCATTTTACTGAAGTTGCGTTGTTTTGTATAAATTGACAGAAGCACGCAGTTGATGTGCGATCTGAGGTGAGAGAAATTGTGTGAAATTCTTGGCGTACAAACTCTTAACTGTATCATGATTTACTTTTGAAAGAATGCATACCCATAGCCTTTTCCATGATTCGATAATCCTATTTTTGTTAATTTTGTTGTTGCAGATTAGGAGACAATCTACATCAGAGATTCAAATATTTGATGATCGTTGGGAGGAGGCTACAAAGGGTGATAAGAACTGGGTAGATCCGTTTAAAAGCAGCCAAAGACGAATGTATTCTAGGCGAAGAAAGCACTCTAAGGTGTAGTAGAGTGTAGACCGGTTAAGATCTAAGTTTGTATTTTATTGTTACAGATCATCTGTATTAAAAGTTGGTCCTATTAAGCTTATCATTTTTACTATCTCAGCTACACTCAGATATCCGCTTTTCTAATGTAATCTTCAGTTCTAGTGTATGAGTTATGACATAAATCTGTTCTATGTGGAGCCTAACACAAAGACAGAATTTTGCTTGACTATTGATCAAATTGTATGTAAAGAAGAATCCCATTCATAGCCTCAAAGGGCCAAGTCACTACACACCTCCAAAGGACATCCTGTCTCATTTGGGTGGGGGTGGTAGACGAGTTTTATCAATTTTCAGAATTCTAGGAGTAACAGAGTTTAGCAAACCTGAAAAGATAAGTGAGAGAGAAACACTAAAAAGTTCTTGGTTTGTTTGTGCTTTATCTTTTCATTCTATAGTGTGATTTCAACATTTTATGATAATCCATGATAGAAACAAGAAGCAAGGACTGTGATCTTTCAGAATCACCAAAGGTTGGAAGAGGGGTTTCAACCGAGTTTTTGAATATTCGGAGAGCACATCTATGAAGAGATTTTTGAATATTCGAACAACACATCTATGAAGAGAAACAATGAAGTCGGATACAAGTGAGTCTCCCTTTGAATTTAAGAGTAGTATGTTAATTTATTAAAAAGGTGAATTAACAAGCTGGAGTAACTCTAAAAGGCAGTTAAAGATTCAAAAGTTTATAGAGGCCATGCATAGTTTAAGACTTGGCAAGGAAGAGAGGAGTTTAAGTGGCATGGAATCACAACCAACTCCCACGAATCTCACATAGATGGATGACTTGGTGGAGCGATGACTTTGAATTGGAATTCATGAGGAAATAAGAACTATGGAGGAGAAAAGAGACGTCTCTTCATTTGCGAGAGATAAAATAGTTTATCCTAACGTGAATTTAAATGGCTTCGCTTTGTAAGAAGAAGATTTGATGGCTAGGGAAATAAAATTGCGCATGGGTATACAAGAAATAAACAATGAAATCAAGGTGTTTGATGAATTGTCTAATAAGTGATTACTAAACCCCCAAAACCTAAATGAATTTTGATACTTGATTAGAAAGTAGGTGCTCTGATTAGGGTATGAGAGGAGTAGCAAAGACACCGTAAACTCGTCAAATCAGCGACTAATGTAGGTAGGGGATCTTGCCCAACAAAGGGAAAAGTGAGGTGAACAAAGTGAATTGTAAAAGTGTGCTAATGAATAATCAGAGCCATATTAAGCTGATGAAGATGGAGTATGTGAAAATTAAGAATGGAAAAAGTCACTTCTCTTTAAACAGGGTGATGTCAAGACGGTGGTGCAAGCATTTTGCTACTCATTGATGGGATATGTAGTTGGAAAATTTTCGAAAATGCAAAAAATTAATCGTATTGTGAAATAGTGTAACGTTAAATGTGCTAAGCGAGTGAATCCGAGATAAAAATTGATATTTAGATTTAACAATGATGAAGATTGAAATAATATTATAAAGAGGTCTTTACTACTCTTGGTAGGTCTCTCATACTATTTGAGATGCATATTTGAATACTTTGAGATCACAAAATCCCCTACTTGGTACAACTTAGGGTTTGTTTGGATTGGAGGATTGGGATGGATATGATTGTATTAAAGGATAATAACAATCTCATCCCTTGTTTGTATAGAAAGAATTAGAGGGAAAAATTTATTAAAGGATTCTTACAATCCTTTATGAACCTATATATTCAATATTTCCAATTCGGTGGGATTGAAAGGGAAGGATTCTTTTGTTACGTTGTAATGTCTAAATTACCATTATTCTTTATTTATAAAATATTTTAATAGGGGTATATAAGTCATTTTGTTACAAAAAGAATCTCTTCCTTCCATTATTCTTCTAATCCAAACACTGGATACATATAATCCTTTAATAAAATCGCTTCCTCTCTTTTTATTCAATCCAAACAAAGATTAAATACTCTTATTTCCATTCTTTTATTATAATCTCATTTCCTATGTTTTATTAAAGAATCCCTTCTTAATCCAACCAGGCACTTAGAGACTTTCCAAAAATATTGTTGGTAGGCAAATTTTCGGTAATGATTTAACCTTTATAAGGGTGCTTGTGAAGTTGTATTTTCAAAAAAAAAAAGTTGGATCTTGTTGAATTTTAACTGCTATATGATAAGCCAGTTCCTCTTAATGTCATCTGATACGTTATATCATATATGTAGTAGCAAGTTTAAGGCGGTGGGCACATGGTTTCTAAATGTGTTTACTATAGTAAGGTGGGCAACAGACTGGTGGTTCATGTACCTAGATGAGGCTTAGCAACATGAATACCTATACATCAGGAGTTGGCGGTATTGTGTGGGAATAAAAGATCAGGGCTAGGGTAGTAATGCAGGGTCATAAAGGTGTTGGGAAGAAAAAACGTTGATAGAATGAAACAAAAAGAAAATAATGACAGAAAATAAACGAGACACGAGATTTACGTGGTTTGAAAAAATTGTCTACGTCCACCGAGGTTCACACCATTTCACTATGATATAGAAAATCTTGAATAAGAAGAACAACCCTCTTTTATGTTTTAAAAGAATCCCTCTTATAATTTCTCACAACTGTATCACTCACACTCAGTTTGTTGGTCTCACCCTTCTCTCTATTTCTTATACACATACTACATATATAGGAAAGAAAACTTGGAGTCAAAGATAACTTGGTATCCAAGACAAATTGGAGTCTAAGTAAAGCTAAACTAAGTAACAAAGTTTCTAGTAGAAAAAGTTACTTGGTCCCTACTCAATAAGTCTCCATAAATATAACATTCTCTTACTGGGAGACTTATACAATAATCAACTAAGTTCGTCCATCATATGAATATAGTTTGAACCTCAAACCACCTTCTATCCTTGAAGACCAAGAGAAATCGAATAATAGTTTAGTTTCTCAAATCCTATACCACCCTCAGATTTACATTGAGTCATATGTTTCCACTTTATCTAGTGTGTTTTCCTATTATTGTTTTTATCCCACCAGAATTGTGATATTAGAGAATCAAGTTTATCATAATCAATGTCGGGTATAAGGAAAACATCCATTGTATAGGTTGGGATTGCATTAATAACTCGATTAATTAACACTTCTTTTCCAACTTCAGATAAAAGAATAGTGTTCCATTTTTCTAATTTTTTCTTAACTGTATCAGTTAACCAATCTAATGTTTTTACTTTTGATCTCCCCCAATCAGATGCGGGGCCTATATGATTACCTAGTGTTTCAAGTCTATTTATTTGAAGTATTTCAATTATTATTTTCCTTTTCTCTTCAGGGGTGTTTTTGCAAAACATAACACCACTTCATTTAAGTTCATGAATTGCCCAGAAGCATTACTATACTTATTTAGTATGTTATTAAATTGCTCAATATCTTAATACTAAGCTCTTATGAAAAATAATCTATCATCTACAAAGAATATGTGACTAATCATGGGGAACTTTCTTGTTATTTGGAGCCCTCTTATTAGTTTTTCTTCCACCTTTTTATTCATTAAAGTGGATAGTTCTTGTCTAATTATACTGAATAGATAGTGTGAGAGAGGATCACCCTGTCTTAGCCCTTTGGAGGAGGTGTTTAATGGTATGTGGTCTCCATTCAATAACACTGAATATGTTACTGAGGTGACACATTCAAGAACCAGTTTGAACCAAGTAGTATTAAAACCCATTCTTATCATAGTGTCTTTAAAAAAATCACATTCCATATTTTCTTACCTTAGCTATATCTGCTGTAACAACTATATAATGTTTAGGTGTATTACTTTTCCTTTTCACGAAATGACTTATCTCATGAGACAAGAGTATATTCTCAGATATTTCTCTCCTTGGGAAAAAGCAATTTGGCTTTCATTTATTATGCTAGGCCTCAATTTTTGTAATATTTTCACAAGAATTTCACCTAGTATTTTATATATCACATTAGAGCAACTTATAGGTTTATAGTGGGCTACTTTAGCAGGTTTTTCGACTTTTGGGATGGGTGTTATTAAAGTCTTATTTATAGGGTATAAACTGCTTTTGTTTAAAAGGAAACCTGTTATAACTCTTAATATATCAAATTTTAGAATCTTCAGTGCTTTTTATAGAAGTAAACTGGTAATCCATCTGGCCCTGGGGACTTGTAATTACACATATCCCGCATGGAACTTTTAATCTCATCCATACTAACTGGGTTAGTTAGTTCAGAGTTTATTTATTCAGTTATACATTCTTCTAAAGAGTTTATAACCGAAGTGTAGTCCCTAGGACCTTATGAGGAGAAGATAGTGTTGAAATAAGATTTAAATTTTTCCTTTATTTCAGTGTTATTTTCAACCTAAGTCTCATTTTCAGTAAGCATTCTTGTAATTTTAGTTCTCTTTCTTCTAGCCTTAACTAAAGAATGAAAAAAAGCAGTGTTCTTATCACCCAAAGCCAACTATCTAATTCTTGATTTTTGTTTCCAATATGCTTTCTCTTGATTCCATCTAATTTTAGTTCTTTTTATAATACTGTTATACTCATACCAATCAATGGGATTAGTTGAGTTAACCATTTTTTGAAGAGAAAGTCTTTCTTTTTTAAGCATTTTTTTATCCTTAGCATTTTTTCTTGCCCACATAGTTAATTTTCAAGTAAGATGATGTACTTTTTTTCCGAACTTATCAATACCTTTGCCTCTTAAAAAGGCCATTTCCATTCAACTTTTATTTATTATATGCATGTGTTCTTCATTATCAAGCAAATTCTTATCTAATATAAGGCTTTTAAAGATAGGAATTTGTTTTTTATCATTAATAATCAAAAGCATTGAGTGGTCAGATCCTATGGGAGGGGGAATTGCAATCCGATAGTTAGGAAACAAAACATCCCATTTTTTATTGATACAACATCTATCTATCACTTGTTTTATTAATTCTTCCACTTGTCTTTCATTGGTCCATGTATACCTACATCCCTTAGAATGTAGTTCAGGTAAGCATAGATTATCCAGCCATTTATTTAAACTATCCATATTAATTTTTTTAGGGCCAGTACCTCCTAATTTTTTATAGGAATCCCTATACATGTTATAGTCACCTATAATATTTCAAGCCAGTGTAAGGTGACAATCTTTGCAATCCAAGATTTTTTTAAGAGCTTTGTCTTTCATATTATCATAAGCTGGGAATACACAAAAGTGGTGCAGTATTTGTTACTATCCCCATCTTCGATTAAACAGTGAATATGATTAATTGTAAATTCTAACACTTCAATTTTCATTAATGTGGAACTAAAAAGTGCAAGTCCTCTCTTAGTGTCCTCATGGCTTACTATACAATTGACATTATACTTGAACTTAGTTTCTATGGTTCTCACATAATCATCAAAATTCTTAGTTTCCGGAAGGAAAATTACCTTATGATGATACTGAACAATAGTATCTTTTAATGTTAGAATCGTTAAGGTGTTTCCGAGACCTTGACATTTCCAACTTAAATGTGTCATTGAAGATGAAGAGGTTGATCTGGCTCAACCTCGCAAGGAACTTCCTCAGCTTTCATCGACTTACCCTTATCCTCCATAGGTTCCAACAAACTTTTCTTACCCATTGCTGGTGTCCATCGAGATTTCCAGATCGTGCACTCTTCGCCTTATCACTTCACATCCTTTGTTGAAATAATATCTTAGATCGGTTAATCTATCTTAGCCTCCCATTATCGTCGTGTCTCTCATCGTCAATATCCATCGTTGTCGCTAACTTAAAGATTGGGGCAACCAGATTGAATTGAGCGACGTTACTTGGATTATTAGGGGTTTCTTCCGATATATAGTTAGTAGAGAAGGTGAAGTGAGAAGTTGGGCTAAAGTAGGTGTTGTGTTGTGTTTTAATTCCAACTTTACTTTTATCAGATAGATAATTTCTATTACTTTTTTTTTTCTATTGAACCAAAAGATATGGTCAATATTTCACTATTCTCTTTTACTTCATTCTGGGACCCCACTTGAGTAGGAGCGATAAATGCCAGCTCACTCTCTTCTTTTCCTTTCATAAACTCGCCAAATATATTGATTTTTGGCTCCATTACAGATAGTAGATCAAGCGGTGATCCCATCACCTTAGAATCATCCTCTACCTCGTACCTATTTTTGGTCATATTAGTTATGTCTTCATTCTTTCCACCTTCCTTACAGTACTTTGTCCTTTTTCTCTCACTGAGTCTCCCATTATGAATCGTTTCTAATCACCGAGTTATCCGTTTTCTCGTTCCACTCACTCATGGCTATAAAGATGAACGCCACCGATAGGTTCTCCATTTTTTCAAAACCTCTTTTCGATCTGCGTATCCATTTACCTAATCTTCTCTATAGGCGTTTTTTTGTTACATTCATCTTCTGTGTGGTCGATTAAACGACACGCACTACAATACTCATCCAGCCTCTCATATTTGTGTAATCCATCTAAACTTCGAGATTCACTCACATTGAAGGATTAATTTACACTAAGCTATTGATCGATGTTCCATTCAATTAGATCTCTTATATATCTCATCTCTTTAAAAGTAGCTACCTACGGGAGATGAATATCCAGCACTTTTCAATATCAATTCGCAATTTAGGCAGTATTATGCTCCGATATGTAGTTACCAGGGATCCTGTGGATTTTTAGCCAAAATAGAGTTTTTAATTAGGTATCTTTAAGAATTTCATCTCCAGCTTTCCACTTATTGAGTAAGATGTGTTTTTCGGCAAGGTTCCCTTGATGTTTTTTAAGGATAACTTGATAATCTTCTTTGTTTGAGAAAGCATTGAAGTCGTACTTCTCAATGGTGGATTCCTCTCTGAGACCCCATGATTTGTTAATCGTTTTTCTTAGAAAATTAAAGTTGATGGTTTTGTTGCTAATAATTTTAGCCATGAGTTATGGTTCTTCAACCGTAGAATATATTGAGTTTTGAATTGGTTTTAGTATCATTTTTTTGTTTTGAAAGGTTTGGGTTTTTGATTGTTTGTTTCCATGATTTGCAGCTGAGTATTGTGGATTTAGGAGTGAAAGAGATTTTGAAAAGGGACGAAAGATGATAATGAAATGAAGAAAGAAGAGGGTGAGAAGCAGTCGAAACCACAAGGAAAGGGAAGAGGAAAAACTAACCTGAAGAAAACAAGCTAAGAGGAGGAAATTTTAAAGAAGATGAAGATGAGGTTTTTGCAGTGGTGGTAGTGGTTGTGGAGGTGAATGAGGTGCTACAGAATTCTAAAGAGAATTCCAATAGAGACATGGTGTTCTTTTGATATATAGCAAACATTAGACAAATGATTAATGTATGTATGATAGCTCATTGAGTTGTCAAATAAGAATTTGTAACCAAATTATCTGGCAAATATATTTTTTTTAACCTTTTTATTAGTATAAATTTTGTTTTGTGACAACTCACCAATTGAATTAAAGTAAAGATAAATTTCCTTTTATTTTATTGATCCTTATATAATTTTTTATAGAGAAAATGACACTTAGGGTCTTGACCACACCCCCCTCTTCGAGTTAGCACCCCCACCTAGAGCCTCTTCTTACTAAAGACCTCAACAACTTTTTAACACATGAACCCCAAAACCCCAATTACTAGACTACCCCCCCTTTTTTTTCTTCTATATATACTAATTATTCCCATTTCTAATTTCATTCACGTTCTAAATCAGAAATCAATACCTCACCTCCTCTCTCCTCTCTCCTCTCAACAACCACCGACACCACCCATGGCCACAACCATCGCCGATATGCACCACCACCATAACACCACTGCCTCTCTCTGAAACACAACCACCAAAAAAACCTGCTGCTGTTCTTCTTCACATTGCTTTACTTTGGTGGTTCGCCGGTTTTTTGCTGCTGTTCTTCTTCGCGAACGGATCTCTTCGAGGACTCCATGGCGGTGCTTCGTTCGTGAAGCATAGGCGGCGAATCCGTCTTGCTCCAGCTGTGTTGGATCTCGCCGGAGAGAGCTCGCGAAATGGAGTGTTCGAGCTTCATTACTGTAGAGGAAGGGAGCTATGGCGGTGGTGCTTCAGTGCTATATTTCTGTGCAGTGGCGGTGGTGCTTCGCCGGACTGGATGAGATCGAGATCTCCATGGCTGTTCGTGGATGAGATCGAGATCTCCATGGCTGCGCGAATCTCCCATCGAATCTCCCATCGAAGAAGAAGAACGAGATCCATGGAGCTTCTGTGCTGCGGCGGTTCATTTCAGTTCCTCGCCGGGAATCTGCTCGTGTCTCGGTGGTGAAGAATGTGTTCTAGCCGGAGGCGCGAGAAGGCGGTGTTATGGTGGTGTTCGTGTGGTTGCCTAGAGTCTGGTGGTGTTGGTGGGGTGGCTATGGACGAGAACTGTGTGGTGTTGGCGGTTGTGCTCGTCGACGAGAAGTAGGAGCCCCCTTTTTTTTTTTAAATTTCAGATCTAGATCTGGTCAAACAAGATAGTAATTAATTTTTTTATTTTTCAATTGTATATTCATTTGTAATTGTTTAATAATGTGTAATAAAGGTGAATAAAAGATTTTTTGGCTATTTTATGCTTTGTTTTTTTATAATACTCATCAATTTGACCGAGTACTCATCAAATTTACGGAGTACTCATCATATTTGTCGGAGTACTCATCAAATTATTCGGAGTACTCATTAAAATTATTCGGACTACTCACCAAAATATACAGAGTACTCATTAAAATATATAGAGTATTCAGCCAATTTATAGAGTACTCTCAGTTTTTTTCCGATACTCTCAGTTTTTTCCGATACTCTTAGTTTTTCCGATACTCTTAGTTTTTTCCGATACTCTCAGTTTTTTCCGGTGACTGGTGGTCGGTGGTGGGTGGTCGATGGTCGGTGGTCGGAGGTCGGTGGTCGGTGGCCGGAGGTCGGAGATAGGTGGTAGGTGGGTAGTGGTAGAGGAGAGAGAAACAGTGACATCACTTTTTTATCTTTTAGTGTTAGTAAGGGTAGGAAAGACTATTGTAAAAAATGAGGTCCCTAAGAATAACAACTTTCAAGACACTACTCTATAGAGAAAAAATAGTGTCTCTAACACCCTATATATAATTCACCATTTTTTATATAGAGATTTCAAATATCAATTTATTTTATTTAAATCTAATTATTCTTCTATTTTAGTTTTTAAATTTGATATCACAAAAATATAAAAATTTATTTAATACCATAACATATAAAAAATAATATAAAAGTAAGTAAAAATAGATGATATATATAGTCTTTGCACTATCTATTGTAATACTCTTGTTTAAAAAGAAAAAAATTCTAGAAAGAAATATTAGGACAAAGAAATAAAATAAACTAAAAGAAGAGTGAGAGGAAGATTCTTTGGATTTTTTAGGGAGGAATCTACAAATTAGAGCCCAAATTCCAACTATCTTAGTTTTTAAAACCTAGTTAGAAAATACTTCTAAGTAAGACATAGTTTCAATTTTTAGTTGATTTTTTTCCAACTTTACCCTTTTCATTTTTATTTTCAGATTTTTTTTATTTCTTTTATTCTTTTTATTAATATGATGGATATGCACCCATGGGTACAGACCTATGTTCGGTTTTTAGTTTTTTAATTTGTGTGAAGTTATTTTTATTTTAACTGCATTATATGTCCTTATATCTTTTAGGTGTTGTCCATGTCAAGGTATTAAGAGTGTTCGATTTTTGTCCATGTCTAACTTTCGGGAAATAAATTATTCAGAAACCATTAACTTTACCCTAGGGTATAGACCCTCGAATTTGTACACTACCACATTTACAAGTCTCACACATACGCATAGGATCAAAAACCAATTTAAACATAACACATATGGACCCTAGGGACTGTACCTAAGTCGTTTTCTGTTTATACAAGTACATGTTCAATGTGTAGAATATGTCCAAAGCTGTACCATAAGGGCTGTACCCATGTCCAATCAACTCACAATCACATAAAATTTTAAAAAAAAATCTCTCCAAATTAGGGGCTGGACCCAGGGGAATGTACCAATTGAGCTTGACTAGAGCTGGACCGGGCTTTTACAACACATAAAACAACATGTAAGAAATAATTAAAAAAACCCAAAATGGGTTGGAATCTAATGGACTGGCCCTGAAAAAAATGAAAGTTAGGTTTTAAAAACAATTAAATGGGCTAGACAAGAATGAGATGGCTGGGCCCAAATAGGGCTGGACCAGCGTGGCTGAGCCACACACCTGCAGACACATTAAAAAAAAACACCGACCTCGCGAAGGGATGTGGGAAGACGAAGGTGGAAAGCTTCGATGGATGTCTGGTGGAGGGTCGACGCTGGTGTGGAGCGTCGCTGGTGTAGGGATTCGATGGAGATCTAGTCGAGTGGTGGAGGAACGGCGTGAGTGGCGGAGATCTGGTGAAATGGCGGAGGAACGATGTTGCTGTATGGATTCGATGGACATCTGGTGTGGGGAGTCGCTAAGTGACAACGATCTTCTCCAGAACGGCGGGATGAGAGTGGCGTGGTCTTCTCCTCGAACGACAAGATCTGGTACAACAAATCTGATGAAAGCGGCGCGGTCTGGATCTCCGGCAACCTCGCACCAACATGATATGGGAAGACGAAGAGTGGCTGTGGTGGTGGTTTTCCTGTGCGAGAAGAGTGGCTGTGGTGGTTTTCCTGTGCGAGAAGAGTAGTTGTGCTGGTGGTTTTCCTATGCAAGAAGAGTGGTGGTTTTCCTGTGCGAGAAGAGTGGCTGTGGTGGTGGTTTTCCTGTGCGAGAAGAGTGGCTGTGGTGGTGCGGTGATGGTGCGTTGGTGGAGGCAGTGAAATCTGAGAGAGAGAGAGAGAGGGAAGGTGAGAGAATATGGTACAAAGAGAGAAGAGGGAAGGTGAAATGGGTCGGTGGAATTTCCCTATATGGTGTTTTTGTTTAGTTATTTTGTTATTCAGTGGGGGAAGGGGGTGTTTTGGGTTTTTCCTCCTATAATAATTAGGTTGTAATTGGAGATTTAGGGTTGAGTTTTTGTTTGTTAACATACATGTTGTGGAGCTCTAATAAATAATTTTCCCCATAACATATAAAAAATAATAAAAATAAGTAAAAATAGGCGATATATGTAGCGTTTTCACTATCTAATGTAATACTCTTATTTGAAAAGGAAAATTCTTACAATGGCGGTTCTTACGGCGGCCAAAAAATGCGAAGATTTTTCAGTTAAAACGAAGGCAATTCTTTCTGACAACCTTGAATTAATACAATGTATCAGGCATGCATCAGCGGCGAGATGGACAATCCTTCCGATTATCCGGAAAATTTTGAGGGAAACGGAGGAGCATGGCCCAATATCATTTCGGTTTATCCCGAGACGGTTAAATGGTCAAGCAGATGATCTCGTAAAAGGGCTAGATGCGGAGCCAGGAGTCAAGCTTTGGCAAGGGAGGATATGGGTGTCGAGACTAGGTATTGGATGACGGATTGTGGGGATCTCTTTTCAGTTTAGTCCAAAAAAAAAAAGGAAAAATTCTAGAAACAAATATTAGGAAAAAAAAAATAAAATAAACTAAAAGAAGAGTGAGAGGAAGATTCTTTGGATTTTTCCAGGTGGCTTAGTTGACCAAAATCACAAACTACTCCTCAAAAGACAAGTCGTCAAGTTCACATTCTCTCTCTCTCTAGACTACAAAAGCATTCCTTCACAGTTGAATAAAGAGCTCATCTTTCTTGAATCCAAAATCAATTTCTTCATTTTGCACTATTTAGATCTCAACTTCTCTCTCCATCTAACTAATTAATCGCTAAAGAATTCGATAATCGAATAGAATTTGAAGAATTTGCAGAGAAGAAAAAGCTGGAAGTAAGAAATGGCAGGCCGTTATGATCGCAACCCTTTTGATGAAGAACAAGATGAAGTTAATCCTTTCGCTGTAACGCTTTTCTCTCCTTACCCTCTCACTTTTATATATATCATGGATGAAGTTAATCCTTTCTTTTTGTTTGTTTGTATGCAAAGTTGAAAGATCATGTTTTTATAGGACTTTTGTCAATAGAAATGAATGATTATAGGATTTGAAGGATTATGGCTTGACTGCTTTTTTGTGTGGTTATAGTCAATAGTGGATATAAGACTTATATTGAATGCAAAATTGCAAGATGTGACTTGACTTCCCTTTCAAATTAATGCAAATTATGTTTAAGAAAGTTGAAGTAGATATAAAATTCACATCATGTGTCTAAAGAGTTAAGGATAACTTATAACGTATTTGAGTTTTCTGTCCTCACATCGTGTGTAAAATGATTACAAATCTAACTCTTAACACGATACTCCTAACTCTTATGCGGTATTATGAGTTTTTATTTTCCTTATTATTTACTAGTGTTATCTAGAATTTGTTTACTACTGTAATTTTTTTGTTTGCTACGTTTCTCATCAAGCGCATTTATAAAACACTTAAATTAACATACATCAGTAGTTAATGAGAATCTTGATTATATTATTCAAAGATTCTATAGCTATTTTCCCAATTTTCTTTTAATGTCTATTAAGAATCTGCAAAAATCCTATATTTGATATTAAAGTTTAGTAATCAACGTTATGACTATCTACAACCAGGATCAAGGTGGTAAAGGAAAAACAGGAGGCCAATCAAAATATAGCGGAGGAACCTTCTTTAATACGGTAAGTGTTTTTTCACTCAATTTTGGTAAGGCAAGATTCTGTCTTTTACCCAACTATGAAAAAAAGATACATCGCCCGAAACATTAATTAATTCACCATTTTATATTATTTTTCTAATCATATTTTTTACCTTTTAGAATGTTGCAAGTGCTCCTCCTGCTACAAGTTCAAGGTTATCTCCTCTTCCTCCTGAACCAGCTGATTTTTACAATCCTACTGCACCTGTTGATATTCCTTTAAATAATTCCTCGGTATGTTTTATATTTTGTTTCCATAAAATGCAAAATTTTGTATAGTCTATAGTTTTTTTTAAATGATCACTATGGTTTTCAATGGCGTGCAGGACTTGAGAAAGAAAGAGAAGGAGTTACATGCTAAGGAAGCTGAATTAAAAAGGAGGGAAGAGGTACCTATACTTTACGATAACATATCACATTTAAATATATATTTATTATTTTTGGTGTCTTTTTAATATGTAAATCATCTTCTTAGTCTCTTATTTGTCTTATTTGTATCGCATAGGTAGTAAGAAGGAAAGAGGAAGCTGCTGCAAGAGGTGAGTTTGTTTTTATCTTTACAAAAATGAAAAAATAAATTTAATTAAATTGATGTTTGATATGCAAATTTATTTGTTACTTTTATAGCTGGAATTGTTCTTGAAGAAAAGAATTGGCCACCATTTTTCCCAATTATACATCATGATATTGCAAATGAAATACCAATTCATTTGCAGAAACTTCAATATGTTGCCTTCACAACTTTATTAGGTATGTTGTATAATAACACTTTTCTATACTTTAATCTGAAAGTTTGTTACTCCATTTCTAACAATGAATGTATGATATTTACTGATTGTGAACAGGGCTCTGTGGATGTCTTTTATGGAATTTAATAGCTGTTACAACAGCATGGATTAAACATGGAGGTTTCTTCATTTCTTATTTTATTCAGTGCATCCCTTTTTGAAGTCTCTGTTATCCAATATATAACCTTATTTTTATATTTAAAATCTAGATGTGAAAATCTGGTTTCTAGCACTTATCTACTTCATAGCTGGAGTACCTGGGGGTTATGTATTGTGGTATCGTCCACTCTATCGTGCTTTCAGGTGCGCCTTTTATTTTTCATTTTAAAAAACTTCTATATGTACTATCATTACTCATTCAAACCTTCTCACAGATCTGAAGGAGCTCTAAAGTTTGCATGGTTTTTCCTATTTTACTTGGTAAATTTCCTCTGTTCTTATAAAAAAAAAACACTCATAATTATCTTACCCTATATAAAATAATGAATTTGTAATATTTCAGCTTCATATTGGTTTTTGCATATTTGCTGCGGTTGCACCACCAATAGTTTTCAAAGGAAAATCTCTTGCGTAAGTTCTTTTCATTTTCCTAGGACCGTTTTAGCGCTTAAAGTCTATTTATTACAATATTAATTTTATTTATTTTAAAACAGAGGTATTTTGCCTGCGATAGATCTCATCGGAGATAACATGTTGGTTGGGGTAAGCTTCACAACTTATTAAATAAATTTTAATATTTCACATTGATACTAATTTATGTTTATTCTTTTCCTAAATAGATTTTCTATTTCATTGGATTTGGATTCTTTTGTCTTGAATCGATGCTCAGCATCTGGGTTATTCAGGTTTGTTTCTTTTAATAAATCAATCTTATTTGGTAATAAATAGTATTTATATATTTAACTGTGTGTTTAAATTGATCTTGCAGCAAGTATATATGTACTTCAGAGGCAGTGGTCAAGCTGCTCAAATGAAACAAGATGCAGCTAGAGGAGCAATGAGAGCAGCACTATGATACACGCCACTTGATAGTTTGAATTAAGTTTGTGTGTAAATTTTCCGACTTTATTTATATTGTGTGCGTTCTTGTTACTTGCTATTACATCGATTTATCAGATGATTTTAGGGGACTATTGCTGATGTCTTCGTACACATTAATATGATTCTATTTGTAAATAGTTCACTTTATACATTTATCTGGTTTTATTTGATCCAAGTGCTTCATAATTATTCGACAAGTATTTATTGACACTTTGTGGTGAGGAGTTGAGAAGGTGGAAAAAAGATCTTCGGATTGAGAGGTATATGTTTTCAAGTTGGAATATGAGGATATGGTATGCTAATCAGGGCCCGCCCGGGCCTAAGTCAGCCAAGGCGGCCGCCTCAGCCCCCAAATACGAGAGGACCCAAATAAAGATTAGGATTAATGCCCAAAAAACCTTTCAAGTTAGAATTAATTCTTTTCCACCACAACTATCATTTTTTTACTCATAAAGGGTATCATACATTTTTTTGTCTATAAAAAAAACATTTTGAGTTATGAGAAATTTTTCAGAACTCAAATTTTAAGCTATGATTTTTTTTTTTTTTAGAATTCAGATTTTGAGTTTTGCGAGTGAACTCAAGATATTTTAGGAGAGTAGATGTTTTACGGAATAATGGACAAATTTGTAAATCCTAAAAATTATCTATGAGAAATATATTATATATAAACGGGAACTAACATGCATTAGACATAGTTGTATAGTGGATAAGTGTTTTGTTTTACTTTGAAGGTTACACAGTTCAAATCCTGTCATATAAAAATTAAAAATGCCCTACCTTCGAGTGGTTTGAACTATTGATTTACGACTTTACTAGTTTTTTTTTTTTTTTATTACATCGGAGACCCCATGGATCATGTTACACATAAAAGAAAAACGCTAAACTATTACATTATTGAGAAGAGCGGGATTATATAATGCTCTTGGGGTCTTAAACCCCATCCGATCCTTGGTAAGCAACTTCCATATGCCATCCGGAGGGTCCTCCAGCAGTTCGAAATCATCTCTATTCCTCCAACTTGTCTTTGCCAACCAGTCAGCACAAGCATTCGCCTCTCTATATATGCCCCTCATCGTAAATCCCTTATTTCTATCCAGTATGATTCGGATATTCCTGATCCATTGCGCTCCCGGTCCTCGTCCATCTCTGGCACTTCGAATTAAATCAATTGCTTCCTTCGAATCTACTTCAATCATCACCTCATGAAGACCCAACAACTCTAACAATTTTAGACCCTCACAAAGTGCTATAATTTCCACAATGGTCGGAGAATCATTAAAGACTTTCATGCGAAAACCCCTCACCCAATCTCCATTACCATCCCGGATAATTCCACCACCACCTCCCTCTTTCCGCCAATTGCTATAGCTACCATCTGTGTTTAGTTTAAAACCTCGGGTGGGCTTAGACCAACCAATCATGGATATAGGGGAGTTCTTCGTTACTTTCATAGTCGGCAACTGTCTCCATGCTCGGGTGATCGAGATAGCTACATACTTTGCTTTCCTTACAATTATTGCTGCATTAGGGAAACTTTCTCCGTTGAACACTAGTTGATTTCGTTGCTTCCATATTGTGTCAATAAGAGCGCCGAAAAATACATTCCAATAGACTCCGCAATATAGCAATTTATTTGAAATATTCCGAGTCCACCATGTTCTATTACTGAAGCTTAAACGGCTGCTGTCTTCATTACCAGCCTCGTTATCTCGGACCTGCAGCTGTTCGTCTGGTTGGTACTGATGGCGCTGCAATTCCTCTTCTTCTCTCTCCTCAGCAAGGTGACTAAATGCGGTACCATTGTTACTCTCGGACCTGAGCTGATCAGCTCCTTCCCTAGCAGCTCGTGACTCAGTAGAGGAGCTGCATGTTCCACATCTACCCTCCAAGTGCCTGCAATGTAAACAAGAAATATTAGCATAAATTACTAGTTTATAAGACTAAAGACTTAATAAGGCTTTCCCAGTTCGCCCATTCTTTTTCACTTTATCTTACTCTGTTCACTTAAAAAAATGTCTTTTCGTTGTCATCACTTACCTAAGTCGATATGGGTAGATTTATAACCATTCTTAGAGCATGTTTGTAATTTGACAAAAAAAAAAAGGCATGTTTGTACCCTTTCTTTTTATTCATTTTTATAAATATATTATAAGTGTTTGGTTTTATAAAAGTAGTTATAAAATTTATTATCAAAAGGGAAAAAGAATTATTCAATTAAATTTTTGTGTTTTGTTTTTTTGATTTAAGTAGTTTAGAGGCTCGGGCCGTCCCTACTGCTAATAATAGCAAGCGTTTAGTTGTCAAAAAAGGGTAGCCAAAAACTCATTTAGAAAAATTCAAAATTGATAAGGTTTTTGTATGAGTGAAAAATAAGGAAGGTGTCTAGTGAGTAATAGGGATTTACGTGGTAGTTAGTGTAATTTGTTAGCCTATCCAAATGAATGAGATTAGTGTCACTATACTTAGTTATTGTAGAGTGTGTGGGAATGGAGAATTATTTAAGACCTTTGTCATTGACTTAGAGAAGGGGACAAAGTTCTTTTAATCGAGAATCAGTAATACATATATTAAAAAGTTGTTCTATATTAGCCTACATCTAAAATATCAAAATTATTCCTAATTAAGTTGGCTAATTAGAGAAAAGAAACAATACTCCAAAAATCAAATTGCATCGCATTTCTATTGTTTTCTCTCTTAATAAAGGAGATTCTAACGTTATTCCTTTTTATTCGAAAAGAAATATTCTTAACCATTAATTTAATACAACTATCAATATTACAAGTTGTCTAATTAATTTAGTTAATAATACATTTGCAATCATTCTCTCAACAGATCCTTTGAGTTTCTTGTTTGCCATTTCACAAGCCTCCAATATTTTCCTATCTATGCTTCAACTATTGAATGCACATTAACCTTCTCTGTCTTTCCTTAATTTTAAAATGTCCTTAAGGTAGTGGTTTCTAATTTGATTCCCCCAACCTCCCCTTTTTTTGTACAGTATTCTCATTTTGAATTTGTCTAACATCTTGATTCAGAATACTTAATATTTCATTATCATATAAGTTCATTTCACTATTTTTTTGGGTGTTATTTTTAGCCTCAGTAGTTTTCTCATTGGCTAAGTAAAACTCATCATAGGCTAATAATGCATTTTCAACTGTTTTCATAGGGCCAAGGTTAATACCTTTGAAAATATAATCATTTTTTGCCTTCTAGATATGCCAAGCTAAGAAAAAGGCCATTTCGCCCATTTCATTTGAATTATCTTAACTTTTCAATTTTACTTAATCTCACAAATTGAATCCATTTCTTCACATTAGAAGATGGTTCCGTTAATGAGTTTAAGCAAAGAGGACTTGCTAAGCACACAGCTCTTGCCCATGAGAAATGAAAAAGAAGATGTTCTATTGTTTCATTATGAATGCCACAAAGGTTACATAATGGAGACTGAATTAATCTTCTCTGTTGGAATTTTTTAAATAAAGAGAATTTATTTTATTAATTCTTTCATGTTTTTGGAAGAAGTGGAAAATACCATTTGTGTATAATAGTCCCACTATATTATATGGAGAAAAAAACTATTAGAATTATTTAATTTCAAATAATTCCTTATTCTTCATTAAGGATTAATGGTTCTTTATATATTAGTTGTTATGGGGGTTACAAAAACTTGATAAAGAAAAAAACGGACGACTTTAATATGAGCATTAATGTGACGGTTTTCTTGTCTTGCTTTTTCTTCTATAGATAGTGACTTTGTCACTTTCATTTCAAGAGGAGAAGAAAAAAGATTATTCTTGAGAGAATAGAAAAATATAGAGAGAATAGAAAGGAAAAAAAATATTCTAGAGAGAATAAAGAATATAATGTAAAACGAAACTAAGAATTAGAAATACTATTATATTTCTCTCCCAAATATTCTAGTATAATATTTCTATAGAGTAGAACTTTTGTTAGAGGTAACCGGCACGACCGGAATATCTTTTTAACGCCATTTACATTCCGTGTAATAGTTCCTTTCTCATATTTTCCGTGTAAGTTTCATTATTTTCAATTCATTGTAATAGAGTAGTATTACTTTAATTGAGAATTAATTCGTTTACTATTTTTTGGAATTCCATTTCTTTATTTATTAAAACCAGTGATTATTATTTTTCCAACAATTTAAAAAGATATTCTTGTAATATCACTGGTTGTTTTTTTAGAAATGGTTTTTCCTATCTCGGCAGTTGCTTCATAATTGAATGCAAAGGCTTTTTCCCGACGTGACTATGTTGGAGCCTTTCAATGGTTCAAACTACAAACGTTGGGTACAAAATCCACTGATATGTCTTGAACAACATGAACTAGACCTTGCCGTTCTCAAGGTACTCCCTGCCATTGAGGCCAATGGGGAATATACCAAAGAACTACATGCTAGGTTTCTGGCTTTAAAAGTTGGTTCAAGAAAGCTAATTCAGTGGTTAGAGGATGGATCTTGGATAATGTGACGAACCCCACCTTCATTTGTGTACCGTTGAGATGTCAAGAAAGACTATCTGTGAAACGGTTTAGAAAAGGCATGAGGGTGATGATTTTGATGAGAATAAGTACGTCACCGGGAAATGACCCAACAAGATCTATTAGTCTCATACAAGTCGAAAAGTGAATCGACTCATGGATAAGTCCTTAAGTTTCCACGTTTTTATGAGTTTAAGGATTACTTTGGCCCCTTATATTACCACTTTTTAACTCTTGTTGCCCTAAATGTCATTCACAAACATGAATATATATCGATTGGATATTAAATATATGTGTGAATGAAGATCTATGTGAAGAGATCTATATGGTGCAACATGAAGGGTTGGTGGTTTTGGATTAAGGGGATAAATACGAAAACTTAGGAAATTGTTTTGGGTTTTTTAACGACCACCTTGCTAATGAAATAGTACCTTAATAAAAGATGGACCAGTTTGTGTTGCACTTTTGATAATAGGTGTATGACATAATCCACTTTTGGTACTTTCATTAATGGGACTTACTTATTTTATTTTTATTTGTGAATAAAAGATGTGGGAGAAGATGATCCTAAGGATTCATTTGAGTAAATTATAGAATTTACCTTAGTTAGTCTCACTTTGTTGGAAAGGTTTGACTCCGTTGATGTAATATCTAGTTAAATAAAAAAAAATCTTTATAATACTAGTATTCATTAATAAGAGAATTGTGGGGGGTGTGTACCCCTTAACGAATATAAAATAATTATAATGATTATGATGCTCTTAATGAACAAAACCCAACTTGGTATTGTCCATATTGTAAAGAGACTCAAGTGGTGACCATTAGGTTATTATTTTTCATTTAATAAAGTACTAGAGGTGTACTATTGATCTATATGATTCACTAACTTCTCATCCATATAATGTAAATTGTGCATACATGAGCAAACTAAAACTTAATGAATTCATAGCCATGTGTGGTGGTCCTATTGAGACGGACTTGATGAATTCACCATTTAGGTTGTTATATATTCCTCATACTTAATGAATTCGTAGCCATGCGTGGTGGTCCTTTTGAGACGGATTTGATGAATTCACCGTTGAGGTTGTTGTATATTGCTCATAATATGATTACAAGGAGACGTCCTTGATGTTCCCAAGGGATGAGTTGTTAGAATCACCACAAATTCATAGCCCGTAAGGGTGGTCCTAAAGAGAAAGGACTTGATGAATTAGAGAGACACATAATGAGGCTGAGCTCTATTGCTCTTAATGATCTCGAAATCCGAGAGGGTCGGCTAATGAGGCTAGACGCTCTTGGAGATCACCTATGTGCATGGAAAGGATGATGTTTGAGGAATCTGTAACTATCAGCCGGGTAGAGTATGTGCTGTGAGGGTCTCGATCGAAAACTATCAAGTTCAAGAGTACGTTCACTTGATATGTTTTTGGTGGTTGCCTCACTTTACTACGTGTCAATTCAAATCGAAAGATATTGCCACTTAAGTACAATTCACCCAAATGCTGATATTTATGGAAACCTTCACCTTCTTTCCCAAAGAACATGAGTGGGGGATTGTTGGAATTTTTTAAATAAAGAGAATTTATTTTATTAATTCTTTCATGTTTTTGGAAGAAGTGGAAAATACCATTTGTGTATAATAGTCCCACTATATTATATGGAGAAAAAAACCATTAGAATTATTTAATTTCAAATAATTCCTTATTCTTCATTAAGGATTAATGGTTCTTTATATATTAGTTGTTATGGGGGTTACAAAAACTTGATAAAGAAAAAAACGGACGACTTTAATATGAGCATTAATGTGACGGTTTTCTTGTCTTGCTTTTTCTTCTATAGATAGTGACTTTGTCACTTTCATTTCAAGAGGAGAAGAAAAAAGATTATTCTTGAGAGAATAGAAAAATATAGAGAGAATAGAAAGGAAAAAAAATATTCTAGAGAGAATAAAGAATAGAATGTAAAACGAAACTAAGAATTAGAAATACTATTATATTTCTCTCCCAAATATTCTAGTATAATATTTCTATAGAGTAGAACTTTTGTTAGAGGTAACCGGCACGACCGGAATATCTTTTTAACGCCATTTACATTCCGTGTAATAGTTTCTTTCTCATATTTTCCGTGTAAGTTTCATTATTTTCAATTCATTGTAATAGAGTAGTATTACTTTAATTGAGAATTAATTCGTTTACTATTTTTTGGAATTCCATTTCTTTATTTATTAAAACCAGTGATTATTATTTTTCCAACATTCTCATAAATCTATTCTCATTTGTTGCAAGTCCATTATTGCAACATTTACAATTTTTTTTTTAATTTTTGGACTAACCTTTATTTTCCATAGTTTGGTATACAATTCCTTTACTGTGACATCACCACTTTTGGAACCAGTCCAATGTGGTGTATCAAAACAGTAATAAGATGGAATATATACTTGATTAATGGTTGCTATAATTTCAGAAGAGAATAAATTGTTTAAAATATTCAAATCCCATTGCCCATTTCCAGGCAAAAAAAGTTCAGAAACCATCGCAAGAGTACATTGTGTTGGTCTAACAATTCTATTCACATTTGGTAACCATGAATTTTTCCAAATATTAACCTTTTTCCCATCTCCAATAATCCAACACAAGTTATGTTTAAATCAATCTCTACATGTAATGATGCTTTTCCAACCCCAAGAGCAATTATTACATAATGTAGCATCTAAAAATTTGATGTTGGAAAATATTTCCCTTGAAGTATTCTGAAAAGCAATGAATCTTGATTTTTAAAATTTTTCCAAGTATTAGAAGTTAGGAGAGCCTCATTCTGTGTGTGAAAACTCTTAAATCAAGACCTCTTCCTTTTTACAGTTCATGAGTGTGCCATTTAACCCAATGATATCTATTTTCCCCTTGGTTATTCCAATAAAAATTTGAAATAAGTGAAGTCAGATGAGATGTAACCTTTTTAGGAATCAAGAAAACTGATATAATAAAGTTTGGTATTGCTCCAATAATAGACTTAATCAAGATTTATTTCCCACTTTTAGAAAGCATTTTTAGTTTCCCAATTGTCCATTTTTTAAAAACCATTTTAACTAACCATTCCATAGATCTTACCTTAGACTTACCCCAGCTAGAAGGAATTCCTAGGTATATACCAAGATCTTCTAACCTTCTTATCCTGAGTTGGCTTGAAATCTTATTCCTTTCCTTATTTGGAGTATTTTTGCTAAAAAGAACCCCGCTTTTATTGAGGTTGATTTTCTGTCCTGAACCCAAAGAATACCAATTCAATATTGATAAAAAAATATCAATATTATATTCATCAGTTCTAAGAAAAAAGACTATCATCTGCAACAGGATATGAGTAATCATAGGAGCTGCTCTTGCTATTTTTAAACCCTTTAGAAGCCCTGTATGACATACTGATCAATCAGTGATGTTAAAGCTTGAGTAACCAAACAAAATAGATAAGGTGACAAAGGGTCACCCTGTCTTAACCCTTTATTAGGTCTTTTAATATCATATAAGCTCCCATTAATTTGAACTTTATATGTAACCGTAGTAATACAATTTTGAATCCAACTAATCCATTTTTCATGAAATCCCATTGTTTTAAGCAAATCTAATAAATAATCCCATTCAATATTTTCATATGCCTTACTCATATCTCAAAGATAGACCTACCAGGAATAAAGGCAGATTGAGTATCAGAGATAAGATCACAAAGCCAAGGTTGTAACCTATTAGAAAGTATCTTTGAGATAACTTTGTATATGAAATTCGCGCAACTAATAGGCCTGAAAGAAGAATCATATCTGGATTAGTACATTCAGGAATTAAAGCAATAATAGTGATGTTAATTTCTGCTAAAGAAGAGTTTTCCATAATGAAATCAGAAACCAGTTTAATAAGATCCATTTTAATATCTGGTGTCTCCTTGTGTGTTCTAAAATAAGACACCTAAAAAAGGCAAGACACGTACCACAAGTGTACGGGTCGTCCAAGTAATATCCGGTAAACGGGATTTCGATCTCAGGGACGGATTGGATATGACTTTAGATGTTACGTAATAATTGTAGATAATTGTTATATGATGCGGTAAATAAATGATATAAAGATTTGTTTTGGTTTTTGATTAAGAACTACGATGCAATTAAAATAAAATACTAAATTAACTAATGCAAATTAATAAGACGCAAGTAAATAAAAATGAGTAGACGCAATGATTTAAACGCAATACTTGAGTTTCACAAGGGTTTCACCTTAATCTATTAAATCAATGTTTCCGTTTAAGGGATGAATCGGGATTAAGTACTAGTCGGGATTCTATAGTCTCCTAACCCCCGTTAGGGTGGAATTAGGAGCTATTCTTAGGTGTTACAAACCCCGTCAGGGTGATTATAATCCACCTTCGAATGGTCAAGTATTCTACCCAATTGGCTATAAGGTTAACTAAGCCCGCCAGGGTCAATAATTTCTACCTTACGTCTATTATTTAGTTCCGTAATTAAACCCCCCGTCAAGGCGATCACTCTCCCACCAAAGTGAATAGCTTAATTACTAATTCCTATATTTGATTCATGACTTCAAAGACATTATTTAATTGCAAAATAATAGTCAATACGAAATTACTCAATTCAATTTAAATCAATCAATCCCAAATTCAAAAACATAAACTCAATAAACTTGAGTTCAACCCATTAATGTAATTCTCGAGGACTTAAGGAATTTAGCTCATGCTAATATAAAAAACTAATAAATTAAAATAAACTGTGTTCATAATGAATTACAGAAATAAGAAAGACTAATTAAAGGGTTGATAATTGCTGTTGTTGGAAGAAGGAATTCTCCAGCTTCAGCTTTCTCTTTCCTTTTTGCTTCTCTAACTTCTCCTAAGCGTTGCCTCTTCTCTAATATGAATTGTGTGCATAAAAACTGAAGTCAAAAGCCTTTGTATATTGGAAAAAACGGATTGGGCTTTTAAAAAGAAGGGTTAGGTTAATTAGAATAAAAGCCCAATCCCTTTAATGAAATCCTGTAACTGGTGACTAGCTGTTACTAAAACACCTGTAACTTTTGCACCCGGACTCGGAATCACTTCGCTCAACTTGGAAAATCTTCATGACTTCAAGCTCTATCTACCTCATTTTATGCTCCAAGGCTGAATCATGAATCAAAAATAGGAATTAAGCTATAATAGCTATTCATTATAGTGACATAATGATCACCTTGACAGGGGGTTTAATTACGGACCTAGGTAATAGACGCGAGGTATAAGTCATTGAACCTGATGGGCTTGATTAACCTTGTAGCCAATTGGGTAAAAGACTTGATCATTCGAAGGTAGCTTATAATCACCCTGACGGGGTTTGTAATACCCTAGGATAGCTCCTAAATCCACCCTGACGGGGGATAGGAGAAACTCGAATCCCGACTAATGCCAAATCCCGATTCAACCCTTAAACGAATGCATTGATTAAATAGATTTAGGTGAAACCCTTGCGAGACTCAAGTACCATTCTCATTCTTGCGTCTACTCATATTTACTTTACTTGCGTCTTATTTATTTGCATTAGCTAAATTTGTATTTTATTTTATTTTCACTTTAGTTCTTAAACAATAAAAACCAAACAAACTTTATATCTTTTACTTTTTATTACTTGCAATTATTCTACTGATTGATTCACACTTGAGTTGTACCTTTTCCGTCCCCGAGAACGAATCTGATTTATCGTTTTATTGCTTGGACAACCGTACACTTGTAGTTTGTGAGTCCTTACTTTTTATCACTTATTTTATAATACACCAGGGCCCCACCAGGGGGTAAAAGAGAACACCCCGCATTAGGGAATGAATCAAACCATTTATTATTAACCATAATTCTGTCAAGAACTTTCTTAATCAGAAGTTTGCAATTTCTTTTATTGGACCAAGAGAGATTACAACCTTTAGATTGCAATTAAATCAACTCATTATGGTGAATGAAATCATTAAATAAACCCATATTTTTCTTTTTCTAACCGCCAATTTTACCTCCCAATTTTTCAGATGCAAATCTAATAAGATTAAAATCACCCAGAATACACCAACAATTCCGAGAATTGTTTAAGTTTGAAATACTTTGTAAAAAACCAGCTTTTTCTTCATCAACAGTGGGACCATACACAAAGGATATAAGAATCAATCCTTTTTTTATCCTCATAAGAACAGTGAATTAAATTCTTATTAGAATTTGTAAGTTTAAAAAGATTTAAATCTTTCACAAAAACAGCTAACCTTCTAGAAATACCCACATGATCAATATAGGTTGCTAAGGTCATATTCAGTTTAGGACTCAACTTCTCAATGACATCTAATGTATTCTTAGTTTCAGAAAGAAAGAGTACCTCAATTTTGTGAGCTTTAACCATGTCGATTAAGCTCAATTCTGTCAAGGCTGTGCCAATGCCTTGACAGTTCCAGACTTGAATCGTTGATGTTTTTGGGGTTGATTTGGGTCAACCCTGCAAACCACTTCATAGAGTTTAATTCAATTTTTTCAAGACAAACAACTTATTCCCATTTTTCTTCTCCTTCCTCGTCATTGAACTTATCTAATTTCATATCCTCTGCCATCTCATTATCTTCTCTTCAGGTTGATCATACTCTTCATCTTCAGATCCAATAAGAGTTGCAGGGACATATGAAGCGACTTCATCCTTAGAGGGGAGACCTAGAGCCTTTCTAACTTGTTAAGTGCGTTCAATGGACCCGAAAAAGAAAATTATTACCCGAGTTAAAAGTGATTGATGGATCAATACTCATATTAGGGCTTTTAATAATAGTTGGGCCTTTACCAGTAGTTGGGCCTTTACCAGAACTTGGGCCACACAATTCATTAACCTCTCAAAATGTTAGAGGTCTAATAACAGTAGTACATTTAACCCCCTCCTTAATTTTACCCCCTAACTCAACCGTGGAGAGAGTCAACATAGATTGGACCACATTAGCCTTAATTCCATACCCTTGTTGGACTTTAGCCTCAATCTTAATTCCTTCATCTCTTTTGTAACCATTTTTATTTTTATTCTTCAAAGGCCTTTTTCCACGCTTTTTCTGAACAACTGTACCAGCTTGATCTTGTTTAATGGCTGAAAACACATAAGCTTGATTGACTCTTTCGCTTTCAGCATATCTAATCCAATTTCCCAGTTTTGTAACAAGCTTATTTGGATTATCACAGTTCTTCTCTTCATGGGTTAAAATCCCACAAATATAACAGAAGTCAGATAATTTTTTAAATTTGAAAGAAACCCAAACTGAATGACTATCTCTCAGCTTAAACATAAATCCTGGCTTTAATGGTTTATCAATTTTCCAATAAATTCTTGCCTTGACAGTAGAATTAGTTTTTAATTTTTCTGGATTTGGAAGTTCAAGCTCAAGATCATCTCTAAAAATGTTAGCAATCTTCCTAACGTTTCTCTTCTTAATAAAGAGAGGAGGAATTTCTTCAATTCTAACCAGAATGCTGTTTCTTCAAGTAAACTAGGGTTTGACACACAATACTCATATTTTTGAATCAGAATATGAAATCCAAACACATGATAAGGTCTATTATTCCATACTATGTCAAGATCTTCAGTTTTTTCAAATTGAATGACACATAAGTTCATACCTCTTTTATCAAAGGAGATTCAGCCTTTAACACCCCCGTGTTGAATGATGATGCATTTTAGATAGTTGAAATTAATGTTACCAGTAGCAATAATGCGAAGAAACAACTTGGGCTCTTCATACTGAGCATAAATAGCATCTCTACCAAGAGATAGAGATAGAGTATCATCAAGATCTTCCGTACTTATATCTAAAATGTTAGCAATAAATACGTGATGTCTCCTCATTTGTAATGAATTAATATTAGTTAGAGACATCATTTTTAGTGTTTTAGGAAGTCTTTGAGTCGATTTTCCCATTAAATATTGCACTTTCCTATTTCTAGTCTTGATTTGATGAATTATTATTTTTAAAGCATATTTGGTTTAATTTGTGTGTTAATGTGAAGCTTTAAAGATAATATGGAAATAAATTAGATCCCGAGTCAATTCTAAGGAAACAAGGAAAGAAGATCTTGAAGAATTCTGGAGATAGAAGGAAACAAAGTTCAATTAGAAAAAGGAAAATCTGCCAAATAAATCTGAATTTCTGCAGCTACGTCTAAAGAAATGATGATAACTCCAAATACGAAACACTTCTGGAAGATCCCTTTCATTGGTACATAGATAATTCCGTGTGGATTCTTTTGATATCTTATGGGACAAAAACGGTCCAGTAACGAAGAAGATATGGTAAAAACAAGTCAGCAGTAATTATCCTTATCTACTTACGAATTAAAGTTGGGCTAGGAGTCCATTACTTACCTTCTACTTCAAGAAAACGAATTAGGGCATCCAAGACACCTGTAAATACACCCTTAAACCATTGTAAATAGGTCTTTGCTCAGTTCCAAGCTTAGGCTTAGTCCTTGCTTGTATTTTCTCAGTTTTAAATAGTAGCTCAGTCCTTTAATTTAATATTCATCCTTAGTATCAAGCTATTCATCCAAGAAGCAAGCTGACCTATAGAGGAAGACAAGAAGAAAGAAGTTGGAGAGTGACAAACTCCTCTTCTACATCTCACCTTCTCTATATTTAGGGTAATTAGTTGTAGATTTATGCTCAACCATATCTCTAAGCTTTTATTTAGTAAGTTATACTTTTAATTGTTGGGTTATTATTTTGTCTTAAAGTTCATAATACTATTTGTTATTTTAATTTATTTGAGCTTGGCGTATATTGTTATTATGTGTTTTGACTTATTGTTACAACCCTAGATTTGGCCAACCTTAGGATTATTCTTAGTTATTGACAACACTACATAATTGTCTAGTTTGATCCTTTGCCTAACTAGATAGCCATAAAAGTTTGGTTTAACCATCACTCATTATTTAGAATTCTGGTTAATATATAATGCTCAATGTGTGACAGATTATAATAACAACTTAGTAATAGACTCATATTAGTAACCCTAATTTATTTGACTTACATTCATATTTATTTATTTGCATTATTTATTTATTCGCGTTAGATAATTAGTCATCTTATCATATATTTTATTCTAAACATATAAATTCATCTATGCTTATTTAATACAATTAGATATAACGGATTAAATCCCTGCGAACGAACTTAACTTATCATTAAAACTTGCAAACGATCTGTGATACTTGCAATGAGTTCCGTGATTCTCAAGGGTGTGTGCTCTTTATTATTATCTTTAATTATCTATTATTTTAGCACACCTTTGCCCCCACCAAGTTCTTGGCGCTGCTTCCGGGGATTTATCTTTAAGATAATTCTATTTTGTGTATATTTAGTGTAGAAGTTTTTATTTGTTTTCAGTTTTACGCGTTTTCGTTTAGTTTTAGTCTTTTTCAGGTTTTAGATGGTTAATCAGCGGTTGGAGTTAGGTTTTCCTAGTAAATTTCGATTACAACCCATTGGGATTCGCATCCCAACTATTCAAGCCGTTCGATTCAAGCCCGATCCTGACCTGATTAATCAATTCGCGAGCTATGGGAAATACAATGTTGATACATATCAAGATCCGGTCAGATCTGCTTAGAAGTTCATGCAATTCTATGATGCCTACAATACTGAAGGTGTTACGCATGAACATATGTATTATTTAATGCTTCAATTTTTCTTAACCGGGAAAGCAAGCGATTGGTTCGATGATCAACCTCCCGAGCTAATAAAAAATTGGGACAAGCTTCAAGAAAGATTCCTTGATAAATTTTATCCTACAAGTATGCGAGTGAAGGAACTGTTGGAGCTTATGAATTTCTTACAAGAAGCCGGAGAGAGTGTTGGCGAAGCGTGGACGAGATTTCAAAAGATGTTGGCAAGATGTCCATTACATGGATACACGCCAGAATTACAATTATCCATGTTCTATAATGGTCTCGATAGAGAGTCAAGGCTGAGAGTAGATGATATGGGTTGTGGTAGTTTTGTCTCTATGGATCCAAAAGAATCAAAGAGTGGTATGGAAACAATCATCGAGACCGACATAAGTTGGCCACAAGAACAAACTCCTACCACTAACGAAAAAACATAAGCGAGGTTTTCAAGCTTGCAAGATCAAATACAACAACTCACTATAGCAGTTAAGGAAAGCATCCAAATGCCACCTCAACAGTTATACCTGCAAAAACAGGCCTATGAAAACAAAGCTAATCATCCACTGGGCTACAGTGTGCATAATGAAAGTCAAGTTCAATCACGTCCTCAAAAAGAAATCACTGAGTTAAAAGAGACTATTAGTCAATTAATCAACTTCTCGAAGGACAATATGAGAAGACTTGAATCAAAGATCGATGCATTAGTAGTGCAAAGCCTGCAACAACAGAATCAAGATTTGAAACAGCATAATAAACTTTTAGAGAAGAATGTAATACGGATCATACAGTCATAGAACAAATGCAAAGTCAACTTTTGCAATTGACCCAAGATACAACTTCTAACATGAAGAAGATCCAATACGTTGACGACAAGGTTAAGACTATTAGTCTTCAAGCTGAAAAGATGAAGGAAACACTACCATCTCCATCAAAAGGGGATGTCGATGTCCTACCAAAAACGTCAAACGTAGATAGGATGAACTTAGATGAGATAATTTTTGAAGATTGGGTTGAAGAGGTTGAACACGATGAAAGTAAGAAGCCATGAGTGGTTGATGAACCAAGAATTGAAGAGAGAAGTAGAGTAAGACAGCCACCCATACACTGCCACTATCCCGCTTATCCAAAGGAGCAACAACAGAAGTGTATAGAGGCGATAAAACAAGTGAAAATTAACGTCCCTTTACTCGAATCTATGAAAGAAAAGAGAAACTATGATCGATTCTTTATGGAGACACTCTCCAATAAAGAAAGGTTCACAAGATCCAAATTTGTGACACTCAATGAAGGGATATCAGCACAAGTTCAGCAAAGATTACCACCGAAGCTTAAAGATCCTGGAGGTTTCAACCTCCCAATCAAAATAGGTGGAATATTTCATGTAAAAGAAATGTGTGATTTAGGGGCAAGTGTGAATATAATGCCTAAAAATATATTCAAGAAGATTGGTATTAGTGATGCGAAACCGACATCCGTAATCTTACAACTTGCGGATCAATCAACAACAAAGCCGTGGGGAGTAATCGGGAACGTGCTCGTCCAAGTAGGTAACCTTGTTATTCCCACAGACTTTATTATTCTTGACTATAAAGAAGATAAGAACGTCCCATTCATTCTTGGGCGTCCATTCCTAGCCACCAGCGATACCATAGTGAATGTGAATGAGGGAACCGTGACTCTCCGTATTGAAGATAACTCTGAAACATTCTATGTTTCGGGGAAGAAGAAAAAGAAAAATGAGTCAAAAGAACTATATCTAATCAGAGTTGTAACCAAGAAACTAGAACATGTAAGCCCCCAAGAAACCATGGAAAAAAAATCTTGAGTTTGGGGTAGGAGACGAGGTGGCATGGAAACCTCCCTTTCCCCAAACATAACAGTTCTTGGAAGGGGCCATACATTATCACACAAATCATCTCAGAAGGAGTGGTCCAAATAAAAGCTATCGAAGGTTGCAAGCTAAAGTTGGTAAGTGTTAATCACCTTAATCACTGCTGGGGAGGCTATAAAAAGAAATAACCGAGGTAACTCGTCTAACTTTGAAAGACGTTAAACAAAAGTGCCCTCTGGGAGACATCCCATAGTAATTTATGTTGTTATATTTTAGTTTAGATTAGTCTTTTTTTGGTTGATATTGCATATTTGAGAAAGGTATTAGTGTTTTTGATATTCAGGTGTTAAAGAAGTCGAGTCTTGGAGAAAAACGGAATTTTTTGGGAGTATTCTGACCTGCCACCGGTTTACCGGGCCTTAACGGCGGTATACCGCAGGTCAGAAAACCCGAGGCCACGGGTTTCGTCACGTGTTCATTCCAGAAAGTTGGTTTTCAAAGGATGCCAGCACCGGTATGCCGGTCAAATCCTTCGGTATGCCGGCCGGACCATAAACCCGTGCCCATATGTGCGCGCCTCGTTTATTTTGCCGTAACTCGAGTTTCAAAGAGCAGCAGCACCGGTATACCGGGCCATAACGCCGGTACACCGCCCAGCGCCGCTAGAAAGAGAAATTTTTCGCGTTTTTAGGTTATAAAGAGTAAGAGGTGAGTTCTAATATGATTTTTTCAATCCTTAAGACTCACTATCTTCTCCAAACCTCCCCCAAATCCATTAAAGCTTCAAGAAACCTAAACCCAACATCAAAACACTACCAAATCACCATAAATTTACATCCAAATCCTTCCCTACATCATTACAAAGAAGATTCAACCTCCCAAATCATATCAAAACACCTAGAATCCATGAATCAAAACCATAAATTTCAAAATTTATCCAACAATTCCTTGAACCCACATCATTAAAGCTTGATTCCATCATACCCACATAGAAAATTGTCATCCTAACACTTTTCCTAACCTAAATAAAGCTTGTTCCACCTATGATCAAGAGTTACAAATTTCAAGAGTGTTCAAGGCTTTGGGTTGGGGGTCAAAAGAGATGATGAAGAGAACAGAGATATTATCAAGTGTTATGGGAGATGAAGTATCAATGCAAGGTATTGGGTAAGTTCTAGAAGAAATCAATTGAGATGGGTACTAGTTAGGGAATAAATTACAAGATAATCCGAGTCAAGCAATTAGAGAGGAACCAGTTTTTGGTGGATTCAAATCATAAAAAGCAAGAAATTGTGATTAGGGAGCAGAAGATGCCAATGCCTCTTTTAATCAAAGATTCCTATATCAGAGATGAACAAAGCTTCTGGGACGCTAGTAGCTGTTGCCAAAACAACATATTCCTGGATGAACACCTTCACGTGAGAGAGTATTCGAGAGCAAAGTTGGAAGAAGATAAGCAAGAGATTTCTATAGTATGATTGATTGGGATGGAGCATAAGAGGATGTAAGGAAAAGCGAAATTGGTGATACATTAAATTTACATACAAGAAAAAGCACTGTATCCTATTCCGGGTATTGATCAGGCGAGGTAAATAGCCTCGAAGAGTATGTTTTATTTCTTCCTTACCTTTTCTCTATGTGTAATATCTGTAAAGTTTTAATTTCTTTTATTTTATTTTTTGAGTCTTTTCGAGTCGTGGGGACACGACTCATTTTTTAGTTTGATGTGTGGGGATTCGTTGTCCCTCATCTCCATTTTATGTGTTTTATTGTTTTTTAGGTAAAATTAAAATTTTTGAAGGATTAGATGTATGTAGAGTGTGTTTAATAGCTTGAAAGAATAAGCTCAGTAAGTTAATGATTGAAAGTAGCATGTTTATGAACTATTTTACTTTGCATGCTTTGAAGTATTTGTAGGAAAACACACATTGATAGTAAAGAAAAGATTAGTTAGCAATGCGATAGAAAGTATGTTAGATCTCAGGGAGCCATGAGTGGTGTGTAGGCCGTGAGATCCAAGCTAGTTGACAAACCCATTTGATGAACGTGCTAAAGGTAAGATAACGAAATTGCATGGTGTAGAAAATGATTAAGGCAGTTCTTTCATATTGAAGCGACTTGAAGCCTTTTAACTTTCTCACCCTGTTATTTGATTTAATTTTATATCCTTCTCAGCCCTTTCTAGCCTTTCTAAAGCCTTTTTATTTAGCCACATTATAAGCCATATCCCTTTAGATTATAGGACTTTTCCATATGACCCGCTTGGGATAGTGGGTCCACAATTATGGGAAATATTATTGGGTTGGGAATTTTGAGCTTATTAATTGTGCTATGTTATTATATTGATGATGATTCACAGGTTTATATTGTAACCCTTTGCCGGGGTAATAGTGAATGAAAAAGAAGCTACGAGCTATATATGAAAAGAAAAGAATCTATGAGAAAAATAGCGTGATATCTCGAACAACAAAAAGAGAGTCATAGCTATACAAAAGAAAAAATTGATTTGAAAAGAATATATATATATTTGGACCGGCAAAGTGAATTTTTATGTGAACATCTTTATGCTTAATTTGGTTATTGGGGATGCTACTTTGTGCATCAAGAAAATCATTGGGTTGAGTGAGAAACGTTTTATGAGAGTAACTCAAGCTCTAGGGCGATTCGTTGATGGCTAGTGAGGAGAGAGCCAAAAGCTCACTCTAAATTATCCAAATATACTTATCATACCGTCTCTAAGCCTACATTACAACCTTAAAGACCTTTTGATTCTTTGCTATGTAATCGAGAAGTGATTGAGCAAATAGAGAGTAGTTAAGTGGATCTTTGGATTCTAGTGAAGTTCGATGAACAATCTATAGCCTCCTTGGTGAAGTGAGTAAAGGTTCTCTCCATATTCTGATGTCTTCTTCCCTCTATGCTTTATTGACCTAGGTGTGTATTTAGAGACTTCCCTTTGTTTTTATCTTTATTGTATCAGGACGATACACCTTTGAGTTGGGGTTCTTGATGTCTCCTCATTTGTAATGAATTAATATTAGTTAGAGACATCATTTTTAGTGTTTTAGGAAGTCTTTGAGTCGATTTTCCCATTAAATATTGCACTTTCCTATTTCTAGTCTTGATTTGATGAATTATTATTTTTAGAGCATATTTGGTTTACTTTGTGTGTTAATGTGAAGCTTTAAAGATAATATGGAAATAAATTAGATGCCAAGTCAATTATAAGGAAATAAGGAAAGAAGATCTTGAAAAAATCTGGAGATAGAAGAAAACAGAGTTCAATTAGGGAAAGGAAAAACTGTCAAATAAATATGAATTTCAGCAGCTACGTCTAAAGAAGTGATGATAATTCCAAATCTGAGACGATTCTGGAAGATCCCTTTCATAGGTAGATAGATAATTCCGTGAGGATTCCTTTGATATCTTATGGGCCAAAAACGGTCCAGTAACGAAGAAGAAATGGTAAAAACAAGCCAGCGGTAATTATCCTTACCTACATACGAATTAGAGTTGGGCTAGGAGTCCATTACTTACCTTCTCCTTCAAGAAAACGATTAGGGCTTCCAAGACACCTATAAATACACCCTTAAACCATTGTAAACAGGTCCTTGCTCAGTTCCAAGCTTAGGCTCAGTCCTTGTTTGTATTTTCTCAGTTTTAAATAGTAGTTTAGTCCTTTAATTTAATATTCATCCTTAGTATCAAGCTATTCATCCAAGAAGCAAGCATACCTATAGAGGAAGACAAGAAGCAAGAAGTTGGAGAGTAACAAACTCCTCTTCTACATCTCACCTTCTCTATATTTAGGGTAATTAGCTATAGATTTATGCTCAACCATATCTCTAAGCTTTTATTCTGTAAGTTATACTTTTAATTGTTGGGTTATTATTTTGTCTTAAAGTTCATAATACTATTTGTTATTTTAATTGATTTGAGCTTGGCGTATATTGTTATTATGTGTTTTGACTTATTGTTACAACCCTAGATTTGGCCAATCCTAGAGCATAATATTTAAAAAGTCTCATGTAGTAATGCCCAATAAATAATGCACAAATATGATTAATATACATGTAATCAACAATCCATAAATTCAAGTCCAGATTAATTTCGCAATGCCAGAAGGAAAGGATGATAACTTAGTTCATGTTAATGGCTATAGGTTGTTCATAGGTCCTAAGATAGCATCCAATGGTCCACTTACCTACTACCTAATAGCTCAATTGTTTCTCCACCAAGTAGTTAGAAATCCTAAGGTCTTTGGTTATAACGTGGCTTAGCGACAGTGTGGTATATTTGGATAATGAAAAGTGAGCTTTTGGCTCTCTCCTCACTAGCCATCAACGAATCGCCCTAGAGCTTGAGTTTTCACTCGAAGATGTTCTCACTCAACCCAATTTATTGATGCTTTTGATGTGCATCCCCAATACTCCCAAATAAAACCTTTTTCATGATGATATACAAATTCCACTTTGCCGGTCCGAATATATATTCTTTTCATATCAATTTTTTCTTTTGTATAGCTATGACTCTCTTTTTGATGTTCGAGATATCACGCTATTTTCCATATATATATATATATATATATATTTCTTTTTATGCCCTTGTTGGCAAATTTAGATCGTATCTTCTTTTTCATTCACTATTACCCCGAAAAAGGGTTACAATAATAACAATTTCATCATCAATAAAATCACAATTATAATTCCCAAATCCCTATGTTCCCTAATGATGAAACCCACCACCCCAAACTCAAGCTCTAAAACGAGTTGTCTCAGGTTTTGCGATTCGAGTGCGGGTCATATAGATAAGTCCTACAAATTAAGGGTATGGATTATAATGTGGTTCAATAAAAAGGCTTTAGAAAGGCTCAGAGGGGATAAGACGGATAAATAATAACAATAATCAATTAAAAAGGGTGAGAAGGTATATAAGGCTTCAAGTGTTTTAATCATGAAAGAACTGCCTTATTAATTTTTCTAACTACCGGATTTCGTTACGTTTTCATTATTAGTTCATAGACAAGTGGGTTTTCAACTAATTTCAAACCTCACGTTCTACACCAAATAATTCTCCCTAAGTTTCAACGTGAATTCTTAACATTGCTCATTAACTTTCCTATCCTTTATTTCCTGTTTTCATACATGCATCCTAAACAAATTTGTATCATCTTTCAAAAACATACTACTTACTATCATTGACCTAATAAAATCATGCTCCAATAGGTACATTCAAAATTTTCTATGCCTTCATTCAACCTAAAATTTTTAAATTTTATGCAAAAACGAAAAGAAGATGAGGACAACGAATCCCAACCCCCAACTCAAAAGTGAGCTGTGTTCCCACGACTCGAAAAAGACTCAAGAACAATAAAATTTAAAATTAAAACTAACTAAACTACCTAATGCATACAAGCTATTAAGAAAAGAGGATTAGAATGGCTTATCTGGCTGGCCATAGAGATCCATTATGTCCTCCTCCTCTTCCGAAGCAGAGGGATCAAAATAATTATCAATATCCCTTTCCAAGGTTATGTCTTCCAGTTGTGATTGTATCTGTATGACTTCCACCCAAAGTTCTCTGTTATCTTCTTGTAATCTTTCAATTTCGTGTTGTAATTTAAGAGCCCATGGGGGAAGTTCATGATCAGTTTTAGAGGAAGAAGTAGAAGAACCTTGGTCATGAATCTTTATCTTCTTCAAAGGCCTTGATGGTATAGACATTCTAGCAGTTAACTTCTTTGGTAGTGGTTGTGCTGGTGCCTTTTCTTTTGATTCTTCAGTAGCCTCATCAATGGTGATAGGCTTTTCAATGGTGGCTCCAGGCAATTTCTTATTCTTCCCAAGGATAGAGCACTTTCTCTTGTATTCCATAGCTTCAGATCTGTTAGTCATGTTTGATACCCACAACTCAAGTTAAACCAAGGATGAATTAAAAGATTAAGAGAAATTGGTTTAGCTTGAGGTTGTAGCTTGGAATTGATGAAAGAGAAAGGTTTCTTGATGAATCTTGGAAGAATTCTTGAAAGCCTGATGAATTTGATGGTGTTTAATGGTGTAGTGTGATGAATTTGATGAAGAATTTGTGTTTATGGAAGATGGAGGAGAGAATTTGTGTTGTTGTTGTGTTAATTGTGAAGGTTTGTACAAGATTCAAGGTGTATATATAGTGTTTGGGTCTGGAAATTTCGTGTGGGAGAGGCTAGGGGTAAGTTTGTTAAGGTAAGAAGTTGAATAGGCCTCAAACTCTTCACAAACCGCCACTATGCGGTATACCGGGCATAACCTCCGCTATACCGGACCCATCAGCTATCCAAATTTTTCTTCTCGTCAAAAAACCCGAGCTACCCTACCCGTGTCACGGGGTTTTGCCTCAGCGGTATACCGGACCCATCATGTTCCAAATTTTTTTCTCTCGGTAATAAACCCGAGTCAGCATACCCGTGTCACGGGTTTTTCCAGGCGCGGTATACCGGACCTGCCTGCAAATTTTTTTCAAAAATTTTCCTTGACCCTAAACTCATTTCCTGCATAATAACACACTACCTTTTCTCACCTATTAGCTTGTAAACACAATTAAAAATATACACTAACTTAAAATTATACACTACAAAGCAATAAACTAATCTAAAAAGCAATTAAAACAAGGGGTGTCTCCCAAGAGCACTTTTGTTTAACGTCTTTGAGTTAGACGTGTACCTCAGGCTAAGCGCTTTCTACGAGATGGATTGTCTCCTCTCGCCCAAAGTCCTCACTGTCATGGTATCTCTTCAAACGATGTCCATTCACCATTAATGTCCTTTGCTCGGTTGGATGTTCAATTTCAATCGCTCCATGAGGTGTGACTTTCGTAACAATGTAAGGTCCTCCCCAACGGGATTTAAGCTTTCCTGGGTAGTTCGAAAATCAAGAGTTGTATAATAACACATTTTGTCCTCTCTCGAAATGCTTTGGACGGAGTCGCCTATCATGCCATCTCTTTGTATTCTCTTTGTCATAGGCAAGATAGAAAAACTCCTCCAACTCGTTCAACTAAAATTAATTTGATTAAGAATGGCGAAATTTCCACCCATTTCCTCTAATTCCCACGAACTTTTCAGCTCGATTCTCCAGAATCATGGATGGTGCCATCCATGATTTTGTGGGAAGGGGCGTTTCTGGTGGTAACTTGATAGCATTACACTCCTCTGGTGATCCACTCATATCCGCAGTTTCTATACTTCGTTTGTTTGAAAGAATGTCCTTCATGAATTTCAGATATTTCGGCATTCTCTTGAGAGCTTCAACAAATGGCATATTAATCTCTAACTTGCTCAACATGTCAACGAACTTCTTGAATTCCAGGTCATTGTCCTTCTTTCTGACACGTGAAGGGTATGGTGGTGGAGGGCGTGTATTAATTTCCACTGGTTTTCTCGTTTTTTCAGGTGTCTCGGCTTGGACACTCTTTGGTTTAAATACCTCCTTTACTGTATCTTTGGTTGTTTCTTCTCCCCCCTTTTCTGGAATAGGGATTGGTTCTGTTTCTTGTCTTGGTGGAGGTAGTTGTTTTCCACTTCGCAATTCAACTGCATGACAAGAATCATCTCTAGGAGCAATAGTATCACTTGGAAGCTGCCCTTTTGGCCTATTTTGTAATGTACTTTCCATATGTGATAAAGTATGCTCTAGTTTCTTGATTACCTTCTGCTGGGCTTGAATTTTCTATTGGCTACGACTCATATTGTTTTCAATTGCTTGCATCAATTTAGCCATACTTAAATTCAAGCTCGGAGTTTGTTCTTTCTTTGCCAGTTGCATTGATTGTTTCAGTGGTTCTTTCTTTGTTTCTTGACAAGCTTTTTCAACAATGGGCACCTTTTGCTGAATAGGTTTTGGTGGATAGTAGGATTGAGGTTGGGGTTGATAATAAGTCTCTTGATTTCTGACCCAGCTTCTTTGTTGTGGAGGTTGTTGATAATTAACGTAACTTTCTTGAGGATAAGCATACCCATTAGAATAGTAGGTATCTTGAGGATATGTAACGGAAGCTAATGCTGGATTATTCATACACCTTGCCCACACATGATTTCTTGATCCACAACCAGGACACGAAGGTATTGTACGTACTACGTTTACCTGAGCAATTGTTCGAGCTTATTCTTGTAGTTCTTCGAGTTGTTGGGCCAATTCTTTAAGCTTCAGAGATTCTGAAGTGTCTTCTTTTTCTGGTTTCTTGGGCCAACTTCTCTCGTTCTCAAGAATTCTCTCCATCCCCAACTCAGCTTCTTCATGATCTAGTAACACAAAACCTGCGTTTCCTAACGAATCTGCTTTTCCCTTGATTTGTCATTAAGTCCTCCATAAAACAAGGTTAAATAATATTCCGGCGATGATTTATGGTATGGACATATCTCCTTCTTTTCAGTAAATCGTAACCATGCTTCACCCAAACTTTCTCCGTCTTCCTATATAAACTGTTCAAGCTCCAACATATCTTTTAAACGTCTACTAACCGGATAGAAGAGGTCTAGGAATCTTGCTTGAAGCTTATCCCAATCTGGAATGACATGAGGGTATTGGGTATCATACCAATTGCTTGCACCTCCGGTCAAGAAGAACTGGAACATCACGTAATACACTTGTTCCCTAGTAACTCCTCTTACGATATAAGCATCACATATTTGCATGAATTTCTGAATCTACCAGATCAGATCTTGATGTGCAGCACCGCTAAATAGCCCATGAGTTGCAAACTGTGTTAACATCCCTGGATCAGGCTTAAATTTAGCGGCTTGGATTTCTGGAGCGCGAATTCCTCTTGCTTGCACTCTGAATTCGATGGGTAGCTCAAGTCTCCTTGGGTTCTCCATCTGTAACTATCTATAAAACAAAAACTAAAAAGACAAAAGCGTAAAATAGAACTAACTGAAATAAAAGCACAAGATATATGCACAAGGACTAACGATGTAGTCCCCGGCAGCGGCGCCAAAAACTTGGTGTCGCATAGGGTGTGATAAAATATGATATAAATAAAGTGCAAATAAACACCCTAGACTGAGAAAGTTTCTGCAAGTATACAGATCGTATGCAAGTTTTAGAAAATAAGTAAGATTCGTTCCGCAGAGATTACGAAGGTTAGGGGAATCTTATGTAAAAATCAAGTGCAAATAATTAAAGCTAGAACAACTAAACGCAAGGAAAATAAAGACAATAGATATTTATTTGGTTTTCTAATTAAACTAAATTGAAACTAAGAATTTAAAGGCAGAAAATTAATACGAAAGAAGAGGTAGTATGAGAATATAGCTTGAGTAAATAACATGTAATCCCCACTAGTTTTGCCGTTCTAAACATGTAAGGGTGAACTATGTAGTATTTCAATAATCGGTTCCAATTACGCTAGGTAGTTTTAAATAGGATTTACCTGTGTCAATAAGGGGTCCTAAGCAAACTGTTCCTGCAATTGGTAAATAGCAATATATACTAAACCATAGTGATTATCTAGTTAGGCTGATTTGTCAGATCTAAACCGAATACTAGACGTTATGTGCTAAACATGTAATTAAACACCGTTGTCAATGGTGACCTAACTACTAAATGGTAATTCTATATGGGTGCACTCCACAAGAACACACAATATAAATCCTAACACATAAACAGAGAATAAAAACAATAATTCAATTTAAAACATAGATTCCCAAATTAGATAGATGTCAATCAAAACTAGGGTTCATACATATATGCTAAAACTCAAGCTAAAATAAATTTAGTTCATACTAATGCAAGAAAAGAAAGAAATTACAAATTCAGAGGTTGAAGAAGACATTGTTGATGAACGGCTCCTTCCAGACTTCTTTTCTTGTGTTGTAAGCTTCCTCTTGGTTTAAGGTTTCACCAAGGATGATTTTCTAATGTTAAGAGGCTGTATTTATAGTGTATAGGTTGACCTAATTCGTTTTCTTGAAGGAAAGGTAAATATGGGCTCCAAGCCCAACTCAAATTCATAGCCCAAAAACATGCAATCAGCCCCGTTTTTCTTTTGGTCCTAACAACCTCAATATTTCTCCAATTGATGGGTATGAGTATACAAAATTCATCATCTCGGAAAGATCTTCAACTTTTCTCTTGAACGTTTCTCCAAATTCCTCACTGTTTTTAAGATATAAGCTGATTTGTGGTCGTAGGTGCAGAAATTCAGATTTAAGGCAGCTTTTCCTTTTCCATGTTTTTAGCTTTTCTTTCCTTCATCTTCAATTTCCATGTTTATCTTCTTTCCTTTAGCTCTCTTTACCAACGTGGACTCTAATTAATTACCATATATCTCTAAAGCTTCACACTAAATAAATAATTAAACCCAATATGCTCTAAAAATAATAATTAATTAATTCAAGACCCAAAATAGGAAAGTGTACTAAATCAAGCTAAAATCGACCTATAAACTAATAAATACGCCTAAAATGATGTATCAGAATTAGATTTAATTATCACAAATGAGGAGACATCACCATGGTAGTAGGATTTTCCTTTCAAAACTGATTGAATATGCAACAAAGAAGGCTTCAACAAAGACACGTGAAGCGAATAAAAGGGCGACGATGAGGACAAATGAGGCCGCCTTTCATATCTTTCGAGTGAAGGGAGATTAGGAGAAGCAGAACAAACCTGGCGATCTCCTACTTAGACGATCTACATTTATTGTAATGAGGCATAAATCTACAACATCTATCCTTTGATAGTGAAGCTCCAGGCATGGTAGCTCCGCATCAAGCTCATCGGAAGTGAAGCACAACAAGCATGACAAAGACAATTTTAGATTTGCACTTGTTTCGTATTTTACCGTGGTTGGTGTTTATGAGATGTGCAGCAAGCTCATCCATAACAAGCTATATTAGAGGTGTATTTTACTTTTTTTTTCAAATTCGTGTAGAAGAAGGAACTTAGATTTTTTTTTTGTATTAGTTTGGAATTCAGAAAATGCATTTTTTTAATTTCTTATTGATTTTTTAGGCATAATATTTGACTTCTAACATAGTTGATTTTGTATGCATTGTTTTTTGTATTCGGTATCTTTTTAGAATACTTAGTGTTTCTCCGAGTACTCGTTGTTTTTCTCCGAGTACTCAGTGTTTTTCTTTGAGTACTTAGAGAGATTTTCCTCACCCTCATGCTCTGAGGATAAAATATGTCCAAAAAATCTTGTTTGAAGCTTGTCCTATATCGATATTAGCTCAGATGGTTGTTGACCGAGTCACTCACTTTTACCTCTAATCACGAAGAAGGGGAACGTGACATGGTGCATATGTTCACGTGTAACACCCTCAGTGAAATAGGCATCACAATCTACATGAAATTATGAAGCGCTCATACTAGATCTTCATCTGTATCCCCACTATAACTTCCGTAGTCTGTCAATTGATTCAACATACCCACTTCAAGCTTGAATATTTCTTTTTGAATATCTGGTGGGAGATTCCAAAGTGGTTCCATACGAAATTGAAAGCCTTGGACCAGTTGTTTGCATATACCCGTACTTTTGTCCAAGTGGGACACAAGCACCTTGTTGTTGACCTAGAGGAACACCATTGTTATTAAATGCTCCTTCTTGGTTTTTAGATCCATCCACGAGATGAAGATCAAGTACTTCCTCTTCACCTATTGGATTTTTTGCACCATTGCCTAGTGGTGGCGTGTTCAAGTTCCTTGCACATCATATTATAGTGGTAAAGTCATCTCAAAAACTGAATCTAGCTTATCTCTCTCTCTCTCTCTCTCTCTCTCTCTCTCTCTCTCTCTCTCTCTCTCTCTCTCTCTTATTTTCGATAAAGTTGGAGTACCTTTTCAGGATCCGAGAACAGTCACTAGAGTAATACATGCGAATGATCAAAACAAGTCCAAGCGTAAAAACTACACAACGATTATCCTAAATTAAAAAATAACACAAAATTAACTAAACAATCCCTGTTAACGGTGCCAAAAACTTGTTTACACTTAGAGTGTGATATTAAATCGACGTTTAGGAGAATACGCCCATAAGTGTACGGGTCGCCAAGTAATATATAAAGCAAGTAAAATTGTCTCCATAAGGATTGGATGGTTAATTATATACTTTTAATTAGAGATAGGATAATTTTTTTTGCTAAAAATAATTTTTTAAAGATTGGGTCTTTATGTCTAAAACTAAATTATGAATTAACTAAACTACAAATAATGAAAATAAACTAAGTTAAAACGATTTTAACTTGAGTAAAGAATCTAGCTTGGAATGTTAATGCTCACTGAATCAACAATTGAATTAATTACTAGATTAAAGGAAAATTTGGTACTTTTCACATTAATCGGGATTTTAAAATCCACCTAGGCCCCTCTTTGGTGAATAAGAGACTACCTTCTAAATATAGAAACCTCTCCCGAGTGATACTACTATTTATAGAGCGCTTCAAGATTAAGAACCCTAATGTGGCCATGTGAATTATCTTGGCCTTCTAATTCTTAAGATCAAGTCACACGATTACTATCTAGGTCCATCTATTAATCCCCCTCCAGGGCATAACTAATAAGCTAAGGAATTCAATTTATGTGGCATTTATAAACAAATTCATGTTAAATCAAGATAATAATAAACGGAAAATAAAAGCAAATTATTTCAAGCTAAAAAGATTTCAATAATCATAAATAATTAAAAAATTGTCTTTAGATTTCACATTTTAGACATCCCAAACTAGTAAGGTACTTATGTCATAACCAAATTTAAAATAAATAAAAACAAAGATAAAATATAGAGTTTAAGGAAATAAGAATTACAAAGAAATAATTATGGTGTTACTTTCCTTACTCTCCTTGCTTCTTTATTGATCCACAAATTAATAATAAGTAAAGTGATTCTAAAAATATGAAAAATTACTAATATACACTAGGAAATTCGGAGGTTTAAGTTATGAGCATTGAAAATAGGTAAAGTGGCATTTGGACTTCTTTATTAAATCATCTTACCAAAACATCCATGACTTCCTAGCCTAAACTACGAATATAGATATTTGTTTCTTCTCACACATGCTAAAATCCGAGAGTTATATTTTATGCAAGTTTAATGATCAAGCTCGTTATCAATTCAATGTTGTGATTTTTACAAGTTGACAAATCTATTTTTCCAGATTTGGTGCTTTTACTTCTAATTATCCTCTTGACTTCTTGGCTTGTCTCGATCTTGTTTCCACTTATCTTAGGAGTTCCCTTTACTTCTTGAATCTTTATCTTGGACTTTTCATTGGATCCTCTATGTTTAAAGAGCTGCATTGTAATAAGACAAATTGCCTCAAATTGATAAAAAAACAAGGATAATTTCATATAATAGCTAAGAATTCAATAAATGAAAGGATAAATCCAAACTTTTATGTACAAAATAATCCAAGCCGATGTCTTGGAAGTATTAAATAATACAACAAAACACGAGACATCACAAATATCTTCATGTATATGTTCTACGAGGCCCATTTTTAAAATGGTGACGTTTTAGCTTACACGATAGATTATGTATACATGCTAATTTACCCTTATTTCAAGATGTGACATGATTATAACTTTTCCTCATGTATATTTTACGTACCCACGTATTGTCTTGACGTTTGATTTCACCTTGTATGCTTACTATATAAGCATTCTTGTTTTAGTACTTTCTTGTTGGGGGAAGTGATCTGAGTCGCTTACATTAGTCATTCATGTACAACACTCTATATATATTTAGAAGTAGGGATTCACGAGTAATTTGTGTTCCAAGGAGGTACGTAATTCTTTCGACTTACATATCTTCTTATCCTTAGATCCCTTTAGATTCGTGTGCATTTTTTATGAATATCTTGATGGTAATATTTTGTGATATAGAGATAATGAAAGCTTCTACTACCTCTAAGGGGTTACATATCTTTTCCTCTTTGCAAGATTACCGAGGTTTATTTCCCCCGTGATTGTTTTCTAGAGGATCACGTTGTTGCAACTTCTCATACATTTATGTTTTTTGATATTTATGTAGTATGTTCCTCTAAGAGATATAGGCTTAAGATTCTTCTTGTAGGATGTAGGGCTAAGTGTTTATTTTTCAAACTAGATGTTTTTCTTTCAGATTGTATGAGCCTAAGGCTTAGTATTTCATATATTTGAATTCTCTGATGTTAAGGGTTTTTTTTATCATTTTGGGTTTTTAATAAGTGTTTTCTAGTTCATTTTGCTTACAATTTTGGTCCATATCCTTGTCTCCTTAATAGATAAGGTTTTTGATCCGTTGGAGAAGACCCCCTGGCCTATAAAGGTTTTTCGGTGTTAGCTTTGTGTGGATCCCAATAATTTGTAGTGTAGTAGTTCATGATGTCATTTTTGCCTTTATGTGCTTGCTTTTAAAAATGAAGCATTCAGTAGGCTCTACTTGATTCGAGATATGTTACCTTTCATTGGTCTATAACGACCTCGTCTATATCTATAACTTTCTTTAGGTCTAATAAGATATCAACGATTTGCTGAACCCTTTGAGTGGGTGATGTTTTCCTATTTGTGATATAATAATCTAGGTCGGAGATATCATTTTAGGTGTTTATGATTTATTAATTATAGATTTTTATTCGTATTTTGATAATTTCTTATTTCTTGTCTTGATTTGAGGATTTATTATTTTAGAGCATATTTGGTTTAATTTGTGTGTTAATATGAAGATTTAAAGATTTATAGAATATAATTAGATAACAAATCAATTCTAAAGTGATAAGGAAAGAAGATATGGAAGGAATCAATAGATAAAAGGAAGTAGAAATAAAATAGGAAAAGAAAATTTGCCAATTAAATATGAAATTCTGCAGATACGTCCATTAAAATGAAGATAACTTCAAATTGGCTGGGAATTCGGATGAGCAATCAAAAGAGAAAATGTAGATATTTTCTCTACGGTTGTTTCGATATAAAGTAGGCAAAAATTGTACCAACAATGAAAGGAGATACGATCAAAACAAGATAGCAATGTTTATCCTCTCTCTGATATTTTAGGAAACGAATTTGAGTTGGACTTGGACTCAAATTACTTACCTTTTACTCGCCAATTTTGACCTAGGGCCTTCCTAAGACCTATAAATACACTCTCTTATCATTGTAAACATGTCCTTGCCTCTCCTTAACTAATCCTTATTATTCATTGTAGAAGTCATTCAAGAGAAGCAAGTTGACAGTATGTATCCTTATTTTAGTCTATTTCATGTTAGCATGAAATAATTTTCCCATAGCTTGGGTTTTGCATATGTATAATCTTTGAATTCTATTTTATTCTATCTAAGTTTGTTTGGGAAAACCTTTTTAAATTGATTCTAGCTTCTTAAGCATATAATTGTTTTTGTGCTTTGATTTATTTCCAATCTTGATCACGTTAAGATTGTCTTAGTAGTAGTTAGATGGTCACCCGGAAGGGGTGTCTACTTATTGAAACATCACATAAGCATCTAGTGTGCGGTAGAGATCCGGAAGAGCTTGCCTAACTAGATAGTCATTAGGGTTTGAGATTTAACCACTGATCATTGCACAGGGTCCCCTTACCCAAGTCCCTTGGTAATTGTTAGGTCGCCACCTAAGTCCACCCGGAAGGGGGTTAGGAGGAATATATAATCATGGCTACTTATCTAAGAGCCTCCTCAATCGCAATTAGTTCACCTTCTTTCTTCACCACATCATTCGCCGTTTTTGTTGTCACAGTTGTTTCTTTCTCTTTCATAACGGGACCATCATAGGCGTAATATTAATTTGCTTTATCCAAAATGCAATTTTTATTTTTCTATTTTTTTTAGAATTAGTTATGACGATATTTCACGGACGCACGCGTGTGTGCTGGAATTAGTAGTAAGTGGGGGTGGTGGAAGTCCCCTATTACTTATGGGACAGTTCACAATTAATTACAATTCCACAAGTTTCATTCCCAAAAAAATGAGCAAATTACTTCATACTTACTCAGTAATTAAAAAGTTAATTCACAATTAATCATTTTTTTTGCATATTTAGCTTACATTTTAACCCTTATATGAGATAATTCCCCATTAATTACAAATTTACACTTTTCATTCCAAAAAAAAGGAAGGAGATTTTGACTTCCTACTTACTCACAGGTTAAAGAAATTAATTCCCAACTTACTAATCACCAACAACTAATTTAATCACCAATAACTAATTCTTAAAAAATCAAAAAAATAAAATAAAAGAATTGCATTTTTGTACGAATCAAATTAATATTTTTAATTTTTAATTTTTCAATTTTAATATTTCATTTTATGTTTTCCTGCAATACATAAAAATATATTTATGTTTTAATGTAACACATAAAATCATATAATCAATCTAAAACATTACCTTCTTTAACAAAATTATTTTTTTCTCTTTTTTTTTTTTGCATACATAGGAGGCTTAAAAAGTCGATTGTTACAAATTATTTTTTTTTCTCTTTATTAATCACATATATCCGATTTTTACTTGTTTTTAATATATTGATATATTATCTTTTTGTCCAACAATCTTTTGTTATATTGTGTGTTGTAGTAATACACAAAACAATTATTTGTGTATTACAGCAACACACGAATTTACCTTTTCTCTTCCCGTCAAGCCCATTCCCAATTAAACATTTGTGTCTTACTTAAACACACCACTTTCATAACTATGTGTTGCATCAACACATAATTTTAATTATTACGTGTTTCTGCATCACACAAATTGACTTACACACATGTGTTTGTCTTACATCCCTTTTGAGTGATCTATGTGTATCATATACACACAATTTTAGAGTTTAGCGTTTAGTATGGTTCTTTTGTGTGTTACTGTAATACACAAATGACTGTTATGTGTAATACAATGACACACAAAATAACAAAAAGGGTTTGATAAAAAGTTAATACATCAAGATAGTTACAGACGAGTAAAAATATTGTATATGTGACTAATAAAGAGAAAAAAACGATTTTGTTAAAGAAGATAATGCTTTAGATTCATTTTATAATTTCGTGTGTTACAGGAATACATAATTTTTATGTGGTGTAGGAACACATAAATTTGAATATCGAAATTTAAAAATAAAATAAATCAATAAAGAATCAAAAAAAAATCTTTGATGTAAATATGAACTTGCCCCGTCAAATAATACAATTTTTTAATAATTCTGAAATTTTTGCATTTGATTGTGATTTTTAATAAAAAAAAAAACCACGGACGCGCGCGTGTTGTGGAATTTAGAAAATCTGTTTTTGTGTATTATAGTAACACATAAAAATGATTATCGAAATTATAAAAATTAAAATTAAAAAATAAATTAATTAATTAAAACAAACAAAAAAAATCATAGACGTATATATTATCTTGTCTCATCCAAAAATGAATTTTTTTTATTTTTACAATTTTTTTAGAATTAGTTATGAATTTTAAAAAACAATCACGGATGCGCGCGTGTTGGGGTGGAAATCGGATCCGAAATTTCTGATTTTCGACTTTTTTATCCGAAAAGTCCGATTTAAGAACAACTTTTTAAGGTTCCGAAATTCTTAAATTCCAATTTTTCCGATTATTCCGAGAAAATTAAATCGGAATTGGAACTATATAAAATTTCTGAAATTTCTGGATTTTCCGATCCGATTTTTATTCCGATTTTTATTTATAATGTAATATATTAAATAATAAAATAGAATATAAGAATAAGCTAAAAGAAATAAGTACACCATGAAACTTTTGAAACTTTCAGAACAAAAATAAATAAACTTGATGCAACCCCCTTAAGCTTCAAAACAACGTCTTACTAGACCGCCTTACAAACTCGAAAATCTTTTCAAAATCTTCAGATTATCTCACTCAACTCTACTCAATACCACTCTCTTGTGGCTCGCGTTTCTTACCCTCGTCGTTGCGTTACCAATACTCAAAGCTCATGTTGTGTATTGTTCTCAGACTACACTACGAGCAGTTCTTGAATTTCAATTACTCGCGGCTGCTGTTTCGCTACTCCCGATGCCTTTGCTTTACTTGCTAAAGATGGCAAAAATCTCCTTGATTTTACTTCTTTCATCTCACCCTGATATTCGGTTACAATCATGACAGTATTTGCACCATTAGTTACATCTATAAATGCGGTATCAACTTTAATTTTTACCTTAAATTTAGCATCATTATATGACTTATAAGCATTTAAAATTTCCTTTAGTTTATTGGTATTATTCAGTCTGACATGTTCGATACGATCAACATAAGCCCTAGAAGATTTGTAATTTCCTATAATATTTTCATTACATGCTATTTTTTGCTTTTAAAATTGTAATTTTAGGGCCAACTTATTTTTCATTAAACACACAATTATTTCTTTGTTTCCAAATCTGCCAACTCCATGGTAGCGCTCTCCACTAGGGAGATAATACTATAGATTCTAGTCATTTGATCTCAACCAAACGAATGAATAACCATTGAACTTTGACTACAACTACTCCCACCCTACTCTTATACACATACTCATTCATTCAGTCTCTCACACACACACAAACACACACACTTTTCATATACATATATATATATTCTTATAAACATGCATACATACACTTCCACAGACTTTTATACACACATATACATAATCGTACTTCACACACACACACACACACACACACACACACACACACACATATATATATATATATATATATATATATATATATATATATTCACACACATACGCATTTGCACACACGCATATTTTTTCACATATACATAAACACACCTATACATTAACACATATTTTATTTAGAATTAAAAAAATATATTTTGTTAAAAATATATAATTTTATCATAATGCATCAAATATTACAAAAAAAACTCTCCAAATTGTCTAAATATCAACTGAGTACTTACCTCTGTATTTGTTGTTTGTATTTGGTATGTCTTTAAGAGAAGAGACTGAGTTGGAATCATTTGATGAGTCGTTTGTGTTGGTCCAATATGAACCAACGCTACCTATAATAGGCATATCATCGCATTTATAAGAGATATAGTTCTTACCCGTTCATTTAGATCACCAAGTATAAACTCGCTCCGATGACCTCGAACACTCTTCCAAATTCTTGGTAGATACGGAATAGAGTATGATTTTGCACCTCTTTATTTTTTTTTCTCTTAAACCCGCACTTCTTTTGAAAATCTTCTATTTTGTAATTGATTTTTGTATTTTATTTCTTTTATTTATAATGAATTTCCTTTTAATAATAAGAAATTAGTCTCTTTTTTAATACTACCTTAATGTATTTGGAGCCTATTTTCTTGTTTTGTGATGCTTGAGTGGTGTAATAATTATCACATAATTATGGATAAAATTTGGGTTGAAAATATTATTTAGGGATTTAATAATTTGGTTTTTCAAAAAAACATAATTGGACAATGGATGGTGGTTTTCAAATTTATCAGTGATAAATATCGATATTTAAAAAATCAAAACAACGAAAAATTAATTATTTTTTATTTGTTTTTAAATTAGTTATGATTTTTCTAAATTGTGTCATGAGATGGCTACAAAGAGATGCTTGGTAGATGTGGGAAATATATAATATTAAGTCAATATTTATATTCATATATCATATATTATAACAAATAAAATAAATGATGTAACCTAAAATAAAGGTAGACGTGGTATTAAATAAGTACTTAATATATAACAACTAGTGAGAAACATATCATTTAACATGACATTTAGTACCGTAGGAAATTTTCCCTACTCATTATCTGCGTGAAAATAATGCCCCCACCCATCCAATAAATGTCAGATTTTCAAAATTTTAACACAATATTCAATCAATTAAATAACAAGATATGTTGAAATATATTATTCCAATATTATTCAAATTTTGTATTTAAAATTTATATTTTTTCGAAGAGAAATTAAGTTAAGCTTTGTCCAATTTTTGTGAAGAAATTTTGTAAATAATTTATTAAATGATGATATTTCGTAGTTTGTATGAAAATAATCATTTAAATGCTAATTAATTTATGTAATAAAGTATTTGTCTTTGATGTGTTCTCCTAATACTTCATACATTGATAATTAACTCAAGCCACTTTATATGGATGACATTTGGAATAACAATATAAGGAAACAGGAATTCTTAAATTATAATTGTCATACATAATATTAGATGAATCCAAAATATAAAACACAATTAATAAAAGCTAGTTTGATCATCTTGTACTCTTGGAGCTATCTTCCCTTAGTAATCCTTATGAATTTCAGTAATCATCTTAAGAGTTATTGTGTGGAAGATCTGGGGTGCATGTCTCAAAGACTCTGTAAGAGTTCTATTAGTGGATTAGATTGATAGGCTGAAGGGTCTTCATATGACAGCGCAACACAAGGATTTGGTTCAAAAGGTATTGAGTGTTGCTCATTACTATTCAAGATGTTATCGAATTCAGATGGGATGATATCGTCCATGTCTGCATACATGAAACTGAATTCCTCTCCGTTATTCATAAACCTAGACGATAAGTAATAAGATTATATTAGTATAAAAAATTAAAAAAATAATAAGACACATTTGAAATAATTCAAATATCATTAAAAGTTAATTAAATTACACATAAATATGCAATCTTAATAATAAAAAATAAAAATCAAACTTATTTGAAACTAGTTTTCCTAAGGTTTATAAAAGGTAATCATATAAGGAATATATTTTTTTTTTGTCAAAACAAAAAAATAAACAAAATAAGTACATACACAAAAAATATAATTAATATAATATATATGATAATTGACATTTCAATGTAAATACCACCAGAGAGATTGAAATAGTTTTGGAGACTAACAATTTAACTTCACATGAGGTTGTAAGTTGGTTGTAACAAACTTATTTTGCTAGATATAACTAGAGACTCTTTTAATTATCTATACTATTATATATATATATATATATATATATATATATATATATATATATATATATAAATAGAAAAATAGAAAAGAATAATTATTTTTCTTTTATCGAGAAATTAAAAATTTATATATGCTAAGTTCGTTAAGTTATTTGTAAGATTAAATATTTTAATGATGAAAAACTAATTTATATTATATGTTGTAGAATAAGTCCATCTTAAAAACTCATATATAAAAATGTGATTGAAAAATAAAAAATAAAACATGAAGGTTTCGTCTCATTCTATGGAATTTTTTTACCCAAATGATATAAAACCATAGATCTACGAAATAAATTACGAATGTATATATATTAACATAGGCTTTGTGTACCTTTCATTATTGTTCAAAATGAAAGGTACACAAAACATATGTTAATATATACACATTCGTAATTTATTTCGTAGATCTATGATTTTATATCATTTGGGTAAAAGAACTCCATAGAATGAGGCGAAACCTTCATGTTTTATTTTTTATTTTTCAATCACATTTTTATATATGAGTTTTTGAGATGGACTTATTCTACAACATATAATATACATGGTGACTATTTCCAAATCTCAAGAATTTAATGCTAAATGATGATAAAATAGTGAGAATTATTTCTCTTTTAATTTTTTATCTCTCAATTTTGATATATTAACTACACAATACGTTTAAATTTACCTCTTGTAATAGACAAATGTTTTTATTTGAGGAATGCACACATATATACTCATACACATACACACGCAACATCTAACCAACTCATCCCATAGCCATTTTAGGCCATTATCTTGTGGATAAATAGTCAAATATAATAAAATGCTAAGTATGAAGCCCAAAAAATAACATTTAAGTTATATATTTGGGTCTTTGAGTATGATAGGTTTGAAATTACTAACAACACATAAGTAAGACCCCCACTACCAAGAAAGGTCAGATTGCTACCAAAACCTCATATGATGAGACCTAGCGCATCAAGAAACCATGACATCATAAGGTTTGAACCCTTAAGTGAATATCTATGATTATGATTGAGGAAAAGAATCACATTGGGAATAGACTCATCCCCATTTTTTAGATGACATTAAACAAGATCAACAAGACCCAAAATGATAGTCATTATTACAAGACCTTAACACGGCTAGAGAAATGATGATATCCCACAAGAAGCATTCTGAATTATAAGACACTAACCACTAAATCAGAGTTTTGGTAATAAGACTCTAGGAACATACCGACTCAAGCATGTCCTCTTCATTTGGGAGGTCAAGCCCAATTGTGAATGACCATTATCCCCGGACCCCCCAAATGCATCACATCCTTGATCATTAAGTCCACTATGACACGATAAAGGCCATTGAGCCAATCCCCACAAAGTGGCCCGATAGACCCAGGTCGTCTAAAAAATCATCCTCCCATTCTAGAGAGAGTTTCACATTTATCTTTCCAATCTTTAATCTCTCACATATTTTGAATAAACCATGCCTATGAATTTGAGTGTCACAGTGTCATTAGTGGGAACAACCCTATTTGGCCCTAACTGAGTTCGCAAGGCATTCTTGGCATGGAATGCAAGTTGGGGAAATCAAGAACCCAAATCCATCTAGATTATCTTAGAAGTTACTCATCACATTTATAGTATCTCGAGTCCTACAAGGCATACTTAACATACATAAAAGATAGACCTATTGAGATCTAAGTCTTAATCATTTGATTTTTCTCTTATTTAGTTGTAATAAAATTTCTTGTAAATATGTGATTCATTAGTTGGATCCATCTGTGTGCGCTATTATAGTCAACAATATCACCCATTGAGAATCCAATAGTTAGTAGAGGGAAACAAGAGGAAAATAAAGGTCAACTCAGTATGAATGAGAAGTGTTATGGTGTGAAAAGAGTGATATGAAAAAAAATGATGAGTAAAAGATAGAAACTTATAGATTTTGGTCATCAAGTGACACCTATTATC
>JARWIR010000072.1:1800000-2000000 GCA_029959085.1 Nemophila menziesii | reverse complement strand
AACTTTTTTTTGGTTTTTGTTTTTCCTCTACTCTTGCTTGGCATGGGATGCTGGATATATTCAACAACATCTTCACGTAACAGGTACCAAACACCTGAATCAAATCCTATTTTTTTTTTTGATTTTCGAATTGAATTTTTTTTTTTTTTTTTTATATTGTATTGAATTTCTTGTTAAATCCGAGAATCCTAGCTGTATTGTAGATTCTGAATATGTAATTTGTTGTTAATTATACCATGTAACATGTTTTTTTTGTTAATTTTTAGAAAAATTAGGGTTTTGTTAAGTTTTTGTTGATTTTGCTTGATAATTGCTATATTGTGATGTATTGTGTTGTTGATTTTGTATGTATGAAGTGTATTTTATGGATTAAAATGCAATTCTAAAAAATTAAGGGACTAGAATGCAATTCTAAAAAATGTAGGGTCTAAAATGCTATTTTAAAAAATTTAGGTACTAAAATGCAATATAGGGACCAAACTAAAATTTAGGGCCTAAAATGCTATTTTAAAAAATTTAGGGACTAAATTGCAATATAGGGACTAAAATAAAATTTAGGGCCTAAAATGCTATTTTAAAAAATTTATGGACTAAATTGCAATATACGGACTAAAATAAGATTTAGGGTATTTTTGTAATTTTTAAAAATACAAGGACTTAAACGCAATTTTTACTAAAAAACTAATTTATTAATTTTATTTACATTATAGATGGCCGATGTGATGCCAAACTACCACCGGGGTGACGGGAACGGAGAAGATCCGAACCGGAATCCACCCCCAAACCTCAATGACTGTCACCAGCCACCCGGTAATATTATTTAATTTATAAAATTCAATTAATATTAGTTAGTACTGTATTTAATAATTTTATTAAACAGTTAAGCGAAAGAGGAGACCCCGAAATGTCTCCACTCTCAAAACCGCCAATGATGCTAAGGAGAAGCTAGGCGGGCCCCTCCCGGTCGACTTCTGTATCCTTGACGACACGTGGAACCCATACGGAGAATATGGGAAACACGTGGCCCAAGTGGTGGGTCTCGCGGTTCGAGAAACGGTCCCTCCCTACTACCCCTCGTGGAGTGCCGTTCCACCCAACCTGAAGAGCGTGATCCTCGAAAAACTCGAGGAGTTCTTCAACCTCGACGAGTGGAGGGCCCGCAAAGATTGGCACTTGATTAGCGGGAAGCTGTCCCAGTCTCAGTCCGCTGCTTACAGAAGGTGGAAGTATGACTTGGTTGCCGATTATGGCGAATCGGGTGAGTGTCCACCTGACGTGCTTCCCGAGGACTGGGAGCTAACCCAGAAGATGCTGAATGACCCGCAAAAGAAGGTAAAATTTTAATTCAATTATTTAATTATTAAATTATTGTTTATTTAATTTTTTAATTTGAAATGTAACAGGCCCAGTCTGCGATTAATAAGAAGAATCGGCAGAACCAGAAGAAGCCGAACAAGTCTGGTTCTCGGAACCAAACCCAGACCCGCCACGAGATTATAGAGGTATAATTTGTTAAATTAAAAATAAATTTTATTAGTTATTTAATTTAATTTTTTAATAATCATATTTTTTTATAGGGTAAGCTGAAGATTAATACGCAGGAGCCCCTGAGCTATATAGACGAGCTGACCCAAGAGGAGGTCCCACTTCCACAGATGGGCGGATACTTCGAGTACCTAGGCTATGACGGGGCGAAGGGCAAATGGGTCGATGATAGATGGGAGCAGGCTAGTGTAAGTTTTTATTTAACTTTAAATTAATTTTTTGTTAGTTTTATTAATTATTTATTTAAAATTATTTTATTAATTATTTATTTTAAATTTTATTACAGGGAGTTTATCGGGAGAAGCTTAGGGAGCGGGTTATCGAGACAGGGACCCAATCGGCTGAGGATGTTCCAGTGGAGGAGCAGATAGGAGCGCTGAAGGAGACGGTTCAGGAGGTGATGAAACCGTCTAAGAGTCGGCATTGGATCCCTTCGATCGGACCCTGCTTCAAGAAGAAGAAGGACCCGAAGCCGCCTGTATCGGATCAGATCGCGAAAAAGAACGCGAGAAAGTTACAGCGGATCTTCGATGGGATGAACGAGGTCCGCGCAGTCCAGGGATTACCTCCTATACCGGAAGAAGATGCTCCACCAAGCTCCTCTAGGTCCGATGATTTTTTTAGTAAGTTGCTCAGCGGCCTCAATGAATCCCGTGAAAAGAATGGTCTCGAGCCGCTCTCCGATGAAGAAGAAGATGAAGACAGTGAAGATTGATTTTCTTATGATTGTGTTTAAGACTTTTATTTTATTTCCGTTTATATTTTATGACTTTTTTATGGTTATGTAATATTTTGACTTTTAACCCCGGGGTTTGACTTATTGCCCGGGGTTTGACTTTATTGACCGGGGTTTGACTACCCGGGTTTATTTATCTATTTCTGAATATAATGCATGATTTCTATTTATATTCGTGATTTCTATAAATATTAAATTATAAAAAATCGAAAATCGAAAAACCAATTAATATTAAAAAAAAATGAAAAACCAATTTAAATTAAAAAAAATAAAAAATAAAAAAAATTAAAAAATTAAAAAAAAATTAAAAAAAAAAAAAAAAATAATAATACCGACAACATTCAATGTATGAATGTCGTCGGTAAAGGTTAAAAAAAATAATAATTAAATATTGATTACCGACGACATTCATACAATGAATGTTGTCGGTATTATTATTAAATTATAAAAATTAAACAATTTAATTATGAAGATAACGACAACATGGTTGTCGGTAAATATTTTATTTACCGACGACAAAAAATATTTGTTTTGTCGGTAAAAATTTGATGCTTGCCGACGGAACGAAATTGTTGTCGGTAATCAAGGTTTACCGACGACTTGCGTTTCGTCGGTAAAACGTCCTGTGTTATCGACGAGACACCAATGTTGTTGTCGGCAACCATGAGTTTACCGACAAACTTCTAGGGACGACAGTTTACCGACGAGTGGTCGTCGGTAAACAGTTTTACCGACGAGTACGGGGTTAATACCGACGACAGCTGTCGTCGGTAAATACCCGACCTGCTGTAGTGTATGTATGTTCCAATGCTACATAAAACTGATTATTGTGTATTATTAAAACCCTAAAAACGCTAAACTCTAAACTCTAAAAACCCCAAACCCTATAGATGATAATAAAGTAACTAGGATAAAGTAAAATAATTTTTATTGAAATTATAAATCTGGAAAACCAAAAAACCCTAGTTCATAAACCGTAAAACCCATAAACCTCAATCTTAATAAAACCGAACCTTAAAAACCTAAATACTAAACCCTAAACCTAAAAACACTAATCCTACTAAACCTTAACACTAAAACCATAAACCCTAAAAAAACACTAAAACCTAAATACTAAAAGGAGAAAATGACTAATATGATAATGCTTGTTATTTTGTGTGTTCTAGGAATACACAAAAATCATACACACAAATTTGAGTTTTGTGTATTCTTGTAACATACACAATCACATAAAAGGGGATAAATGACTAGTATGACGTGGTCTGTCATTTTGTGTATTACATTACTACACAAAACTAATTTTTGTGTATACTTGTAACACAAAAAATCACTGATTAAACAAAAAGCCTAATATGATGTGTCATTTGGTGTGTTACATGAATACAAAATATAAAAAATACATATAATCCAATATCTACACATTCTATTTTTTTTGTATTACATCATTACACAAAACAGTCAATTTGTGTGTTCATGTGATACACAAAATCACAAACAAGAAGGGGCTTGACTAGAAGAGAAAAAATAAATGTGTGCTGCTGTAATACACAAATGATTGTTCTGTGTACTACAACAACACACAAAATAACAAAAAAAGGTTTAACAAAAAAATAATACATCAAGATAATTAAGAATGAGTAAAAATAGGGTACATGCGTTAAAAAAAAAGAAAAAATGATTTTGTTAAATAAGGGAATGCTTTAGATTGATTTTATGATTTTGTGTTATAGGAATACATAAATATATTTTTGTGGATTGTTGGAACACATAAAAGTGAATATCAAAGTTTAAAATTTAAAAAAAAAAAATCGCTTATGTAGATATAAATTTGCCGCGTCCAAAAATACAATTTTTTAATTTTTTGGAAATAATTAAAAAAAATTAGAAAAATTCACAGACGCGCGTGTGTGGTGGAATTAGCAATCTAGTTTTGTGTGTTATAGCAACACATAAAAGGGAATATCGAAAATTTTAATAAAAATATCAAAAAAATTTAATAAAAATATCAAAAAATTTATAGACGTATATATTAATTTATCTTGTCCAACAATGCAATTTTTTTATTTTTCTGATATTTTATAGAATTAGTTATGAATTTTTTAAAAATAAATTAACGGACGCGTGCGAGTGATGAATTAGTTAGTGGTGATTGCCGGTCACGGCGGTGGCGGAACTAGTTAGATTGAGGTTAAGGGCAAAGGTGATAGTGGTCGGCGGAGAATAATGGAGATGGTTGTGGATGCATGTTGTTGTGGTGGTGGTGGGTGCATGAGGTGGTGGTGGTGGTGGTGGTGGATGCATGTGGTTGTGGTGGTGGTGGATGCATGTGATTGTGGTGGTGGTTGTGTGGGTGGTGGTGGTAGGCGGTGGAGAATGTATGAGGAAGTGGTGATAGTTTGTGGTAAATGCATGAGGTGGTTGTGGTGGTCGGTGGCGGTGGCGGGATTTTAGAATATAAAGAAAAGAAAATAAATAAATTATATATTATGAATATTATATAATAATAATAAAAAAGAAATAATTAAAATGACGCTAAAGATAATAGTGGAAGGTAAATATACCAAAATGTTTAATCGAAAGAGATAAATCCTCAAAAAGTCCTAGAACCCAACTTCCCACCCCCATCAGGTCCAACCCATGATTTACACCCATGAGAGTCCAGCGATTTTTGTCATATACCATCGTTACCCCCAACAGAATAATACAATATCAATCCTCCCCTTGTTTTACGCATGTAACCAATTCATTTAAAGTAGGAGATATATTAAATCCCTACAATCATGCAATTGGTTATAGTAAATTTGTTAGACATTTTTAACAACAATATTCTAGCAGATACTAGCACCGGCATCCCATTCATCCTCACCGGAATCATTAAACCACCACCCCTCCCCCGCTCTCCTGCACAAAAAAACCGCGGCCACAGGAGGACATTCTCCGCCATCATCAAATCGGCTGACCCAATAACACATTCGAACCCAGGAAGCACAAGACCAGTCCATAAATCGACCTCTTATTTGTTTCTTCTCCAAGCGACAGGCCAACAAAACCATATCGAAAGACAGGTTTTCCGGCCTATGTGCCTTGTTGCGATCTACAGGTACAAGAGCAGATTGGAGGACAACTACTTTTGTTCGATTCATCTCCGAGCAGCCTCCTCAATTTCACAACCCTTCTTCGCGCCAACCAAGGGCTGGCTGGTTTGTCAAACGGGCGATCTAATGGAGCAGACACTCCTTTGGTTATTGTAGCAAATAATGGAAATATGGTGATGAATGGCTGTCGGTGTGATGCAGATGCACACCATCGATTTTGACAGAGAACCCATCAAAACAAAGCTAATAACCCACTGGTATATGAGTTTGAAAACATGTAACCCACCACATCTACCTGTTATAAAAACATACCCATCAATATGCTCGTGCACACCATCAAATGTCAAACTTGGTTGCATTCCATGTACCACCATCTTTAACTGACAACCCATTCAAGAAACAAACATTACCCATCGAGTTTAGTGGACAGCCCACCATCGTCCATTTGAACAAAAGTTTCAAGTTTTTCTTCAGTTGCTGCATTTGAATTTCTATTAGTTACTGATTTTAATTTTTCTGGGTTATTGATTTATTTGATTGCATGGTTTTAGCGATTTTTGTTTGTTTTAATTTTCAACTGATTGCATGATTTTAGCGTTTTTATTTTGGTAACAAATTTCCAATTAATGGGTAACTAGGGGCAAGTCTGTCATTTGCGGTGGGCTGGACCTGATGGGCAATCACTGATTACTTGTGGACTTTATAAGGAAATCACCCTAATTGAAATTAAGTCTTTAATCAATGAGTAAGTAGTAATAAATTTGCACCTTCCTTCTTTTTCAGGAATGTACTTTGAAGAATTGTAATTAATTGAGAATTATCGCTTATTTTATACCACAATCACCTTTAATGTTATTTTAATTTTTTATCATATATTATTTAAATTAATATTTATTTATTTGATTTTATTTTTATATAACGTCGGACTACCCCCAACGACCACCACCACCACCTCATGCGTTCTTCACCGGCCACCACCACTACCTCACTAATTCTGCACCGACCACCACCACCGTCACCATTATTCTCCACCGACTACCACCATCTTCGTCCACAACCACCACCGAGTAGTTCTTCCACCATCGTCGCCACTAATCACTACTGACTAATTGCACCACACGGAGGTGTCCGTTAAATTTTAAAAAATAATCATAAATAATTCTAAAACAATCATAAAAATAATAATATTGAATTTTTAGACGGGGCAAACTAATATCCTCTTCTATGAGATTTTTAAAATATTTAGTTTTATGTATTGTTATAATACACAAAAATATATTTGTTAAATCCACCACACGGTTGCGTCCATTAAATTTTTTGAAAATGTAAAACTAAGTCCACGAAAATCAGAATAGTAAAAAAGTTAAATTTTTGGACGGAGTAATACATATGTGATATTTTTTTTGATTATTTTGAAAAATTTAATTCAGTGTTATGTGTTCCTGTAATACAAAAAATATTAGTTTTATTTATTCCTATAATACATAAAATCATAGAATCAATTTAAAACATTTCTTCGTTAACAACATTATATTTTATCTTTATTAATTACAAATACCCTATTTACTTGTTTTTAACTATCTTAACGTATTCTTTTTTGTCCAAACCCTTCATGTTATTTTGAGTGTTGTTGTAATGCTCAAAATCAAAATTTGTGTATTACAAAAACAAATAAAAATACGTATTCCCTTTTAGTCAAGTCATTTTATGTCTGTGATTTTGTGTATCATAGGAACACAAGAAACGACAGTTTTGTGTAATGATGTAATATACAAAAATAAAAAACCAATCTCGAACTTGTTCCTTCGGGTTGTGCAACAAAACTTGTTCACTTTGCTAATCTTCATATACATCATTTACTTTATTCTCACTGTTTTGTTATACAACTTTTAAATTTGGCTCTTTTCTATGGATTTATGTATTTTGTCCCTGCTTTGTGATTATGTGTGTCCCAATAATACAAATAAGTTAGTTTTGTATAGTACATGAAAACACAAAGTGACAAAACTTATCATACTAGTCATTTTTCTCTTTCTTTGTGATTTTATATGTTACAAGAATACACAAAACTCAGTATTGTGTATTCTAATAACACACAAAACTCAAATTTGTGTTTTTTAGGGTTAAAGGTTTTATGTTTCTATTTTTTGTTAGAATTTTATTGTTTTTAGTATTTAGGATCTCTGACGCGAAAGTAACGGACCACGCCATATCAATCCTCTTTCTTTTCTCTCTTTTATTTTGTGTGTTCCATTAATAGATACACAAAACAGAGTTTTTGGTATTCCCGAAACACACAAAATCACATAACATATTATATTAGTCTTTTTTCTCCTTTCTCTATGATATTGTGTGTTACAAGAACACACAAACTAATGGTTTTTGCACTGTTTCACAAAAAAATAAATATAAAAATCGAACTTATATTTCTTTTATATCAAACACTTATTTTTACCTTTTTTACTCTCATAAATATATTTTTAATTGTTTCTTATATTTACGTTTTTACCATTTGAAATTTCTTTTTCATTCATTCCTGATCCTATGATTTTGTATGTTCCAGTTATACACAAAACTGTATTACTAAAATACACAAAATTACATTCTCAATTTTATTACTTCTTTTTCTTTTGTTATGATTTTATGCACAAAATTATGATTTTTGTGTTATAGTAATATATTTAACTAGTAACTTAGAATTGATTTTTTTTTAACTAGTAACTTAGAATTGAATTATTTCTTTGAGCTAATCAAATATTTTATTAATAGTTAAAATAGAATATCAACTGAAAAACTGAATTGAGACATTTTATATTCTAGCAGTAATGATTTTTTATTAATTGGCCAAATGAATTGAGTCATTCTTTATTTTATCAGTAATGATTATTTTTCTTTTAAACATAAATTAGCAGTAATTAATGAATGTATTAGTTTGGAAAATAAAATGTAGACATTAATTAGTATTACTATTTATTCTATCGAGAAATTGGTTACCTTTTGGCACTAATTTATTCATCAATATCTATCTTCTCTATTACTGAAAATGGAAGTAAACTAGCACTCTCAATACAAAATAATAATTACTCCTTCTGTCCACTTTTATTTCTCTTTCTTTCTAAAAAGAGGAGTTCAACAATATTTGTCATTTTACATTATCAAGACTTCCTCCTCCCCCCCCCCCCCCCCCCAATTTTTCCAATATCACCCATAACTAACTAGTTAATAACAATGGTGCGATAAATGACGTCATACTTAATGAATAAGGGTAATATAGTAAAAAGAGTATGAATTTAATGTATTTTTTAAGATTTGTGCCACAAAAACTAGGACAAACATAAATGGACAGAGGGAGAGGGAGTATCTTTTCAATATACATAACATGACCACACTACCCACTACTGATCTATGTAAAGCAAAATCTAAATACCATTTTACACTCCAGATAATACGCTATTTTAACATGGATAATATTTTAAATGTTTACATCATAACGTTAAAATTAATAACAAACACGAGATTAAACATTCAACCAGAATTACCCTATATATCAGTACTAGGGTGGTTACATGCATTCTTATATTTAAATCAACACTCAGTAAATTAAGTAGAAAGAAATTTAGAACTAAAAAGAAAAGGGATCTTACATTCCACTTTATGTTGTGAGCTTGCTCGAGAACTAAAAACATACAAGAATGCAACAAATTCCTTAAAATATAAACCATCCAGTATACTCAATCGTCTCTGATAATACAAGGTTTAGGTATGCATCAATACCTACAGTAAGAAAACTTAACTCTCTAGACTTAGTGTTGTAAAGAAAAATTGCAGAAAAGTAAAGAACACAATCGATTTATCGTGGTTAAGCACTAAGGCCTACATCCACGTTGAGGCAATCCTCGGAAGATGCTTCTATCATTATAAGAATGGGGTTACAATTTTAGATCAGAATCCAACCACAATTATACAGAATAGAGAAACCCTAAAGCTTCAATCAGAAACTTTACTACACTATTGAGAAGTACTACTCAATACACAAGCCAGAAGCTTGATCACTATTCTAATCGAGATTCTTTATAACTCAGAATTCGATTTACACAAACCCTATATTTATTCGCTAAAAGAGAGGACTAGAGAAGAAGTAGAGAAGTCAAAAGACAGAAGACCAAGTCTGACCAAATGTGTGATAAGTGAGCTTTTATATGAGAGAGTAGAAAGGTTTCAATCTCAACTGTCCAAACCTTTATTTGATCAAGCGTTTCAGAAAAGCCAGGTTTGAGGAGGGTCTAGATTCTCTTCTTTCTCTATCTCTGGTTAGTTGATAATTTGTCAGACTATTTTGCAGAGGAAACTGAGATGTCACAACCTCAGTATTATTCCCAGGATGTTCTGGCTGTTGAGGGGGTTGGACTCCATCATGAATCTCTGGATTTTCTAGATCAGGCTGACTGAAGTCAACTTCATCACTTCCAGAGGTTGTAATGGATGCCACCACAATTGATGTACCTTCAGGGGCAGTTTCAGGTTCAGAAGCATCATTACCTGTAATCACAAACTCAACCTTGCAAGGAAATTTAGATTCATCAAATATAACATCTCGACTAATGATAATCTTAATTCCTCTAATACTCCTATCTCATAATCTATAACCTTTAGTGCCATGCATAGATTGATAGCCTAAGAAAACACATTTCAAAGATCTAGGGTCAAGTTTTCATTCCCTATTATGAGCATAAGCATCACATCCAAAAATCCTTAACTCAGACAAATCAGGTTTTTTACTCTAGATTTCCATAGGACACTTCATATCAAGGGACCGATTAGGGCTCCTGTTAACTAAGTAAGTTGCAGTATACAATGCTTCCCCGTAAAAGGATTTAGACAGGCCAGAAGTAAAAAGTAAACACCTAATTTTCTCAAGTAAAGTCCTGTTCATTCTCTCTGCAACACCATTTTGTTGTGGTGTTTTTCTATCAGTTCTATGTCTAAGAATGCCATGAGAGTTATAAAAACTATCAAATTCATCATTACAGAATTCTAGGCCATTATCAGTTCTCAAAGTTTTTACACTTTTTCCAGTTTGTTTTTCTTGTAAAATAACCCAGTCTTTAATAGTTTAAAAGTATCACTTTTATTTTTCAAAAGAAAAGTCCATAATCCTACCCCCATGAGTCACATGTTTCTCAGGCCCCCACAAATCAGCATCTATATACTTTAGAATGTTCTTAGATGGTGTCGCCTAGGGTGTGATAAAAATAAGATCAAATTAAGTATGGAAAAATATGCACTCTCACCCTAGACAGGCACAGTACTGCAAGTATTACAGGACGTATGCAAGTTTTAATGATAAGTAGAGTTCGTTCTCAGGGACTTAAGTGTGTTAAACGCGTAGGAACAAATAACGAGTAAAAGTAACTAATTAGAAGACAGAAAATAAATATATTTGGTTTTCGAACTTAAGAAGTAAAACTAGGGAAATAAAGACAATAAAGTAAAAGATTAAGAATATGAGATGAGAAGTATAGCTTAGGTTTTGCTAGTATGCACTAATCCTTCTAATTCTATCTATAAATCTAGTTCATAAGGGAGAATATTAGCTCTTGGTAATACTTAGTCAGGATTCTAAATTCCACTACCTTAGACCTTGAGAGCGACTAAGGGGGCTACGGCACAACCAAGAAGTGATTTCAAATAGGGTTATCAAACGCCACTAAGGCCCTAAGCAAATACTGCAATCTTGGTGATATGGTGATTAAAACAAACCTTAATGACTATCTAGTTAGAAGTATGTTTTGTCAGAACTGCTATCGACACTAGACATTATGTGGTGGTTCAATAGTTAAACACCCTGTCAAGGAGACCATCTAACTACTCTTAAAACAATCCTAAAGTGATCAGTTCTAGGAAAGACATTAATCAAAACACATAAGCAAATATAAAGTAAGAAGCTAATATCAGATTAAAACATATAATTCCCAAAGAAACTTAGATAGAAGAATTAGAATTCATAGATTATACATATGCAAAACCCAAGCTATGGGAGGTTTAGTTCATACCTGAAGGAAATAAACTAAAAGAAATAATAAAATACATCATCTTGCTCTCTACAATAAACTGGAAGAATAAAACCTTAAGAACTAATTACTATGAGGCAAGGATGATTTACAAGTGATATAAGGGTGTATTTATAGGTGTTTAGAAGACCTAATTCGTTTTCTTGAAGAATAGTTAAGGTAATGGACTTCTAGCCCAACTCAAATTCGTATGGAAATAAAGATAAACACTGCTGCGTTGTTTTGGTCATAACTTCTTCGTTATTGGTCCGATTTTGCTCCACAAGATACCAAAAGAATCGCAACAGAATTATCTAAGCCCTCTAGGAGTAATTCACCAAAATCGGCCTCTTTATTAGGTAAAAACGCCTATCTTTGCAGAATCCCAGATTTAGGCAGCTTTTCCTTTTCCATCTTTTTAGCAATTCTTTCCTTATCTCCAATTACCATGCATATCTCCTTCCATAAGTTGTTGTCTTTGACTTGGACTCTAATTAATCTCCATAATTATCTTTAAAGCTACACACTAAATAAACAATTAAACCCAATATGTTCTAAAAACAATATTTCTACAAATCAAGACACAAAATAGGAAAGTGCACTAAAACTCAAGAAAATCGACATTATTGACTTCTAAAACACTAAAAATGATGTCTCATCTTAACATAAATCTATCACAAATGAGGAGACATCAAGACCCCCAACTCAAAGTTGTATCGTCCCGATACAATAAAAGATAAAAACATAGGGAAGTCTAGAAATACACACTTATAAAATTCTCAACACAATGGGAAAAAACATAGCAGAATATATAGAATAAACCTAAAGCACATAACTCAGAAAATCTCATGCAATAATATTCATAAACTACATACCTGTACACTTCTCATATCCACAGTCAACACGGCTTGGATTCAAGATCAGATTAGTTTCGCAATGTAAGAAGGATTGGGACTTTACTCAGTTCCCCAAGAGAGCTATAGATTGTTCATCAAACCTTACTAGTATCCAAGAATCCACTTAACTAATCTCTAATGGCTCAATCACTTCTCAATTACATAACAAAGAATCACAAGGTCTTTAAGGTTGTAATGTAGGCTTAGGGACGGGTATGATAGTATATTTGGATAATTTGGAGTGAGCTTTTGGCTCTCTCCTCACTAGCCATCAACGAATCGCCCTAGAGCTTGAGTTACTCTCATAAACGTTTCTCACTCAACCCAATGAATTCCTTGATGCACAATTTAGCATCCCCAATAACCCAATTAAAGCTTAAGATGTTCACATAAAAATCCACTTTGCCGGTCCGAATATATATTTTCTTTTCAAATCAATTCTCTTTTCTATAGCTATGAGTCTCTTTTAATGTTGAGATATCACGCTAATTTTCTCATATATATTTTTTCTTTTAATGCCCTTGTTGGCAATATTAGCTCGAAGCTTCTTTTTCATTCACTATTACCCCGACAAAGGTTTACAATACAATTCAGTGAACCATCATCAATATAAAGCACAAAGCACAATAATAAGCTAAAAAATCCCAACATAATAATTCCCATAATGGTGGACCCACCACCCCAAACTCAAGCTCTAAAACAACTGTCTAAGCATCGCGATTCGAGTGCGGGTCATATGGAAAAGTCCTAAAATCTAAAGGATATGGCTTATAATGTGTTTCAATAAAAGGCTTTAGAAAGGCTAGAAGGGGCTAAGAAGGATATAACTTTTAAACTCAAAAATCACAAGGTGAGAAGGTATAAAAAGGCTTCAAAGGCTTAAAAATATGAAAGAACCGCCTTGATCACTTTCTACACTATGTAATTTCAAAAATTTCTTACCTTTAGCACTTTCATCAAATGGTTTTTCAACTAGCTTGGATCTCACGGCCTACACACTTCTCAAGGTTCCCTGAGATCGAACATACTTTCGATCGCATTGCTCACTAATCTTTTCTTTACTATCAACGTGTGTTTTCCTGCAAATACTCAGAGCATACAAATACATAGCTCATAAACATATCACTTACTATCATTAATCTACTGAGCTTATGCTTTTAGGCTATTAAACACACCCTACATCTAATTCCCATGTATCAAAAATTTTAATTTCACCAAAAAAAAAACAGAAAAATGGAGATGAGAGACAACGAATCCCCACACCCCCAACTCAAAAATGAGCCGTGTCCCCACGACTCAAAAAAAGACTCGAAAACAGAAATTAAAATTAGCAGATAGGCATATTTACAGAAATGGTAAGGAAGAAAGAGAACATACTCTCGAGGCTATTGCCTCGCATCATTAATATCCAAGGTTGGAATTGCTGGACCTTTCGTTAATTGCTCAAGGAGTTTCATGATGTGCACTTTATTAGCGTTGATTTGTGCCACATCATTGACTAAGGAAGTTTGAGCTGCTTCAAATTTCGTTAAACGCTCCTCCATCTTCTCTTGCCAATATAGCTCCTTTTCTTCCTTCGAGACTTGAGTAGAACCCGCTCTTCGAAGGCTTTCCTTGATCCAAGCATTATCAATATAACTTGTTTTAAACTCGAGTTTCTCTTCTTCACCCAATACTACATTCGCTTTTCGCACAAGACACGTGATCATAGTTGGAAATTTAACGTTATAAACCGATTTAGGAGAGACCGAGAATCGTATCACCTCCTCATAGATCAACTGTGCCACATCAACTTCTTCTCCTCTCAAAATACAGTCCAACAGTAGCGCGTTCTTCATGGTCACCTCCAAAGTTCGTGTGTTTCCAAAGACATTAGGGATAAGGAAATTGTGCCAAATTCTAGCATCTGCTTGAAGATATTTGTAAGGCCAAGGTGCCTTCACTTCTCCCTTATGTAATTGCACTTTCTCCTTATCTAAAACATGCTCAAAAAGTAATTCCTCATCAAAGATTTTTCGTTTAGCAACTGCTTCCTCAAATTTGCAAAAACCTTTCAATTTCTTAAACTTGAAGTGGTTCATAATCTCCTCAACTGTGAAAGGAACTAACTTTCCTCTAATCGGAACACAATCACTATCTCGGCTAAAGAGGCCTAGATAGAAATCCAAAACTAATTCAGGACATAATTCAGAACGGCTTACCATGAACGTAGACCAACCCAACTTCTCACCAAGCTCAAAGAATCTCTTGTAATCTCCATCTCTAATTTCCTCCTTGAATACTTTCTCATAGGCAAAAGGTAGTTCTTTAATTGTTTCTCCGCAGAAATCTTCAAGGCCTTTGAAGTGTCCACTTTCTCTATAGGTATAGGATTTTGTTGAGGTAGTGTTCTCTCCTTTGCATAATAATAAAGCTTTTTACCATTACTATCATACGAAGGTTTCCCACTCTTCTTTACTTTCTCCTTACCCTTTGATTTAGAACTAGCACCTTTGTCAATTGATTTCTTCTTGTTTAAATCCAATCCCTTGTTACTCTTCACCTCCCTCCTGCTAGATAAGATTGTTGTTCTATTAGTCATCTTCAATTAACCCCCAACTCAAAGCTTTAGCAACCCTTGAAAATTAAACCCTTGAATTAATGGATGAACAAGCTTGATTTGGCCTAGGATGTATGAATTGATGATTAATCTCTATGTGGGTGAGGATGATTTGTAATGGGTAGGCTTGGATTTTAGAAATTGTGTGATGAATTTGTGAAATTTGGCTCTTTGATTCTTCAATTTGAATGAATTTAGTGATGATTGGTAGCTTGATTCTCTCTTGTAATGATGTGGAGAGAAGGTTTGATGTGTTTTTCTTGATGATTGGGTAGTGTTTTGGTGATTGGTGAAGGTTTTGATGAGCTTCAATGGAGTTAGGAGAGTTGTGGAGAAGAAAGAGAGGGTTAAGGTTTAATAAATTCGGAACTAGAAGCTCAATACCTCCTTTATAACTCAATCCCGTAACTTTCTCTCTCCTCTGGCGGCGCTGCGGACTACCCCTGCGGACCATGGGGTGCACCGCAGGGTAGTCCGCGACATCTGATGCTCGAAATTTTTTGCTTTCTGACCTAAACCCGTGGTAGGACCCCGTGGTACGGGTTTTTGGGGCGCGGACTAGGGTCCGGTGTACCGGAGGGTACACCGCGGCTTCTGTTGTTAACTCCGTCAAAATACCCGTGGTACGGGTTTTTGGGGGCGCGGACCATGGCGCGGTGCACCGTGGGGTAGTCCGTGGAATTTTTTCTTGTTTCTTGATCAAACCCGCGGTAGCAACCCGTGGTACGGGTTTTGACCTCGCGGACAATCCCTGCGGACCATGGGGTAGTCCGTGGGGTAGTCCGCGGGGTGCTTTCTTGCGCTCCAAAAATTTTCCTCGCGTTCCCTAACTCGATTTCTCCGATTCCTACACACCAAAAACACTAATACCTTTCTCAAATATGCATTATCAACTAAAAACAACTAAAATAAACTTAAACTAAGAATGAAAACATAAAAAAACTTCGGGTTGTCTCCCGAACAGCACTTTTGTTTAACGTCTTTCAAAGTTAGACGTGTTACCTCTGTCAAGATTTGCGAATATAGCCTCCCCAACAACGAGTAAGGCTATGAACGTCAACTAATCTGCGCTTGACCCCAGTTTTGGGGCGAATTTCTATCACCTTGGCTGAAACAACCTTAGTGACTATGAATGGTCCCATCCACGAGTCTTTGAAACTTCGTGGCCTATTCTCGCGTTTGTGAGCTTTCCATAAAACTTCATGGCCAACCCCAAACTCAATTTCTGGCTCAGTATCCACAGGTTTTAATTGGATTTCCTCAGGAGGGACTTTGTGATGTGAAAGGTTGTGGATGATAGGCACGGTGGGATCCAACTTCCTCGGTTTCTTACCCAAGACATAGAAGGTCTCGGATACATTCTTTGCATGAAGGGTGATGGTCCCTTTTCTGTTCTCTATTATGACAGAAACGCTAATCAGTCTTATTGGGGCTACGTGCAATGAAGGACAGATACAAGACATACAAATCACGAGGAACTGTCCGGAAATCTCACATCTTCTTTTCGTTGATGACTCTTTATTTTTCATCACTATTAAAAACACAAATATAGATGCCTTTAAGAAATGTCTTACAGATTATTGCGATGGATCCGGCAAACAAATCAACTATAACAAATCAGCTATTTTATTTAGCAAAGATACACCTGAGGAGGCACGGGCAAACATTACGGAACAACTTCAAATGGTAGAAACGGAGGACCTAGGCAAGTATCTAGGTATACCGTTATGCCACAAAAGATCGAAAATTGAAGCGCTGAAATGGATAGCAAAGAGGTTATTTTAAAAAACGGAAGGATGGAAAGCAAAATTATTATCGGAAGGAGGAAAAGAAGTACTAATAAAAGCGGTTTTACAAGCATTACCTGTTTATACTATGTCAATTTTTTCATACCCAATTACCTTCTGTAAGCGTTTAATCTCAGCTATCACAAACTTTTGGTGGAGCTCAGGCGAGAGAAATCGAATTCACTGGATGGCTTGGGAAAAACTTACAGTGGGGAAGCTAGTGGGAGGAATTGGATTTAAAGACCTAAAAAGAATGAATACGGTACTCTTGGGAGCACAAGCTTGGAGGATTCTTAATAACCCAAATTCTTTAGCGGCTCGGCTTCTAAAAGGTATCTACTATCCCAAATCTGACTTTATGCATATCAAGCTTAGACAAAACAGAACATGGAGCTGGACGAGCATCATGGAAGGGAGAGACTTCATCAAATTACACTTGATCCACCAGATCGGAGATGGGAGGAGGACTAATATATGGACTGACAAATGGATAGATACAAACTGGAAACTTGACAAACCGGCAAACTGCACATACCAAAGGGTGCGAGATTTATGGAAGCAAGACAAAAACGAATGGAATGAAGAGATACTAGATGAAATTTTTCCAAGACCGTTGATACCAGAGATAACAAAAATCAGGATAATGAACTCCGATCAACAAGACAGAATAATTTGGCCACACTCTAAGGAAGGAAGTTATACAACAAAAACTGGATACAAAATTCTTACAGATAAGGTAACTTTGGAAGAACCACAATCATCAACATCAAAGGCATAGAATATCAAAACAACTCTATGGAAAACAACATGGAATGGAAATACACCGAAAAAGATAAGACTTTTTTCCTAGAAAGCTTGTAGAAACGCGATACCGACAGCAACAAATCTATACAATAGAAACTGCTCAAATACTCCAAAGTGCTCCTGGTGCATAAACCAAAACGAAACAACAGAGCACATGCTTCTGCAATGTAATATAAATAAATCGATATGGGCAGCATCATCGTTACAAATAAACATTCAACAAGAAGAAATTGAAAGTATTGGTGATTGGATGTTAAGGGTCATTGAAACATACAACAAAGGAGGATGGGATAGGAAAATTGTTACAGACTACATCCTAATCCTTCTATGGAACATATGGAAGGCCAAAATGAAGGCACTTCATGAAGAGACAAGCATCCAAGTAGATCAAATCATCAAAAACACGAATAAATTGATGGGAGAACTGCATGGAAACAATTGGACAAGACAAGAAGCGATAGAGAACCAAACTATCCAAAGCAATAGCGAGATGGAGTCCTCTAATCAAGATATCATCATCACATGTGATGCCTCTTTCAACACAAGATATGAACCTACCAGAATAGGCATTCAAATTAATGATCGAAAGGAAGACAAAAAATCTAACTTTAGCGGGACTGTCTGGTGCAACTCTATTCTAGAAGGCGAAGCCCTAGCAGTCCTGGAAGCGGTTAATTTGTGTAATGAAAGTAAAGAGGAGCCGAAGATCGTGTGCTCAGACAACCTTGAATTAATACAAGGTATTAGGCAGGTGTCAGTGGCAAGATGGACAATTCAGCCGATCATTCGTCAAATTAGGCGGATAGCGAGGAAGTAGGACCGATATCCTTCAAATTCATTCCCAGAAGGATTAACAGTCAGGCAGACCGTCTTGCAAAACACGCTAGACACGGAGCCAAGCAGTTACAAGATGTATCGCTACAAATCATGGATCGTATGAAGAGGATGGGAATCAGGTGATTAGCACACTCTCAGTCTGTTTATTTGTTTTCGTTTGTTTGTATCTCTTGACCAAAAAAAAAAAAAAATCTTAGCCAAGTTGGAAGGTGAGATTAAAAACAATTAGAGACCCCACAACCATGTGTGGAAGACCTAAAGTTTGGTATCTACCCCAGCCCAAGCCCAAGTGACCCTATTAAACCACTATCTATTCCAGGCCCAACTCATTCACCTAATTCAGTCTAAGACACTCGAGACATAGCTATACAACATAATAGCCTAATCCTTCCTTTCCTTTACGCTAAGTCACCCAACTTATCTCACTCTATCCTAACCCGAAAATCGGAAAACCTTAACCCTTCTTATTCTCTGACTCACAAACACCATCTGAGAATCTCCTCTCTGATGGATCCACTACCCCAAAATGCAGTTACAAAGAAACCCATCTCTCCCTCACTTATGAACACCCTAAATACCTTGAACCTATTAGCACGAACACTAATCAAAACATCATAAATTCTAAACCATAATGGGTTAAGAGAAATATGAAGCTATGGAAACCTCACGTCAATCGGTTAAAATTCTCAAGTAGAAAGTCAAAGAAAATCAGTGTGAATCAAGCGAGTATTAATAGACAAGAGACTATCTAGGCTATTATAAGTATCGATGTTAGTAAAATGAAATTCGAAAAGGTTATTTAATTAAATCTAACTGAAACTATGGAAGCAGTAGGAATTAATGGAGGCGTTTGCTATAGAAGACCTTGATATTAAGATAATTGGTAAATGCAAAAACTATATACAGTGTTATATTAAAGATGATAACAAGAAGGGTTTTTACACCACTTTTGTATATGGCTCACCCTATGAAAAAAAGAAAATCCTTTATTTAGAAAAAATTAATAAGTATACCCCCAAAAACAATGAACCATGTAATTTTGAACTTCAATAATATTAGATATATTTCTAAAAAAGGGGGGATTAGTTTCGTAAAAGCTCTATGATACAATTTAATGGCTCTATAAAACGCCAAAAATTGAGGAGATTTTTAAGAAAGGATGAAGTTATTGTCTATTAAAAAAGTAACAAATAAATGATAAAGACTCTGATTGATAAGATTCTTTTGTGATGATAACTGTGGCAACCTTTATCCTATTGCTTGGGTATCTTTGTTGCAAGGAGTGGTGTTTCCACAAATCCTTCATATAAAGGAGGATAGGGTATTTAGAGAAATGATAATTTATTTTTAAAATATTTGGATAAAGAAAAAGAATGTCTTGAAATTATACAAAAAGTTTGGAAGGATAATAAATATATATATGGGCCTAAAAGAGATACTTTAACTCAAAAACTTAGTAAATGTAGTAAACTTCTAAATTTTTGGAGTAAAAAGAAGTGTAAAATGGTCTTCTAGAGAAACTTCAAACCATCTCTAATGACCTTAATACCAAGTAATTGCGTCCAAATCCTACTCCAATTCGTTTTCCTAAATTATAGGACATGATAACAAATAGAGATTAATTTGACTATATTACTTATCAGAATTTAGTGACCCACTTATCGAAACGACCGAATTTCAAAGACCTATCTGAATATAAAAGGGTTCCTCCAAATTCGTAATGGATTTTTTGCAGTCTTCAGATTACTGGATGTCTTTACAGCTGAACATATTCTTTTGGCAGCTTTTCCACTTTCTTAAATTAACTTTCTTTCCTTTTACCTCTTGATTTCGCCTTGGATGTTCTTTACTTAACTCCTTAACATTGATTTGGTATCTAATTAAACAAATTTACCTAAGAGCTTCACATTTACCATACAAATTACACTAAAAATGCTCTAAAAGAAATAATTCTCCAAAACAAGGTAAAAAACATAAATATACCAAATAATAGGGAAAAATCCCTCAACTAAGAACATAATACACCTAAAATGATGTCTCATGGATAGATTAATTCATAACCAATTCTTGTCCCTTGATCTCTCGCTCCATCAACCCTCCGGATGAACCCTATGGTTTGTCTCATTCAAATAGCTTCTTTTGTTGGCTGATTCAGTTTACTTCATTCTCTCAACCTCACTGATACCCTTTCTCATCTCTCTCTCAAACCCTATTTCTCTGAAACCTCTGGTTTCAAATTTTATCATTCAAATCGTGATATGATTAGCCTCTATATTGTAAAACTCGTGTAATACGTGAGAATCATCTTATTTCATCACTAGGTAGCCTTCAGCGTAGTTGGTAGATTAGGGTTTTCTCGGTTAAAAGCATAATCATACGGTGATGTGGTATATGGTTTGATATTCACACTGTAACTTGTAATCCGAGGTTTTCTAGTGGAAGAGTTACTCTCAATGAAGCTCAACGTGGATATAGGTCATTTTGGATGAACCACGATAGGTTTTCGTCGAGGTCAAAATCTTAAGAAGCTGACCTTATCCTTGTATTTTCATCTAATTTTATCTTTTTAATTTTTCTATATCTTTTCACAATCATCATCTCATGAATCTTTTATTATGTAGACGAGACCCCATAATCTTGTGAGTTCGGCTATAGCTAAGGGTGGATATTATTGACAGGTCGACTATGCCGACCATGTCTTTTACTCTTTAGGGAACCTTGGACCTTTGCATGTTGTTATGATTGAAGACCTCTTCGTGTCTTGTATAGAGTGACAATTAGACACGCCATTGCTCATACACTAAGGGTCTGTTTGGATTGAGAGAATTGGAAAGAAAGGAAAGAAATAGAAATGATTTTTTTACTTTTTACGTTGTTTGTATTAGAAAAATTTATAAAAGAAAAGAAAGGGAATCATTCCGAAAACCACTCCTTTAACCATTTTTATAATCACTCCAAATTGGAGTCAAATGGTAAGAAAGAAATTTTATTAAAGATTAGAGGCTAAGAGCCCGTTTGGGATCAATTATTTTGGAGCTAAAAGTGCTTTTTGATTAAAATTAAAATATTTGTAAAAATTATTAAAAAATATTTTGATATCTAAAATCACTTTAAGTGATTATTTTAATAATCACTAATCTAGTGCTTTTTTTAAAAGTGATTTTAAGAGTCTAAAATATTACTATGGATCTAAAATCACTTTAAGTGATTATTTTGAAAAGCAATCCCAAACGAGCACTAAAATTAATCTTTTATTTTCTTTCCTTTTGTATTTTTTCAATCCAAACAATAAATACCCAAAATCATTTATAAAATCTTCTTTTATAAAAATTTCTAATCCAAACAAAAAAATTTAGTTTTTTTGTTTTTCTTTTTCTTTATTACCTTTTCTCCTCTCACATACAAATTGTATTGAGAGAAATGGAAAGAACCAAAAAGAATAGAAATGATTTTACTTTTTTTTTTTTACCTTTTTTTACCTTTTTTGTATTAGAAAATTCTATAAAAGAAAAAAAAAGAAATCATACTAAAAATCACTTTTGTATCTATTTTTATTATCACTTAAAATTTGAGTCAAATGGAGAGAATTTTTTTATTAATGATTAGAAACTAAAATTAATTTTTACTTTTTTATTCTTTTTGTATTTTTTTCGATCTAAAAAAATATATTTAAAATTATTTATGAAACTTTTTTTTTGTAAAAATTTCTAATTCAAACAAAAAAATTATTTTCCTTTCCTTTTTTTTTATTATTTTTTATTATTATTATTTCAATTCAAAATACAAAAAAGGTAACTTTGGCCCATCACCTGATCACCTACCAAAAGTTAAAATTTGGAAACAACATAATCCTATGGATGAGTTCCACTCTGAAGATCATTTTCTATAGAAACAAACAAATAGGAAAGCAATAGTCGACCCGGTCAACCTGAGGTGCCGAATCGTGAAACAAAGATCACACTATCTTGAAGAAAGGCTCAGCTGATACAACTGCATATTCCAATAGAGTAATGATATATACCACCTAAAATTATACCATCCAAATATCATCCAATGATGTGACGTGAATTGGTTGGTTAACAATCGTTTATTTTCTTGATCTAATTAACGATTGTTAACCAACTAATTCACGCCACGTCATTGGATGGTATTATTTTAGGTGGTATATATCATCACTCTTCCCAATATATCCATCCAGAATTTGACAAATACTTTATAACAATTGGGGACATTACAAAAATATTTTTGTGTGTGATTGTGTGTGTAACAGAGTTAAAGGACTTACGTAGTATACACCAAATACCAAGCTGATTGAGAAAGACTGCCAACCAATTTTTGACCCGAAGGAAATTTCATCCCTGCTTTTTCTCCGCCCAAAGAAACAAGGAGACCTTGATGATTGTACCTTAAATAACAACATATACTAGTCTTGAAAAAAATAAAAAATAAGCATTCCCTATAAAAAAATAACAACAACAAATTACCTGAAGGGTTTAAAGAGATACGTCCTTTTCCTCCAAAACGAACAGAACCTTCCGGATTTTTCTCACACTCGTCCATGCGATTGAAACAATTAGCTAAATAGATACCTTGTTGAGATGAAACCTGCAAAGAAAATGATATATAACATTGAATATTCAAATTGTGGATGTAATTTTATTATTAACCTGCCCAGTTGATGGAAGTTTTTTAATATGAGAATCCACTTCAGAAAGAGCCATTTTGAATTCTTCAATATCCAATTCGTTTGATTTCTTTACAGAACCTCCGTTATTTACTTTGATCGAATCGAGTAAATTGTTTATCTTTTTTGATTTGAAATAGTGTTCCAATACGTAATTGTGTATCAACTCACCAAAGATTTCTTTAAATTCTTTATCCGTAATTGTCCCAGAGTTGTTCTTGTCTGCTGTTTAAAATATAGATGAAACATCATCCTGAAAGAGTAATGAAGATTAACAACTAATTTTATTGCAAATAGGGGTTTCAAAAACTAATGTCTTACCAACACTTTGTGTGGGTTAATTGAAGCACAATCACCAAATGCGTACACTTTTTCACAGCCTTTAACACGTGGCCATTCATCAGTTGCTACTGCATTTCTATCACCCTTATGTAACAAGCAATGAAGATTTTACTAGCTATGGAGAAAAACTATATTGACAACGAGTATCATGAGAGGGGTAAAATGGTACCTGACCCATTTGGTTTATAAAATCTTTTATGACTGGACGAGTACCGATTCCTGTAGACTATATAGCCTGATAAATATCTCTTTTTCCGATACTTTTACCACTTTTTCCCCTGGTTCTAAATCAATCCCGTCTCTTTCGAATTTTGCTGCCCCAGAAGTTCTCACTTTTTTGTTAAACCTGAAACCAAACATTTCTTATTGCATAGTGAAGATTGAGATGATCCTCTAGTGGGACCAAGAAAAAAAGAGTAAGGATATATACCACCCAAATTCATACCATCCAAATACCACCTACTGACGTGTCGTGAATTGGTTGGTTACAAATCGTGAATGTATTTATCTTCTTGATTTGATTAAAGATTTGTAACCAACCAATTCACGCCACGTCATTGGGTGGTATAAATTTGGGTGTTATATATCATTACTCAAAACAAAAATATAATTGGATGATCATGAGAATCATAAACTAACATGTTCAAAATATGATTAGCTGCCTGGAGAAGTGTAACTTTGGCAAGATCCTTAACATTAGGGTACAATATTGATAGATCCTTTTCAATAAAACCGTGAAGCTGTTGTTGGACAAATGAGATTCTACCCAAGTGTTGACCATGTTTACGATGTTAGTCGGTGACTCAATTTAATGAAATGATTCGGATATTAATACGTTTATTCAAGTTGTAAAGATTAACGTAATACATTCACTTGGTTAAAATCATTTGAATTTGAATGAGAAATTGAGTCATGTAATTTGGAGAAATTAAAAAAAAAAACAGTATATGTAATTTTTTTGTTTTTGTTATAAAGCAAAGAAAGAAAAAAAAAGGGTTTGGTGGGGTTTGAACCTGGACCATTAGCATTATTGGACTTTTGGGCCTTAGGTTCATACCTTTATTGGGCTTTAGGTGGGGTATGAACCTGGACCATCAACTTTGTTGGGCTTTGGGCCTTAGAGATGTACCATCTGGACCAGCCCAAGTTTTTTGGTCTTTTAAGTAATCGTTGTATCTTAAATTAATACAATGTAACTCCAAAATGAAACATCACAACCTTTGGCAAGCTACCTTTTCATTTTTTATAAATAGTTGGCCAACTAAACCATTTTCTTAATTCATTTTTCAAAGCATTAAAATTATAAAAGAGAGATAGAAAGAAGCAGCATTATTAAGTTCGTTGAGATTCTTAAGAATTCGTGTGTCAGTTTCTTTTGAATAGTTTTGTCGTTGTATCCTGGAGGTTGAAACCAACAAACGTAAGACACTTGTACGTGGCCTAAATACCTTAAAGACATCGGGTCCAATCTGAGCCTTGACAAGTAAAGTTATTTAATTATTTACTTTTATTTTATTTCTGCATTAGTTCCTATATTGTTTTACTGGTTTATACAAATAAAACACAACAATTTAAGGTATTTATGATTCACGTTGTATAAATTTTCTTTTTATGTTTTCATAAACTTTACTTTTGCAAAATTTCTGGGTCTGTGTAATACAAAGCATGAATATTACATTCTATTTCTTTTCTCTAATTCTGATTTCTAGGCTTGTGTATACATACTAGAAAAATACTCGCTTACTAAAGTCATATTGTGTTGTAATACTAGTGTGTTTCTAACAACTAATATCAATCTTGCTAATATCTGCATACTTGTCGAACCTTGTGGTTTGAAAAATTTCCGCTTAAAGAATTTTTAATTGTTTGAGATTCTCTTTTTACGTGAATTGATTATCTCTTTAATTTCTTCGATCCTCAACAACAAGAATATAAAAACTTGGGGGACTAACAAGAATATAAAAACTTGGGAAATTAAAATTAATTTAATCATTTTGTCGTAAGAAAGAATTAATTTTTTGTGTTGTCTTTTAGTGAGAAAGGTTGAATAATTCGTTTGTTTAAATTATTTATAATATTGTGTAATCCTTAGTGATTGAAATGATGTCTACCAAGATAAACAATATGTCCCAAAATGATGGAATTGGTAACAACATACCATCGGCAATTTCACTTATGATTTATGAAAAATGCATTTGTTGGACATGATCCCGACTCTTATAGACTCCTTGTGGAGTCTATGAGGTTTAATGGAAATGACTATCTATGTAAAGGAATAGATGGCCGAATTCACAAAGAATGGTAAAGGCAGTTCCATGAAAGGAAAACAAGGCCAAGCAACCATGATGAAGATCAAATAAGATTGATTTTACTACAGTAGTTTCTGATGTAAATTTGGTTGGCAATACCAAACACTGGTAGATGGATACTGGGGCCACCTGACATGTATGTTCAAGACATACAAATTTGCAACTTCTGAAGAGACATTGTGTATGTGAAATTTCTCTACATCAAAAGTAGTTGGATCTGGAATCGTTATTCTAATAATGACTTTTGAAAAAGAGTTGAGTCTCTAACGTTCTCCATGTGCCTGACATTAGAAGGAATCTAGTTTCAGGTTCGTTATTGAGTAAGAATGGATTCAAACTAGTATTTAAGTCTGATAAATTCATTCTCACTAAAGGTGGGATATTTGTGGGCAAAGGGTACCTGTGTGATGGTTTATTTAAGATGAATGTAATGACCGTAGTACCTACCAAAATGTAACCGAGAAAGTAATATATCCTTAACTCACCTAATTTATGGCATGATAGATTAGGAGATGTTAATTTTGGTTCATTAAATAAGATAGTAAACGTCGGGTTACTATCTAATGTGAACTTCAATTCTCAAAAGGAATGTGAAGTATGCGTTGAGTCAAAATTAACAAAAACCTCATTTAAATCTATAGAAAGGAGTTTGGTGCCTTTAGAGTTAATTCACAGTGACATATGTGACTTGAAATTTGTGCAAACTAGAAGTGGTAAAAAGTATTTCATAAATTTCATTGACGATTGCACAAGGTATTGTCAAATATACTTGCTTCGAAATAAGGATGAGGCCTTAGAAGCATTTATGCAATACAAAATTGAAGTTGAGAATCAACTAAATAAAAAGATTAAGAATACTAGAACAGATAGGAGAGGAGAATATGTGTCTCCTTTTGAGGAGTTTTTCGCTAAACATTGAATCATCCATCAAACCACGCCCTCCTACTTGTCTCAATAAGACGGGATTTCTGAACGCAAGAACAACACGTTGAAGGAAATGATGAATACCTTGTTGGTTAACTCAAGGTTACCACATAACTTGTGGGGAGAGGCTTTGCTCACCGCAAATCACATCCTCAACAAGGTACCACACAAGAAGGTAGATAAATCTCCTTACGAATTATGGAAAGGAAAACCACATTCCTTCAAATACTTAAAAGTGTGGGGATGCTTGGAAAATGTATCAATTACGGCTCATAAATTGGTCAAAATAGGATCAAAGACCATTGATTGCGTCTTTATTGAATATGCTCACAACAGTTCTGCATATAGATTCCTGGTACTCAAATCTTATCGTGTTAACATTCACGTCAATACGGTGATTGAATCAACAAATGCACATTTCTTTGAAACAACCTTTCTGAACAAGACCACACTAGAATCTGGTTCCTTGAAAAGAACACGTGATACAGTTCAAGAAGAGCAAGATCAAGCATCATTGCCAACTGAAAAGCAAGATCAAGAATCATTTCCAAATGAAGGAGAACCAAGAAGAAGTAAGAGGATGAGAACCTCTACGTCTTTTGGTCCTGACTTTCTACCTTACATGCTAGATGATGAACCACGAACATTGAAGGAGGCCATGTCAAACCCTGACACCTCTTACTGTAAAAAACTGATAGATAGCGAGATAGAATCCATTATGCAAAACCATACGTGGGAACTAGTGGATCTCCCTCCTGGGAATAAACCACTTGGATGCAAATGGATATTCAAGAAGATACTAAAGACCGATGGGTCTATTGAGAAATACAAGGCTTGCCTTATTGTAAAAGGTTATAATCAAAGAGAAGGACATGACTATTTTGATACTTATTCTCCAGTCACGAGAATATCATCCATTTGAATGTTAATCGCTATAGCTTCAATATACAAGCTCAAAATTCATCAAATGGATATAAAAACAGCTTTCCTAAATGGAGAACTAAATGAAGAGATATATATGGAACAACCCGAGGGTTACGTAGTTCCAGGTAAGGAGAAGCAAGTATGTAAGCTTGTTAAATATTTATATGGTTTAAAACAGGCACCGAAGCAATGGCATGATAAATTTGATAGATTCATGATCTCGAATGATTTCAAGATCAATGAATGTGACAAATGCGTTTATGTAAAACGAAATGAGACAGGATATGTCATTGTATGTTTATATGTGGATGATATGTTAATCATTGGAAGTAACAATGATGTGATTACATTCACCAAGAGGATGCTTTCAAGTAAGTTTGACATGAAAGATCTAGGCCTTGCAGATGTTATTTTGGGTATCAATATTCTCCGAACATCTGAAGGTATTATACTATCTCAGTCACACTATATTGAGAAAGCATTAAACAAAATTAGTAATGGCGACACAAATATCGCCAAGACACATGTTGGTGTATATTTACATCTTGCTTAAAACACTGGTAATACGATCAACCAGTTGGAGTACTCTCGGATTATTGGGAGTCTCATGTACCTAACAAACTACAGTAGGCTAGATATAGCACATGCAGTAAGCAAGCTAAGTAGGTTTACACATAATCCGGGGAAGAACCATTGGATTCATATTGTAAGAGTTCTAAGGTATCTTAGATACACTATGAACGAAGGGTTGTTGTACATGGGATATCCAACTGTACTAGAAGGATACAATAATGCAAACTGGATATCAGACTCCACCGACTCAAAATCCTCAAGTGGATTTATCTATATGTTAGGAGGAGCATCCGATTCTTGGAAATACACTAAGCAAACGTGCATAGCCAGATTCACTACAGAATCTGAGATTATAGCTCTAGATAAAGCTGCTGAGGAAGCCGGGTGGCTTCAGAATTTTTTAGAGGATTTTACTAATTGGCCAAAGCATGTGTCACCTATCTGCATACATTGCGATAGTCAAAGTTCCATTGGTAGGGCATTAAACGAAATGTATAACGGTAAGTCTAGACACATACATTGTTGACACAATACCGTTAGACAACTTCTCTAAAACAAAGTTATCACAATTGATTACGTTCGATCAAAAGATAACATATCGGATCCACTGACCAAAGGTCTACGAAGAGAGCAAGTGCGAGTATTGTCAAGGAGAATGGGTCTTAAGCCTATGAAAGCTGAGTTGCCATGATGGGAACCCTACCTAGCAGAGTGGAGATACCATAATCTAGGTTCAAAGGGAAAACTAAATCATGAAACTGCAACTTGGTGTGACGCACTGTGGGGAGACCTCCCCAAACCATTCCTAAGACAAAATTAAACAGTGCTAGTTGTAAAAGTGAAGGATAAGTTAAACTTTTAATGGTTCTTGTATCTTCGACAACATAAGATAGAGTAATGAAGTATACTCTGGACAAGAGACCACCTACGAGAATTTTTAAAGGCGAAATTCTACGACGGTTATTCATGAAATACCAGGAGTGGTCCAGGACCGTAAATGGACACAACCGTGAGAACCAAATAATTTTTGGAAGTATACTATGTTAGTTCTATTGTCTTGGTTTACACAAAAGCTGAATAGATCAAGACATCACGTTCACTAGTTAGCAAGTAAATTCGATAGCTCTTACTACAGAAGGTTCAAGGCCAAAAGCTACCTTTCTCGATGTAGTATTTTTCTACGCTTCTCTCTCGCTCACTCTCAAGTGTTTAGCATTCTTTTGCATAATTTTTTAAGGTGGTTAGCCAATTTCCATTCATGTGGGGATTGTTGGACAAATGGGATTCTACCCAAGTGTTGACCATGTTTACGATGTTAGTCGGTGACTCAATTTAATGAAATGATTCGGATATTAATACATTTATTCAAGTTTTAAAGATTAATGTAACATATTCACTTGGTTAAAATCATTTGAAATTGAATGAGAAATTGAGTCATGTAATTTGGAGAAATTAAAAGAAAAAAAACAGTATATGCAATTTTTTTGTTTTTGTTATAAAGCAAAGAAAGAAAGAAAAAAAGGGTCTGGTGGGGTTTGAACCTGGACCATTAGCCTTGTTGGACGTTTGGGCCTTAGGTTCATACCTTTGTTGGGCTTTAGGTGGGGTATGAACCTGGACCATCAGCTTTGTTGGGTTTTTGGGCCTTAGGTTCATACTATTTGGACCAGCCCAAATTTTTTGGTTTTTTAAGTAAACGTCGTATCTTAAATTAATACAACGTAACTCCAAAATGAAAAATCACAACCTTTGGCAAGCCATGTTTTCATTTTCTATAAAATAGTTGGCCAACTAAACCATTTTCTTCATTCATTTTTCAAAGCATTGAAATTATAAGAGAGAGATAGAAAGAAGAATCATTATTAAGTTCGTTGAGATTCTTAAGAATTCGTGTGTCAGTTTCTTTTGAATAGTTTTGTCGTTGTATCCTGGAGGTTGATGCCAACAAACATAAGACACTTGTACGTGGCCTAAATACCTTAAAGACATCGGATCCAATCTAAGCCTCGACAAGTAAAGTTATTTAATTATTTCCTTTTTTTTCTGCATTAGTTCCTATATTGTTTTACTGGTTTATACAAATAAAACACAACAGCTGTCCTGCAAGCTCAACACCTGTGGGACCTCCACCAACAATAACAAAATGAAGAATTCTATTTCTTTCTTCCTTACTTAAATTAGGTAAACTCGCTCTTTCAAAGCAGTTGATACTAGTTCTACGTATCTTTTCTGCATCTTCTAAATCCTGCACAAATCAAGTTTTAGGACATCCAGATCCAGAAGCATACGTGAAATTAAAAGTTTACCTTCAAGAAAAGGCAATTTTCTGAAACATCAGGGATGTTAAATGTATTTGAAGATGCTCCAACTGCAATTACAAGATAGTCAAAGTCAACAACAAATTGATCTTTCATGTTTCCCAAAATAGAGCTGCAATAAACTTTATGATTTTCTACATCTATTTTGGTACATCCAGCTTCACTAAACTGCATGTAGAACTTCTGCAAGGGATATTAATAAGTTGTAAACCTTTCCGTAACTATAGAAATTATTGATTTGTTGTATTTTATCTTTTTGATAAGATTGCGCACAACTTCACCAACGCTTCGAGCTTGTAAAGTGCCACAAGCAACACATGGTAACAAAGGGTTTAAAGCAAAGTAATTGTGAGTTGATATAATTTGAACATCAAATGACGAATTTTTAAAGTCTTCTAAGAAATCAATTGCTCCCCATCCTGTTCCAAGTACCACTAGTTTCTTTTTCTTATCAACTTTGGTTGTATCATAAATACTCGCACTACTATATGACTTTGATTCAGTATATGTCATGGGCCCACCACTTCTGTCAGTTATACTCTTCACGATTAGCTTAAATTAGTTGACATATATGCAGAACATAATTGGAAGTAAACAAAGTAAAAAGAATCACCTGATGTTAAAATTGAAGGAGTTGCATAGAATCTCTGAGCAACGGGAAAGTTTCTCTTTAATGTTTTCAAAAATCCAAGGTTTCGCTGCATCCCAGAAATATTTATGAGTAAACCAATGAAACAGGTCTACATTTGCATCTATACATCTTTTGACTATTCGCGTAATGGACACCTTATACATATACACACAAACCATTCATGTAGGAATATGTGAAGTGTTTTATCTGACGTGGAAGTTTGACCAAGTCAATATCCTATGTGGAAGCTTAGTCAGATAGTCTTTGTGCTCTCTTGACTTTACACTCTGCTATACTGTGTCGTTTGTTTAAGTAAATGCGGAGCAAATATAGAGCGTTGATCTTATATATAATGAACAGCCAAGATTGAACCGAGAATTGTCTCATATAAAAGGACTCTTCTCATCACAACTCTTTCATTCTCTCCTTCACTCTTTTAAGAAGTTCTCTTTCGTCTTTTTTACGAGACAAACTAGGGTTTGCTCATTCTTTGTATTCAAGCGATTAAATCCTTTGTAATAGTTAGTGTAATCTTGTTATTTCCTTGAATCTTGCCGATTCAAGGCCAGATATTCAGCGTAGTTAAGTATTGGTTAGATTTGTTGGTTCCACACTTAGTGTTTACTGAATACGGTGACTTTCTGTAATTGTGGAGATTGTAATCGGTGATAACAGTGGTAATAGTGGAAAGGCGCTCTTATATTTGAGCCCAACATGGATGTAGACTATTTTGTCGAACCACGATATATCTTGTGTTCTTTACTTTCTGTTTATCTTTGATTTCTTGTTTAAAACCTTCTTTGAAACTCAATCTTGAAACTAGACTATTTTACCACAGTGGTATCAGAGCTTGGCTAAATCTCATATTAGTTTGTTTGATTCTTGACTCCTCTTTAGGGTTTCGAATCCAATCTAATCTGCAATTTATTTTCTTTTCTAAATCTTGTTGAGTTATTGATTGGTGTTTTTGGTTCTTGAAAATCTTTTCAGATTCTCTTCAAAAGGTTTTTTAAACTGTTTTCAAATCGAGTTTGAGGCATTAACTTATTTACCAATCTTTTGGTTTCACAGACTTGTGATTTGAAAGTATTTGTACTTTGAAGTTTTCCGGTTTTGTTAGTACTTGTGATTCTTTGTACTAACATGATGGCTACAACTCGCATTGAGATGTCAATCTATGATGGAAAAATTGGTTTCGGTGTTTGGCAGAAAAAGATGAAGGCTCTGCTGTCTCATCATAAAGTAGCACCTGCGCTTGTTGAGGACATTAAAGAATGGCCTGAAGGTACTTTGGACTGAAAAGCTGAGATACTTGAAGAAGCTTTCAACATCATCTTCTTCTACCTATCTGACTCTGTTATACGAAAAGTGGATGGATGTGAAACTGCTCTTGAGCTATGGAATAAGTTAGTCTCTCTATACTCTACTAAATCTTTGCCTAATTTAGCTTTCTTGAAAGGTTATTTGTTCAATTATAAAATGGATTCTAGTAAATATTTAGATGATAATCTTAATCCTTGTGCTAAATGGTACCCCACACCAGTGGCAGACCTAGATGTTTATTTCGAGATGGGCTAATTTGAGTCATCAACTTACACTGCCTTTGACTTACCACTGTGCCTACAAAGATATTGGTTTGTTTTGAACACTAAATATTACTTAATGCGTAAAAGAATTAATTTTTTTTGAATAGAATTACACATACATTGCTAAAAATCTCGGTCCGGGTGGGCTTGAGCCCCCACGGGACCCACATAAGTCTGCCACTGCCCCACATGCTTTAGATGATACTAGTAAGTGTATGATTATCTTGAATTCCATTCCTGAATCTTATCCATTTGTGAAAAATGTATTTCAATATGCTCGTACCGTCCATACCTTTGAACAAGTTGTTACTGCCTTAAAAACCTAAGAACATGAGATTAAAATTACCATAAGAACAGGGTATAATTTGTTTATTAAACCTTGAACAGATACTACACAGGTCCCTGATATGAATAAACAGAAAAAATCTAGCCCTAACAATAAAAATAAGGGTAAGGAGACTAGAAAGTGTTTTCACTGTGAAAAAATTGGACACTTGAAGAAAAACTGTTTTAAATTGAAAAATAAATTATCTGCTAATGTGAATGAGTCCAATGTGGTTAGCATGCCTAAGATTGATGACGATGTATATGAGGTACTGAATGTCACTGATAAGTCTAGTCATGTTAGTTGGATTCTTGATTCTGGTTGTACCTTTCATATGTGCCCCTCTTCTGAGTTGTTCCATGATTTGATTGAAACTTTCAATGAAACTGTATATATGGGTAATGATCAAGCTTTTGATGTGAAAGGTATTGGAAAGGTTAATTTGAAACTGTATAATGGTAAACAAATTACTTTGACTAATGTGAGATTCATTCCTGACATAAAAAGAAACTTAATTTTTTTAGGTGCCCTTGATGACCTTGGTTGTGTTTTTGAAGTGTCTAAGGGTAATATTAATGTGTATAGGAATTCCAAACTGCTCTTTACTGAAACTAAATGTGATGGCTTATATGTGTTAAATGGAACTCATATTTCTTGTTTGACTAATACTGTTTCTGAGCCTAAGCTTGCAGCTACTCATAAGTGGCACTTGAGACTTGGGCATATGAGTCAACAATGGCTTAATATACTCGGAAAAAATGGTAGTTTTGGTAAGGATACACTGTGTGACCTGTCATTCTGTGAGAGATGTGTTTTAGCAAAACAACACAGGAAAAAATTACAGGCTAGGGTTCATTTAGCCTCTCAATGCCTTGAATATGTTCATGCAGACTTGTGGGATCCTGAAAGGTATGATTCTCTGGGTAGTTACATGTATTTTCTATCTATAGTTGATGACTATAGAAGGATGGTTTGGACTTTTCTTTAGAAAACAAAAGATTAAAATTTTGTCTAAAATAAAAGAGTGGAAAGTTTTGGAAGAAAATCAAACTGGTAAAACAGATAAATTTTTTAGAACTGACAATGGTCTTGTGTTTTGCAATGAACAGTTTGATAGTTTTTGAAAAGAAAATGGAATTTTGAGACATAGAACTGTTAGAAAACCCCCTCAGCAGAATGGTGTTGCTGAGAGGACAAATAAAACTCTTTTGGAAAAAATTAGATGTCTTTTACTCACTTCTGGTTTACCAAAATGTTTTTTGGGGGAAGTTTTATATACTACTACTTATTTTAACAACAAGAGCCCCAACAGATCTATTGATTTTAAATCTCCTATGGAGGTTTGGACTGGATCCAAGATTGACTTGTGTCACATAAGAACCTTTGGGTGTGCAGCTTATGCACATACTAAAGAAGGTATACTTGAACCTAGATCTTTAAAATATTTTATGATTGGTTACCAACAACAACATGGGGTTAAAGGCTACAGATTATGGGATAAGTCAGTGAATGGATTCAAAATTATTGTTAGCATAGATGTTATATTTGATGAACTTACTTTTCCTTGTAAGACTGTGAATGATACAGGTCACGATGCTACTGTTGAACCAACTAAGAATACCAGAAATGTAGAGTTTGAGGTGGAGCCACTTAGCCCTATGCAGCATATTGATCTTTGAACTGAAGATCACCAAGTGGAGCAACCATTGAATCAGGAGGATGATGAAGAACAACCTGACACTACTTATCATGAAGAGGCTGATCACTTGGCTGAGTTAGCAATTGGAGGTCTTGAAATTTACCAGCTGGCAAGAGATAGGCCCAGGAGAGAAACTAGAGTTCCCAGCAAGTATTCTTATGCTGATTTGGTCTATACTGCACTTACAGATGCAGTTGAAATAAGGGATTCTGAACCTCATACTTATCAGATGTTATCAGTTGTAAGGAAAAGAATCAGTGGTGTAAGGCTATGAATGACGAGTATAACTCATTGATGCTCAATAAAACTTGGGTTTTAGTTTCTAAGACGGTTGAATCAAAATTGGTGGAGTGTAGATGGTTATATAAATTGTAAGAAGGAAGTTCTGAGAAGGATCCTCCTAGATACAAAGCAAGACTAGTTGCTAAAGGCTACACCCAGAGAGAAGGAATTGATTTCAATGGAATTTTCTGTTCAGTCATCAAGTTTAAAACAATAAGAGTTATGTTAGCTTATGTAGCCTATTTCAACTTGGAAATTGAGCAGTTGGATGTTAAAACTGCTTTCTTACATGGAGACTTGGATGAAAATATCTATATGAGACAACCTGAAGGCTATCATGATCCAAAATTACCTGATCATTTTTCCTTACTTAAAAAATCTCTCTATGGGTTAAAACAGTCTCCAAGGCAATGGTATAAGAGGTTTGATTCTATTGTTTTATCACTTGGTTTCCTGAGGTCTAAGTATGATGCTTGTTTTTAATTTACTTGGAAAGAAAATTGTGGGATTTACATTCTACTGTATGTAGATGATAAGTTGATTATTTGCAATTCTCTGCCTTTAATTGATAAGTTGAAATGTGCTTTGAAGTTTGAGTTTGATATGACTGATTTAGGGCATGCTAGAAAGATTCTAGGTATGATTATTGATAGAGATAGAAATAATTGCATATTAAGGTTACACCAGGAACCATATTTGAAAAAGATTATGTCTAAGTATGGTAGCTTGAATTGCAAAGATGTACAGATTCCTTTGGATGGTCATTTTGTTTTGTCTAAACAATTGTGTCCCAAGTCTTAGTCTGGTATTCTGAAAATGGATAATGTGCCTTATTCAAATGTGTTGGGTTCACTTATATATGTTATGATCAGCACTAGGCCTGATTTGTCCTTATCTATATCTTTACTTAGTAGATCTATGTCAAATCCTGGCTATGATCATTGGCTAGCTATAAAACATGTGTTAGCTTATGTGAATTCTACTTTGAATGTTGGTTTGATATATGGTAGTCATAAATATACCTTGAGCTTGTTGGATATGTAGATTCAGACTTTGCGGGTTGTAGAGATTCAAGAATATGTACTACTGCCTACTGTTTTACTTTGGGAAAAAGTTGCATATCCTGGAAATCTCAACTTCAACCTTTAGTTGCTCTTTCTCCAACTGAATCTGAGTATGTTGCTATAACTGACTGTGTGAAGGAAGTTATTTGGTTACATAATTTTCTCAAGGAAGTGAAACTGGTGAAGTGTACTTCTGTTATCTATTAAGGTAGTCAAAGTGCTATACACTTGAGTAAAAATCCTGTGTATCATGAGAGAACTAAAAATATTGATGTAAAATATCACTTCATCAGGGATATAGTTGCAAATAGTGAAGTGAAGTTGAAGAAAATCTTTTCTGAACTTAATCCTTCTGATTTTGGTACTAAACTGGTGTCTAACTGCAAATTCAAACTTTGTTTGGATTTGTTGTGTATTGGTTGAATGATGTGCAGGTACTTTGGTCTATGAAGATTTGAAATGTGCCTCCTTTATCACTGCTGCTGGAGATGATGTTCTTGTAGCTGATCCTTGATGATATACACTTCAAGGTTGAGATGTAGGAATATGTGAAGTGTTTTAGCTGACATTGAAGTTTGGCCAAGTCAATATCCTATGTGGAAGCTTAGTCAGATAGTCTTTGTGCTCTCTTGACTCTACACTCAGCTATACGGTGTTGTTTGTTTAAGTAAATGCGGAGCAAATATGAAGCGTTGATCTTATATCTAATGAACGGTCAAGATTGAACCGAGAATTGTCTCATATAATAGGACTCTTCTCGTTACAACTCTTTCATTCTCTCCTTCACTCTTTTCAGAAGATCTCTCTCGCCTCTTTTACGAGACAAACCAGGATACGGTGACTTTCTGTAATTGTGGAGATTGTAATCGGTGATAACAGTGGTGATAGTGGAAAGGCACTCTCATATCCGAGTCCAACGTGGATGTAGACTATGTTGTCGAACCACGATATATCATGCGTTCTTTACTCTCTGTTTATCTTTGATTTCTTGTTTAAAACCATTTTACAACAATTCATATAGTTTCGATAGCAAAAGAAAACCCTAAGCATATGGTATAAGAATTAAACTAGGAGCCCCTCTTCATGGACGAAGAGAAGTTTTTTTTAAACTTTTATTTTTTGAAAAAATGTAATTTTAGAGTGAAAGTTTAATTTAGCCTCCACTTAAAAATTGATTAGTGTCTCAAGCCCAGCCTCTATTTAAGAAAAATTCTTGGAATACCCTTGTCAAAATTTTTAATAGCAGAGTGAAATGATCTATTTTTTCAAAATTAACTTTCTCTGAAAGTTAGCTATATGTATAGAGTTCAAATGAAACATGTGATTTAGTAAGAAATCATCACAGGATTAAACCGAAGGTGATCAAGTTTATGCTAATAAGTTCACTGAATTAAATGATCAACAAAACAATCAATATAAAAAAGACCACTAACATTAATCCAAAAAGAAAAAAGAAAAAGCAAATATCTCAAGGGTATATAAGAATCATCACACGTGAACGTTGAACTTGAAGAAGTTTCGAATATTAAGGTGTGGGGAATCCTCACTAAGAGCACCACGCTCTGCATCTTTCTTGTTACCATCTCACTTGTAAATTCCAAACATAAAAACTTTATTGTATTTATACATATACGTCAGCTCCACTTGTCGTGCGATCTAAACTTACCTTACAACTTTTAAGCGATTTCAAGTTAGTGCTTAGGGTTGAGCATAATAGTGGTAAATGGTAACCTAATCTGTTATGGTAACAAAACCCAACCTAAAACAGAAAAAAATTTACCCTAACTCATTTTATAACATACCTTATCCTTCAATTTTGAGCATGTTAATTTTTTTACCACGGATTTACCTTCTATACATTACCACACGGGTTGGACCCGTCCAACCCATGTACTGGTCATTTAATATATCCTCTCTTTAGAAACCCTAGTCTGTCCACTGCCTCCCCGCCTCTCCCTACCTCTCCACATCAAATTAGTGACAAAATATCCATGATTTGCTGGCTTTCTCACCTCTCTCATACATCTCTTCGTATAAATCCGTGGCTTGCCATTATTGTCACGTCTTTGGTGGTTGAACCCGGTTCTATACATTTAAATTGCGATAAAATTGTGAATTTTACAAAGGGTAAAATCCGGGTACCTGGTGGGTCCTGGTGTGTTATAAAATTAAGTACGAAAATAAAGGAACCACGATTACCGCAAGTGTACGGTTGTCCAAGTAATATTCGATAAATCGAGTTTCGTTCTCAGGGACGGATTAGGTTCAACTCCAGTATTAATCAGATAGTAGAAATAATTGCTTGACAGAAAAGTAAATAATAGATTTTTGTTTGGTTTTCTTAAAACTAAGATGCAAATAAATAAAGACTAAATTGAAATAAATAAAAGCAAATAAAAGTCTGACTTCAGATAAGAGAGATACTTGAGTCTCGCAAGGAATCCACCTAATCAATATAACCTATGCTTTGTTTAAGGGTAGAATTGGAATTATAATATTAGTCGGGACTCTAATATCTCCTAGCCCCCTGTCGGGTGGACCTAAGAGCTATCCTAAAGTATCATAAACACCTGTATGGTCGAATATGCCTCTTCGGATGATATGATTTTACCTCTTTGGCTATGTAACTAGTTAAGCCTGTCGGTCAATAACGGACATTACACGGGTATTACCTAGATCTGTATTCGAACCCCCCTGTCGGATGATCACTTCGCCACTAAAGTGAATAGCCCAAATACTAAAATCTATTTCTAGTTGTACCGAAAAGAAATAGTGATTAAGAACAAAGTAATATCCAATATCTAAGACCTAATTCAATTTAAATCTAAACAATCCCAAATTCAAAATATTGAAATAATTAATTAAGGTTCATCCTTTTATTGCGATTCTCAAGTATATAAAAGTTTAGCTCATAGCAATATTAAAGACTGTAACTAAATAGAAAGACATCATATTCAATTACAGAAAAGAAATATATAACCTAAGGATTAGATGAATGTTGATGGAAGAACAGAATTCCTCCAGCACTAGCTTCTCCTTTGCCGTCTTGCTCTTGAAGTCTCTGACTCTCTCTCTAAGGATGTATGAATTGAGTAAAATATGAGAGGTACTGAATTATGAGGTCTAAGGGGTGTATTTATAGGTGTTAGCAAGCCCTAGGTCGAATTACTTGGAGTGAAAGACAAGTTAAGAACTCTCAAATTCGTAGCCCTAAATTCTAGAAAAGGTAAGATTCTGCTGCTGATTTGATTTGGTCATATCTTTTTCAATACTTATCCGTTTGAGGAGTTACAATATATGAAACTGCTTGTCTTGGAAAGATCTTTCTATTGGTGCAGACCACTCGTCCAGATTCCTAGCCAATCTTTAGTTATGGATTTGTCTTTGAAACGTGGCTGGAATTTCAGATTCATACGGCAGCTTTATCTTTTCCTTCTTTGCATATATCCTTCCTAAATCTTCTTATTTCCACGTAAATCTTCTTTCCTTTACTTCTTTATCTTGACTTGGTCTCTAAGAAATTACCATATATCTTTTAAAGCTTCACATTAAACCGTATATGCTTAAAAAGAATAAATCAATAATTCAAGAAATAGAAATAGGAAAGTGCACTCTAAAAATAGAAACTCGTGTAAAAGTACTTCCTAACACACTAAAATACACTAAGACTTTATTTCTCACTTCTCCTCCTTGGATTGGTCTTTCATGAAATTCAAGAACCTACTAACTTTGGATTAAAAAACAATCAAATTTATGCACAAAAACTCGGATTCTGCAAATAGTTAATTTCCAAGGGAAGAAAGTGCAATATGATCAAATAAGCCTAAAATTCTATCAATTAAGTCATTTATTCACCTAAAAGGATGTCTCCAAAGGGCTAATAATTAGAACAGATAGGGAGACACCAGTACCCCTTGGTTAACCTGTCTTAACACGTGGTAATTTTCATTTTACCATTAACACGGGTTACCCTCCAACATTTACCACTCTCCAATATTACCCTACCCTTACCCTAGACTCCAACCCGGGTAAGCCCGACCCGTGCTCACCTCTACTAGTGCTTAATAAAAAAATTTGTTCAACGTCAACGGGCACAAAAGAAGAAAAGAAAAAGCATATGCTCAACAGAGTATCTTATTGTGTCGAATAAGTAAGACCACATATACATTTGTAATCTTTTTTTTTCTTTTGAGTAAATTACTTTTAGAAGTCCAGAAATTTAAACAATTATTTACAAAATCCTAACTAAAAAAAATATTTTGAAAAAGGCCTAAATTTGATTTTTTTTTAGTTAGAATTTTTACCCTTATATCTCTATTTAGTTCGTCTTTGGTACAAACCAACATTTTTACGTTTGGTATAGACAAATATTTGTTTGTTTGGAACAGACCAATTTTTTCAGTTTGGTACGTACTAAATGCTATTATGTTTGTTTTACGATTTTCTTACACTTTTTGTAATTGCATGATGGGTCCGTAATAGTGTTTTCTAGACTTAGATGGTATTTGTTTATATTCATGGTTAATGTCTAGGCTTATTTAGTGACCCAATCGAAGCTATCGTGTCGAGATCCGCACATTGGTACACGCCAAACAAAGTTTTTCCTGAAAAAACAATACACAAATCTATTTAATATAACTTTTTTCACAATAAAAACGAATTGGTACATCCCGAACACATCACTTTGGTACATTCGAAACACATTGTTTTTGTACATTCCAAAAACATTTAAATCTAGATCTAAAACAAAAAGCAAGCTTTTTAGAATATATATTGGAATTAAAAAGAAAAAATAAAATACTTAAACAGATATAGAAAAAAATAAAGTAACAAACAACAGTTAACTTCAAATCAGATTTGGAACAGGTAGGCCTGGTTCAGGGTGCTGCTGGTTGGGCCTGGCTACTGTGGTCGGAGATTAGCGTTGTGGATCGGAGAAGGTGGGCGGTGTCGGTGGATCAGAGAAGGAGCACCAGATCGAAAACGCACCAAATAATTCACATGATGTCTCCTTATTTGTGATAGATTAATGTTAGGATGAGACATCATTTTTAGTGATTTAGAAGTCATAAATGTCGATTTTCTTGAGAAATAGTGAACTTTCCTATTTTGAGTCTTGATTTAGTAAAATAGTATTTTAGAGCATATTGGGTTTAATTGTTTATTTAGTGTGTAGCTTTAAAGATAATTATGGAGATTAATTAGAGTCCAAGTCAAAGACAACAACTTATGGAAAGATATTTGCATGGTAATTGGAGATAAGGAAACAAAAGCTAAAAAGATGGAAAAGGAAAAGCTGCCTAATCTAGGACTCTGCAGTACACGCCTAAAGAAGTGCTATTCTACCCAAGAAATAGGCTGATTTTGGTAATTTCCTTTCATAGGGACAAAGATAATTCTGTTACGATTCTTTTGGTATCTTATCGAGCTCACCGACCAATAACGAAGAAGATATGCTCAAAACGGTCCAGCAGTGTTTATCTTTATTTCCATACGAATTTGAGTTGGGCTAGAAGTCCAATACCTTACCTCTTCCTCAAGAAAACGAATTAGGTCTTCTAAACACCTATAAATACACCCTTATATCACTTGTAAATAATCCTTGCCTCATAGTAATTAGTTCTTAAGGTTTTATTCTTCCAGTTTTTTGTAGAGAGCAAGATGATATCTTTTGTAATTTCTTTTAGTTTATTTCCTTCAGGTATGAACTAAACTCTCTATAGCTTGGGTTTTGCATAATGTATAATCTATGAATTCTAATTCTTCTATCTAAGTTTCTTTGGGAATTATATGTTTTAATCTGATATTAGCTACTCACTTTATATTTGTTTATGTGTTTTGATTTATTGTCTTTCCTAGAACTGATCACTTTAGGATTGTTTTAATAGTAGTTAGATGGTCTCCTTGATAGGGTGTTTAACTATTGAACCACCACATAATGTCTAGTGTCGATATTAGTTCTGACAAAAGATGATTCTAACTAGATAGTCATTAGGGTTTGTTTTAATCACCATATCACCAATGATTGCAGTATTTGCTTAGGGCCTTAGTAGCGTTTGATAACCCTATTTGAAATCACTTCTTGGTTGTGCCGTAGCCCCCTTAGTCGCTCTCAAGGTCTAAGGTATGGGAATTTAGAATCCTGACTAAGTATACCAAGAGCTAATATTCTCCCTTATGAACTAGATTTATAGATAGAATTAGAAGGATTAGTGCATACTAGCAAAACCTAAGCTATACTTCTCATCTCATATTCTTAATCTTTTATTTTATTGTCTTTATTTTCTTAGTTTAATTTGCTATTTTCGAAATCTGTTCCCTTTAATTTACTGTCTTCTAATTATTTACTTTTACTCGTTATTTCTACTCACGCGATTAACACACTTAAGTCCCTGAGAACGAACTCAACTTACTAACTAAAACTTGCATACGTCCTGTAATACTTGCAGTACTGTGCCTGTCTAGGGTGAGAGTGCGTAGTTTCTTGGCTTAATTTTATCTTATTTTTATCACACCCTAGGCGACACCATAACACCAACCACGAATGGTCCACTAATGGTCCTGCAGGTTTCACGTGGAGAGGATGGCCTTTGGACCTGCCCACGATGATTGGTGTCGCCTAAGGTGTGATAAAATAATAGATAAAATAAGCGCAAAAATAAACACCCTAGGCTGAGCACGGTTCTGCAAGTATATAGGACGTATGCAAGTTTTATTGATAAATACGATTTGTTCCTTAGAGACTACGAAAGTTAGAGAGAACTTATGCAATTTTATCAAGTGCAGATATGAAAGCTAGAATTAATAATACGCAAGAAAATAAAGACAAAGATATATTTATTTGGTTTTGTAAATAGAAAATTAGACTAATAAATTAAAGACAAAATAGTAAATAAAGAGAAGAAGATAGTATGAGAGTTTAACTCTAGAAACTAGCAAGTAATCCCACTAGCCTTGTTTATTCTAAACATGTAAGGGTGAATTCTGTAGAATTGCAATAATCAGGATTCTAAATTCCTACCTACACCCGGAGAACGAATAGGTAGGCTACGACAAAACCACGAGGTGACCTTAAATAGGGTTATCCTACGCCTATAGGTTCCTAAGGAGATCTTTCCTTCAATTGGTCATATGGTGATTAAAACAAACCCTAATGATTGTCTAGTTAAGCTGGTGTTGTCAGGACCAATTCCTTATTCTAGACGTTATGTGGTGTTTCAATAGTTAAACACCCCTTCTGGCGACCATCTAACTACTATTAAGGTAATCCTATACGTAGGCCTTCGCAAGGAAAACAGACAATAAATCAAAACACATAAACAGAGAATAAAACATGAATTCAAATTAAAGACGAAGGTATCCCAAATTAGATAGATCTAAAACAAGGACTAGGGTTCATACATATATGATAAATATCAAGCTAAAATTATTTAGTTCATACTAAAGGAAGAAAAGAAAACAATTACAAATTTGAAGGTTGAAGAAGACATGAGATGGTGTTCAGCTCCTTCCAGACTTCTCTAATCTTGTTGTAAGCTTCATCTTGGCTTAAGTTTTGCCAAGGATGTGTTTCTTCTGATTATTTCTTGGAGTGGAAGACAAGTAACTTGGACTCTAGCCCTACTCAAATTCGTAACCCTAAAATATTGAAAAAGGTAAGATTCCGGTGTTGTTTTGTTTTGGTCGTAACTCCTTCAATACTTATCCGTTTGACGCGTTCCAATAGTCGAAACTGATCGTCTCGGAAAGTTCTATAACTTTGATTCAAACCATTCTTCAAAATTACTAGTCAATCTTGAATTATGATCACTTTTATGTTTGTAGCTGCTGGAATTCAGATTTATTTGACAACTTTATTTTTCCATACTTATCCTTTCTTTCCTTTATCTCCAATTCTAATCATTATCTTCTTTCCATTATCTCTTAGAATTGATTTGGCATCTAATTAATTTCTATATATCTTTAAGTCTTCACACTAAATAAACAAATTAAACACAATATGCTCTAAAAATAATAAATAATCAAATCAAGACAAGAAGTAGGAAAGTGTAATAAATCATGTAAAAATCGACCTATAACCTAATAAATACACCTAAAATGATGTCTCCAACTAATATTAAATCATCAAAAATAGGGAGACATCAATTATGATGGATCATGGACCTGCAGATTTCACGTGATGCAAAGGTGCCGGAGGAGACAGGAGCCACAAACGGGGAGGCAACGACGGTGGTCCACGAACAGGCGTCGGAGATCTGCGTGTGTTGTCGTCGATATCTGGAGCAGGGTCAAGGTGGTGAAGTGAAAGGCTAGCGCCGTGAAGGTGGGAAGGTTTATAATGGTGAGTAATGGTGAGGTTGCTTTGTTTGTGGGAAGGAGAAGATGGGGACGAAAGGTTGAGTCTTCCAGGAGGCGACGAAAGGCTGGAGAGTGGTGACGGGGTGGTCATTCTTCCAGGCGTCGGTTTTCTCAGCTATGGCGGCGTGAAGATGGATGTGTGGTGGTCCTTTGTGTGTTCTAAAATAAATGCAATAAGGAAAAGAGAACCACAACCGCAAGTGTACGGCTGTCCCAAGTAATATAAGTGATAAAACAGATTCGTTCTCAGGGACGGAATGGCTGACTCTAATGCTTATCAAATAGTGGTTAATTGCACGTGAAAATAAGTAAATGATTTATAGAATTGTTTGTTTGTTTTTCTAAATGCTAAGATAAAAAAGTAAATTACTAAATTAATGCAAGTAAATAACTAGACGCAAGAAACTAAAGTGTTTACGCAAGATGCGAAGGCAGTACTTAAGATACGCAAGAGTTTCACCTAATTATCATTCATTTCATATATTGTTTAAGGGACAAATTGGTAAATTTATATTGGTCGGGATTCGGAATTCTCCTTACCCCGTCAGGGTGGACTAAGGAGCTACTCTCAAGTGCTACAAACCCCGTCAGGGTGATTATAGTCCACTCTTGAGTGATTATGTTTATTATACCCAATTGGCCATATGATTACTTACGCTTGTCAGAGTCAAATAACTTCTATCCTACATTCATTAACTAGTTCGGTACCTAGACCCCCCGTCAAGGTGATCCAATCGCCACTAATTGGAATAGCCTAGATACTAAATCCTATTATCAATTGATCAAGTCAATAATAGTAAATAAACACAAATTAAAGAAAATATAAATTACCCAATTTGATTTAAATAATAAAATTCCCAAATTCAAACACATAGTTCACGAATCGTAAATCGTATCGTGAATCGAAATGTTACTTTTTCGGATCGTATATCGTATCGAATCGTGAAACGTAACGATTCCGATTTTTTTTAAAATATAATATATTTAATATGTAGATTAATTATGATATTTTTGTAATTAAAATTACTAATAAAAAATTAATCATCAAAACAAATATTTTTCAAGTTTCAACATATAAATTCTGAAATTCAAAAACAAAAATTAATTTAATTTCGTACTTATAAATCATCATAACTATCATATTCATTGTGCAAATGCGTCTCTTCGCCATCTTCATCCTCATCACTTAGTACTATGTCATCTTCCTCGTCCACAAGTCTCGTTTTATTTTTCTCTTTACCCTTCATTTCTGGATTTAAAATTCTAGGCCTCTTTCTTTTTCTTCCCATAGCCAACTCTTCTTCTTGGAAGCACTCATGCATATCCATCCATGAATGATCTTCTGGGAGACAAGGATCTTCTTTCTCTGTAACCCATTCGTCATCGGATTCCATATCGGACAAACAAATTGGATCATAATCATCACCTTGTTCTTGTCTTTTAAGATATCTAATTTGAAGTTGAATGTTGTATTTCACATATACAAGAGCATTCATTCTTTGTTGTTGCAAACGATTTCACTCTTTGAGTGTACTTGATCAAACGTACTCCAATTTCGTTCACAACCGGTTGCGCTACAAGTTAAGCTTAACACTCGCATATCTAATTTTTGCAGCTCAGGGCATTCTTCACCATAACTCTCCCACCATAAAGCTACAAAACATATAGTTTCATATCAAAACCACCCAAATATATTCTTAAAATGTTATGAGTAGTATTTTTATAGCATAAAATATGTTAAATATATATACCCGGTTGTTTCTTATCTCTAGTGGATATTGCCATGCTAATACCAAACATTCCTTTCGCTTCCTTGAATTTTTCTATTTGTTCATCTACTTTTACTTGAGTTTGAACATCTGGAAACATTGTTTGAATCGTTGTGAATAGACCAGTTTTTACTTCTATATCCGCTTTGAATTGTGAATCATACCGAAATCTACAAATGAAAAAATAGTACTACCACTGAAAAATATATATAATATTAATAATTTTATATTTTAAAGTAACATAATATACCTAGGATTGAGAAGATATCCTGCTGCGTGAAGTGGCCTATGAAGTTGCACATCTCACCGCTCATCAATAATCTCCCAAATGGCTTTGTATCTTTTTTTCAACATTGTCGAAGTTCTTGGCGATTTCTTCCTTAGCCCTATCCATTGCTTCATATATATAACTCATTGCTGATTTAGTATCACCATCGACAAGTCTCAAAACTTTAACCCAAGGCATAACACATTGAATGCAATACTTGACGGACTTCCAAAATTTATCATCGCTCAAAATGATTTCTTGTGTCGTTTTTCCATTAGGGGTACTCGAATGAGAACTCTTTACGAATTCTTCTGAAGCAAGCATAGCTCGTAATTGTGTTCTTCGTTCGTGGAAACTCTTCAAACTCAAATAATTAGTTGCAAATCTAGTAACCACAGGTCTTGTCAATTCTTTATCCTTGCTAAATTTTCTGAACAAACTGAGTACCCATGCATGTCGATAAATAAAATTTGCCACTTTTTTGCTTTATCGATAACATCTTTCGGATTACCTATGTCAGAAAGCATAAGATCGATCAAATGTGCTGCACAAGGAGACCAATTTTTTTTTCTTTTCTTCATTAATAGTTCACCCGCACCAACATAATTTGATGCACTGTCTGTTACAACTTGCACCACATTTTCTTCTCCAATTTCGTTCACCATATCATCAAGCAATATCATACAGCTTTTCAGAACTCTTAATAATCGAAGAGGTATCAACTGATTTGATAAAAACTGTGCCTCGTGGACTGTTAACGAGAAAATTGGTTATTGAACGATGTTTTCCGTCTGTCCATCCATCAGACATCAATGTCCATCCTGCTTTCTTCCATTCTTTTTTGAATTCATCTAAATCCAGATTTACATACTCAACTTCCTTCTTTAAATACGAAACTTGTACTTCATAATAAGTTGGTGGCTTTAATCCCTTACCGTAGTCTCCAATCGATTTCACCATTTGAAAAAACATAGGATGTTTCACCAAATTAAATGGTAATGCACAACAATAAAAAAACCTACATATATCTCGAATGACAGGCTCTTTTTTTTTCACCATTTGATTTAACGTTTGTTGGTCTCCACCTTGTTATTTTACCATAAATGATCCAATACTACCCTTTGCTTGAGAAGACCTGTCTTCATCAAAACATTCTACATTCACCTTTAAATTCTTAGCTTCTTTTTCTTTTAAAATGCCTACAAATAGAGATTTCACGTCATCACTAACTTGAGGACATGGAGCAACATCTTTCCGCGTACAAGCCAAGTGGTTTTTCATCCTCAACACACCTCCACATACTGTTTTTCCACAGTAGTTACATTTCACTTGGTTTCGATTTCCTCCTTCATTTTTCGAACAGTGGTTCCATGTAACATCCGTCTCATTTGATTTTTTATTTTTATTCCTCATTTGGAAAATCTGCTACAAATTTTTTACAATATACCTATTTATTAGTTAATATTTAGGTTTAAATTAGTTCAACTAAGTAATAAAAAAACAACTTTGATCTTATATTTTGATAAAAATTAATAAAATATATATTAAATACTATAATTTTATTAAATATTATAATTTTATATATTGATAAAGGTTTAATTATTAAAAAATTAGACAAGTATATTAAAAAATAACTATATTAATATTATTGATTATATAATTTATATTATATTCTATATAATTTTAGATGATTTTTATTATATAACAAAAAATAAGAAAAACATTAACTAAAAAGTAAAAACTATTAGAACAATAAAAAAAAAAATAAGGGTTGGACTTGGACGGCTAGATAATAATAAATAATAATTGGACAGTCCATTTACTTGGGCTACAAAACAAGTCTGAAATCTAAAACAGAAACAAATATAACATTCGACAGTTTTTTTTGTTCAAATATTCGACAGTAACATTAACAATGAATACATTCGACAGTAACAAATACAAAAGCCAAATATAAAAGCGAAAGCTATCTATCATTCTATATTTAAATATAAAAGCCGATCAAACACTAACAATGAAGAAATAAAAAACAAAAACCTGGAATTCAAAGGAATTAAGGAAGATCGATGGCAGGCAGCACAGCAGAAGAGAAGAAGAGAAGAAGAGAAGAAGAAAAAATTAAGGCTTAAGGTAAATCAAAAGGTTTAATCGTGCTTAAATAGAATTATGAGATTAGGGCTAAAGTTTAATTAAGTAATTATGCAATCAATAGTTTGTAATTAAGGTAAATTTGGATAACTTTTTGGATTTTTTTTTTTTTTTTTTGGAATCGGACCGATCTGGGCTTTGATGCGATCCAGTCCGATTCGATACGATATGGCCCGAGACAGCAACGATTCAGAGTGGACTTCGATACACAGCCTGATTCGCATCGTTCTTATATAGTCTCGTAATCGCATCGTGCGATTCACATCGTGAATCGCACGATTTCATGAACACTGGTCAAACATATGAAACGAAATCAAATTGGGATTAACCCATTATGCGTTCTCAAGCACTTTATTAAATTAGCTCATGCTAATGCGGAAAACTATATTAAAAGAAATAAAATTGTTCATATTGTTTTACAGAAAGAAATTAAAAGAAAAACCTAATTGCGGAATTTAGTTAGCTGTGATTTGGAGATATAGACCGTCCCCAGCTCTCTAACTTTCCTGCTTCCTTGCCTTGACTTCTCTCTGATGTTTTCTTTTGTAAAAAGTGAATTGTGTGAAAAATAGAAGTCAAAACCCTTATTTATACTTATAAATTCGGACTAGGCCTTTAGGTTAGTAATTAAATGAAATAATAAAGGCCCAAGTCCATTATCTTAGCCCAAAATCCCATAACGGCTGCACCACCTCCACTAAAACAGCTCTAACCGACTCGTTTCAACTCGGATTGACCTAATTCCAGTTGCTAAAGTTCCGTAACTCAATGGGGCACGTTTTATCTTCACAAGTAAGCGGCTAAAGCTTCTCATAGGTGGCTCGGAATCAGCAATCTTTGGCAACTTTCCAGATTTGTAGCTTTAAAATATCAATTCTTTCGGGATTTGTCTTCATGATTTGACTCCATATCACGATCTTTGACTTTATTCTCGAATTCCTCTTCTAGCTAACATCCAAAACTATAAAATTTTCACTAAAATTCACAATATTACGCACAAAAGTTTAATAAATTAAAAATGCTAGAAATAAAAGAGGAAATTCGGATTATTGCATATTTTGTCCAAAAGTCTATCAAAATAAACGAATAAACACTAAAAATGATGTCTCCCAAGGGCGTAAAATTAGAACATTTAGGGAGACATCAAGACCCCCAACTCAAACCTTTGTCGTCCCGACAAAGCAAAATTAAAACAAAGGGGTAAGAAAGTCATTGCAAGAGAAGGTAGAAGCTAGCAAATAAACCTAAAGCAATTCATAAAATAAATCTCATATAGTAAAACTCTAGGAACTAGTATACACATACACCTATCATGCAAAATCGAACATAAATAATCTCAATCATAAAATTAAAATAGCAATGCTTGAAGGTTACACTTGTACATATCTCTTTATGATGGCTATAGGTTGTTCATCAATCCTAACTCGCTTTGAACGCTCCACTAAGTATATTCCCTATTAACAGAATCATAAATTCACTATGCACTTAGGAATCACGAGGACTTTACGGTTTTAGCGTAGGCTTAGGGACGGTGTGGTATGTATATTTGGTAAATTTGAAGTGAGCTTTTGGCTCTCTCCTCACTTACCATCAACTACTGTCCACGAGCTTGAGTTTACACTCATATAATGTTCTCACTCAACCCATTTGACGCGCTAATGTTGCGTCCCCAATGTCATCCCAATATATACTTAGATGAAATCCAAAAATATTCCACTTTGCCGGTTTATTTCATTTTTTTTTCTTTTTCATTTCTTTTCTTCTTTTTTTTGTACAAGATACCCATGACCATCATTTTGAATATGAAAGGCCATGTCTCTTATAATTTTTTTTTTCTTTTTTCTCAAATCCCGGCAAAGGGTTACAAATAATAATATCATCTTTTATTTTCGTGCCTCAATACAAACACATAAATCCCCACCCAATGAATTTTCCCAAATGTGGACCCTCCACCCCAAACTCAAGCTCGAGACAGGTCTCAGGATCGTGATACAAGTGCGGGTCATTTGGTCATGCCTAATAATCTAAGGGATAATGGGCTTATATCGTGGCTACAAAAGAAAAGGCTTAAGGCTCAAAATTGGGCTAAGACGGATAAAATTAATATAAGGGATAGCAAGCTAAAAGGATACAAATGGCTAACAAAGAACTGCCCCTATCATTTTCCTAAGTACATAGCTTGTCTTTAGTTCATATCTAAGTGGGTTTTCTACTAATTAGGATTTCCCGTTCTACACACCAAACATATTCCTTAAGTACAAGCTTACTTCATTTGCATTGTTCATTATCAATTACCTATGTTCGCATGCAATTCTAAGTGCGTTTTATATTAATCCCTAAAGTCCACTATTTACTATCATAGATTTACTAAAAGTATGCTTATAGGAGCATTTAAAATCTTCTATTGTCTAACGCAACTCCGAGATTATTTTATTGAAAGCAAATAAAAATACATAATACATAAAAACTGGGATGAGCCAACGAATTCCACCCCAAACTAAAAAATGAGCCGTGTCCCCACGACTCGAAAAAGACTCAACGCAATAAAATAAACTAAACTAAAACGCGCAAGGGATAGAAAACGTATCTCAACCAGCGCGTGGATGGTCATCGGTGTTGCGTCCATGAACTTTATCCTTCGTACGTATACCATAGGTGGCGTGTTGAATGGTGCTCACCCCCATTAGCATGTTTCGGAGAAGTTCTAGCTCTTTTGTAACGTTTCCTAAAGAAGCAATCATCTTCACTTGGTTCCCTTCTAACACCTTAACTTTCGCTTCCAACTCGTGATCGGTATGCATCTTTTTCTTTGGAGGAGCTCGAGGAGTTCTTACCGCTTTTATTACTTCATCATGAGCAATCTGGATTGAAGTTAAGACCATGTTCTCTCCAACTACCACACGGTCAATCTCTGTGTTCCTACGCGGGACTTTTGCGTCTAGACACAAAGTAGTGATAGTACAAGAGAATTTGAGATTTTGTTGCGAAGTTGGAACTCTAGCAAACTCCATGATGGTATCATAAATCACACGAGCAACATCCAATGGTTTCTCCTCAATAATACACTTGATAAACGTAAGATGCTCCTTCTTCACTTCCGATATGTGTTTAATTCCGAAGAAGGTAGGGATTATGAAACGGGACCATACCTTAGCACATGGTAACAAACTATTGTTATACATCTGTCCTGGATACTTTCTCCTTCGGGAATTGGGCGAGCCCCATTAATAAGTACTTTCCCCCAAAGGGATTCATAATCGAAAGAAGGTTCATTAAGGGATTCTTGGAAAGGGCATAGTCTAGTAAAGTTGGGTAATTTCAATGATTTTCTAATAAGCTCAACAGAGAAAGGAACTACCTTTTGCGAACTACAACCGCGTCTTTCGAAAAGGCGATGCCTTCATAAAAATATCGCAACAAGGTAGGAATATACTCAAGCTTCCTTTCTCTTAATTCTTTCCAACCCAACTTATCACAACTAATACCATAATCTTTAAAAGCACTATTCATAATACCCTTAGGAAGATTCATCTCCTCACCAAACTTCAAGAAATTAATTCTATCACGCACCTGATCATCTCAAGGAACGAAAACTCTCTTTGGCTTTTGAGCCCATACCTTTCTACGCGGAGGTTCAGTTTCTTCCTCGATTTCTTCATCACTTTCTTCCTCACTTTCATCAATTAATCTGCTCTTTTTCGGGTTAGCCTTGCTTGGATTTTCCTTCCTTTTCGGAGCAATTGGGATTTGTTCAGTCTTTTTGGAACGCGAATCCGGAATCTCAATTGCTTGTTCTGGGCTAGCACTAACATTGTTCCTGTTTCTTGGTAAGTTTCTTCGATAGTTACAAATTGAATCGATTCTGTTAGTCATCTCTTTTCATCCCAAACTCAAAACTTCAAATAGTGATAAAGCTAGAGAAAAGCTTAGAACTTTGATGTTATGAGGCTTGAAACTTGAAGAATAAGGTGGAATATGAGATGGGTAAAGGTCAATTGAGAAGAATTGTGGAAGAATTGGGTTTAATTTGAAGGTTAGGAAGAAGAAATTTTTGGAGAAAAGATGAAATTTGATGATGTTTTGGAGAAGAAATGAGTTGATTGTGTGTTTTTGTGTTGAAAGAGAGTTTGGTTTGATGATTTTATAGCTGATATTTGATGATTTTCGGAGTAGGTGGAGGCTAGGATTCGTAATAGGAGGTTGGCTTGGAAAAGAAGGTAAAAAAATTAGGTTTAATAGGCTAAAAACCACCTCACGCAATAGCGCGCCGGCTAGCCGGTGGCTGACCGGCATGCCGGTTGCGATGGCGGTGAAAAATAATTTCCAAAATTGATTTTTTTACCTCAGATGCAAGCCACCTTACGTCAATGCTGATGCAGTGGTCAAAGAGTTCCTCGTCATCCGGCCGGCATGCCGGCGGCGTGGTGCTGGTGCTTCATCAGACGCTGCGTCATTGCGTAAAAGCTGACGCAGTGGTCAGAACCTTCTCCTTCGCTGGCCGGCTAGCCGGTCATCTGACCGGCATGCCGGCGGTTCCTTGCTGGTGCACTCCGTCAAACGCAATCATGCTGCGTCAAAGCTGACGCAGGGGTCAGAGAGTTGGGGTCTTCAGCTCGTTCGGCCGGTATGCCAGCCAGCTCGCCGGCTAGCCGGTCAAACCTGCAGTTGACTCCATATTTTTTCATTTTCTCATCGTTTTGACCCAAAACTCATGACCTTTTTACCCCTGAAATCATCAAAAACAACTACCCTTCCTCATTTCTTAATATTAAACACTAAATTTAACGAAAATCAAACTAATTTACACTATGAAAATTAAAATACTTAAACTAATATACAAGAAATTGGCTTTTGTTTAACGTCGTTAAGCTCGACAGGTTACCTCACGCTTTTAAGGGGCTTCGAGGAGGTACATGACCTCTCCGGGATGTGGATCATCTGAGCGATTGGTGTCTTCACCTCCATGGTATATCTTTAAACGATGACCGTTCACCATGAATGTACGGTTCTCGAGTGGATGTTTTATTTCTATCGCCCCATGAGGTGTAACTTTGGTCACAATATACGGTCCTGACCACTTCGATCTTAATTTACCCGGATAATTACTGAACTTTGAATTATACTTCAATACTTTTTGTCCCACCACAAAGTTCTTCTCACGAATCCGATTATCATGCCACCTCTTGGTATTTTCTTTGTAAAGTTTAGCATTTTCATAAGCATGTAATCGGAATTCATCAAGCTCATTAAGTTTCATCATTCGATTCTGACCGGCTAAATTAGGATCTAAGTTTAACTGCGCAATAGCCCAATATACACCCATTTCAAGCTCAAGAGGTAAGTGACAAGCCTTACCATACACCATTCGATACGGAGATGCACCAACTAGAGTTTTGAACGCAGTACGAAAAGCCCATAATGCATCGTCTAATTTCATTGACCAATCTTTTCTTGTAGGACCAACGGTTTTTTCTATAATAGATTTTACCTCACGATTTGAGACTTCGGCTTGACTATTGGCTTGTGGATGATAAGTGGTAGATACACGATGTCTCACCCCATACTTCTCTAAAACTGTCTTCAAGTACTTATTCACGAAATTAGAACCTCCATCGCTAATAATTACTCTCGAAGTACCATGTCTAGTGAAGATGTGTGATTTAAGAAACTTAATTACTACTCGCGAATCATTGGTTGGTAGAGCAACGGCCTCTACCCATTTGGACACGTAATCAGCAGCTAATAAGATGTAAAGGTTACCATTAGAAGGAACAAACAGACCCATAAAATCTATACCCCAAACATCAAATATCTCTACTTCAAGAACATTATTACGTGGCAATATATTTCCGCTAAATTGACATCTTTCACATCTCTTAACATACTCATGACAATCTTTCATAATAGAATGCCAGTAGAAACCTGATTGTAATACCTTTGCAGCAGTCCGATCTCCTTTAAAATGTCCACCATATGGTGACTCGTGACACCCAACTACAATTGCTTCAGTTTCTTCCTTTGGTATACATCTTCTAACCATCTGATCAGCACACACTTTGTAGAGGAAAGGGTCCTCCCAAAAGAATTGTCTAGCACGGTGAGCTAATCTTTTTCTTTCTTGATAAGTAGAAACTTCAGGGAAAGAACCACTCACAATTAAATTTGAAATATCGGCATACCAAGGAGTATTCCCTAGGTGAATCGCGAACAAACTCTCATCAGGAAATTCTTCTCTAACTACTTCAGGTCCACCATTTGATTCCGATCCTTCAAGACGATAGAGATGATCTGCAACCTGATTCTCACAACCCTTTCTATCTTTAATCTCTAAATCGAATTCTTGAAGCAATAAAACCCATCTTATCAATCGTGGTTTAGCATCTTTCTTTTCCATAAGATATCGAATAGCAGAATGATCTGTATAAACAACAACTTTCGCTCCAAGGAGATAGGAACGAAACTTATCGAATGAATAAACAACAGCAAGCAATTCTTTCTCTGTAACAGTATAATTAATTTGGGCACTATTGAAAGTTTTTCTTGCATAGTATATCTAATGAAATATCTTGTCTTTTCTTTGGCCTAAAACGGCCCCATAGCTAAATCACTAGCGTCACACATAACCTCAAACGGTAAATTCCAATCCGGTGGTAAAACAATAGGAGCGGTAATGAGTTTTTCCTTAATTGCTTTAAAGGCCGCCATGCAATATTCATTGAAAAGGAATTTGGTGTCCTTCTCAAGTAAATTACATAGTGGTTTAGAAATATTAGAAAAATCTTTAATGAACCTCCTATAAAAGCCAGCATGGCCAAGAAAACTTCTCACCCCTTTAACAGAAACAGGAGGTGGAAGAGTTTTGATTACCTATATCTTCGCGCGATCAACCTCTAAACCAACACTCGAAACCTTGTGACCCAATACAATACCTTCTCTAACCATAAAATGACACTTCTCCCAATTTAAAACTAAATCACTTTCCTTGCATCTAATCAAAACTTTCTCCAAATTTTCTAAACACTTATCAAAATCATCACCAAATACAGAGAAATCGTCCATAAATACCTCAAGGAAGTTATCTATCATATCCCAGAAGATTGCCATCATACATCTTTGAAATGTAGCAGGTGCGTTACATAACCCAAATGACATTCTTCGATATGCCTAGTGTTGATCTTCAGGTGCCACGTAAATTTGATTATACCCGAAATATCCATCTAAAAAGCAGTAATACTCCCTACCAGCTAATTTGTCTAACATTTGATCGATGAAGGGAAGCGGAAAGTGATCTTTTCTGGTGGCCTTGTTCAGTTTACGATAATCCATACAAACTCTCCAACCAACTACCGTTCTTGAAGGAATAGCTTCATTTTGATCGTTAAGAATCGTTGTGATTCCTCCTTTCTTTGGTACGCATTGAACTGGACTCACCCATTCACTACTCGAAATTGGATAGATAATCCCTGCGTCTAATAGCTTAATCACCTCCTTCTTTACAACTTCCTTCATGGCTGGCATTAATCTCCTTCGACCTTGAACTGAGCGTGCGTTGTCATCTTCAAGAATAATTTTGTGTTGACAATAGGAGGGGCTAATGCCATTGATGTCGACAATAGTCCACCCTATTGCCTCTTTGTTAGCTCTCAACACACGCAACAGTTTATCTTCTTGAGGACCTGTTAAATTTGCTGAAACAATAACAGGTAGAGTTTCATTAGTACCTAAATACGCATACCTCAAGTGTGATGGCAAAGGCTTTTCTTCCAATTGCGGAGGAGATTCGATTGACGGTTTCTTTTTAGTTATAATCTCCCCCGGTTCTCTCACAGGTTCATAGGCTAGACGCCTATACTTTGGATTCTCAGAGTTGAGAGTTGCCACTGTTTCGGCAAGCTCTTCCATCATTTCAGGTAAATCTAATGTCAAGGCTGCCTGCAAAACATCATCATAAGTAAATTCATTATATACCTCTTGTGTGGCATGCTCAATGACAATTATTCGGAAACAATCCTCTTGAGAATCTGGAAACTCATAGCGCGAAACACATTGAACTTCACTACCTCATCTTGGATTCGCATCGTTAATTCACCATTCTCTACATCAATCAAAGTACGCCCCGTGGCTAGGAATGGTCTTCCCAAGATAATGGGGACATTCCTATCCGCGTCGTATTCAAGAATAACAAAGTCAACGGGAAATACTAAAGTAACTGCCTTGACGAGGACATCTTCGATTCGGCCTTCAGGATGTGCAAGAGATCGATCCGCCATTTGCAAGACCATAGAGGTGGGTCTTGCCACTCCAATTTTTAATTTATCAAAGATTGACTTGGGCATAAGATTAATGCTTGCACCCAAATCACATAGTGCTTTACCTTTCCATTCTTATCCAATTGAAATAGGAATTGTGAAACTCCCAGGATCAAGTAGCTTCGGAGGTAGCTTACTCAGACAAATAGCACTACATTCTTCTGGTAAACCAATCATCTCATTATCGCAATACGGCCTTTTATTAGTGAGAGCTCTTTTCAAAAACTTCGTATACTTAGGAATATCTCGGATAGCTTCTAATAACGGAATGTTAATACTCAAGCCTCTCACTCTATTAAGAACTTTTGATATTCGGCTAAGTCACCTTTCTTTTGAACTCTAGAAGGAAATGGTGGAGGAGGACGACTTATAACATCATCTTTCTTTTTCAGAATCTCCACAGGCCTCTCCACTTCCTCAACTTCATATTCTTTATTCTTTTCCACCACATCCTTTTCTTTTCTAATAACTTCTTTCTCTTTCATAACAGGCTAAGGCGGTGGAGGAAGATTCTTACCACTTCTGAGAGTCACAGAATTGCAATCTTCTTTCTGTATAGGATTTTCGGTATCACTAGGGAGTTGCCCTTGTGGACGCTGATTCAAGTGTTTTTTCATTTGTGCAATCTGATCCTCTAACATCTTGATGTGTGCTTCAGAAGCTTGTTGTCTTTGGGCTGATTGCGTGTGAAGTGCAATCAAACTTTCTACAGTTTTCTGAAGGTTATTCGCACCTTCTTGTGGTTGAGTAGGTAAGGCTTTCTGGTTCATTGCTTCGTTATAACTTTCTTGAGGAGGTTGTTTTTTAACATAGTTTCCTTGATTCTGTCCCCCTTGATAATTGTTCTGAGATGTTGGATTAAAGTTGTTACATTGGGGACGCGGCTGATATGCGTATGTAGGATTAGCTGCCCCATTAGGATTTGAATATTGAAACCCAGGATGGTTTCTGTTAGGCTGATATCCATTACCTTTCGAATTAAAGTTTTCTCTGTTGGATACGAACATCACACACTCTTGATTATTCTGACAATTCTCCCAAACGTGATCATTCACACCACAATACTCACATCCATACACCTCTTGTGCAGCATTTACCTCAACTCTTTTATTCGAAAAACCTTCCTTCACGGCTAATGTAAGCTGTCTCAACTGTTGTTTTAATGTGGTTCGTATCTTGTTCTCTAGGGAAGTGAACTTCTCTTCAATGTTAACATTATTAACTCCCCCTTTAACTGGTGTTCTCATAGTATTCCACCCTACTTCATTATCGACTGTTCTATCTAAAATAATTCTTGCGTAAGCAGGTTGAACTCGTAAAAACGCACCACCACATAATAAATCTAAATCATTTCGTGAACTCCCCTCAAGACCATTATAGAAAATTTTCAATTGTTGTTGTTTTGAAAGGTCACGATTGGGGACTCTTCGTTAGCATTTCTAGAATCTCGACCAACTTCTACCTAACGCTTCATCATACTCTTGTCGGAAATGTGTTAACTCGAGCTGAGCATCTAACCTCATGTTGGACGGATAATATCTGTCGAAAAACGCAGCCTGTAACTGTTCCCAATTCGTAATCTTTCCTGGTTCTTGCGAATCATGCCAATCACTCGCTCCATCTATTAAGAAAAATCTTAATGTAGCAAAATACATTTGCTCCCTTGTTACTCCTTGCGTAATGTATGAATCGCAGATTTGCATAAATTTTTGTACTGCGCGAAGCGGATCTTTTCCGGGCCTGCCACGAAAATTTCCGAAATTCTGAAACTGAGCTAGCATACCCGAATCTGGACGAAATCTCGGAACATTGATATTAGCTGGGCCAATCCCAAGAGGAGGGGCAAGGAATGGTTCTTGTGCTGGACCGGTAAGAAACCATGGGTCAGCTATTTGAACTTGAACTGGAGGATTAGGAATGACAGGTGGAACCGGAGGATTAGGAATGACTGGAGGCACTAGTGGCTGACCATTCGCGTCTAGCTAAACTCCTGGGTTCTCTTGATTATGAAGGTTAATATTATCCATTCTGTTCGCTAGTTCTTCTACTTCTAGAGCTTCTTGTTCTTTCCTTCTCTTGTTAGCAAGTCTGACTAATGATTCCGGATTATCAAGGATCGGAGGTAATGTCTCAAGATCCTTGAAAAGTCTCTTTCACATACACCAAACCTAAAAACCTGAAAAAGATGAACAAACAAAGCGTAAAACTGAAAAATAAAAATGCAACTAACGCTAAAGGATAAACACCGGGGTCACACGCTACCGTCTCCGGCAGCGGCGCCAAAAACTTGGTGGTCCTTTGTGTGTTCTAAAATAAATACAATAAGGAAAAGAGAACCACAACCGCAAGTGTACGGCTGTCACAAGTAATATAAGTGATAAAACAGATTCGTTCTCAGGGACGGAATGACTGACTCTAATGCTTATCAAATAGTGGTCAATTGCACGTGAAAACAAGTAAATGATTTTTAGAATTGTTTGTTTGTTATTCTAAATGCTAAGACAAAAAAGTAAATTACTAAATTAATGCAAGTAAATAACTAGACGCAAGAAACTAAAGTGTATACGCAAGATGAGAAGGCAGTGCTTAAGATACGCAAGAGTTTCACCTAATTATCATTCACTTCATATATTGTTTAAGGGACAAATTGGTAAATTTATATTGGTCGGGATTCAGAATTCTCCTTACCCCCGTCAGGGTGGACTAAGGAGCTACTCTCAAGTGCTACGAACCCCGTCAGGGTGATTATAGTCCACTCTTGAGTGATTAAGTTTATTATACCCAATTGGCCATAGGATTAATTACGCTCGTCAGAGTCAAATAACTTCTATCCTACATTCATTAACTAGTTCAGTACCTAGACCCCCCGTCAAGGTGATCCAATCGCCACTAATTGGAATAGCTTAGATACTAAATCCTATTATCAATTGATCAAGTCAATAATAGTAAATAAACACAAATTAAAGAAAATATAAATTACCCAATTTGATTTAAATAATAAAATTCCCAAATTCAAACATATGAAACGAAATCAAATTGGTATTAACCCATTATGCGTTCTCAAGCATTTTATTAAATTAGCTCATACTAATGCGGAAAACTAAATTAAAAGAAATAAAATTGTTCATATTGTTTTACAGAAAGAAATTAAAGAAAAACCTAATTGCGGAATTTAGTTAGCTGTGATTTGGAGATATAGACCGTCTCCAGCTCTCTAACTTTCCTGCTTCCTTGCCTTGACTTCTCTCTGATGTTTTCTTTTGTAAAAATTGAATTGTGTGAAAAATAGAAGTCAAAACCCTTATTTATACTTATAATTTCGGACTAGGCCTTTAGGTTAGTAATTAAGGGCCCGTTTGGAAGTGCTTATTTTAGAGTAAAAAAGCGCTTTTAGAATAAAATTTAAAATTTAAAAAAATTATTAAAAATAATTTTGAAATCTAAAATTATTTTAAGTGCTTTTTTTTAAGAAGCACCTATTTGGTGCTTCTCAAAAAAGTGCTTTTCAAAGTCAAAAAATTTCTTAAAATGCTAAAAGCACTTTTAAGTGCTTCTCCAAAAAAGCACTTCCAAACGGGCACTAAATGAATTAATAAAGGCTCAAGTCCATTATCTTAGCCCAAAATCCCGTAACTGATGCACCACCTCCACTAAAACAGCTCTAACCGACTCGTTTCAACTCGGATTGACCTAATTCTAGTTGCTAAAGTTCCGTAACTCAATGGCGCATGTTTTCTCTTCACAAGTCAGCGGCTAAATCTTCTCATAGGTGGCTCGGAATCAGCAATCTTTGGCAACTTTCTAGATTTGTAGCTTTAAAATATCAATTCTTTCTGGATTTGTCTTCATGCTTTGACTCCATATCACGATCTTTGACTTTATTCTCGGATTCCTCTTCTAGCTAACATCCAAAACCTACAAACATTTCACTAAAATACACAATATTATGCGCAAAAGTTTAATAAATTAAAAATGCTAGAAATAAAAGAGAAAATTCGGATTATTGCATATTTAGTCCAAAAGCCTATTAAAATAAGCGAATAAACACAAAAAATGATGTCTCCCAAGGGCATATAATTAGAACATTTAAGGAGACATCAATGTGGGATCGTGGATTGTTGGTGGAGAAGAGGCTTGTTTGTAAAGAAAGATCCACGAAGGCTGGCAGGGTGTTGGTGGAGGAGGGGCCATGATGCGTTGTTTTCTTGTGCAAGGCAGCGAAGATGGATGGACGGGGCTGGAGAGAGAGAGAGAGAGAGAGAGGAGAGAGAGAGAGAGAGAGAGAGAGAGAGAGAGAGAGAGAGAGAGAGAGAGAGGGAGGGAGGGAGGGAGGGAGGGAGGGAGGGAGGGAGGGAGGGAGGGAGGGACGGAGGGAGAGAGAGAGAGAGAGAGAGAGAGAGAGAGAGAGAGAGAGAGAGAGAGAGAGAGAGAGAGAGAGAGAGAGAGAGAGAGAGAGAGAGAGAGAGAGAGAGAGAGAGAGAGAGAGAGATTGGCGACTAGTGGGGAGAAAGAGCCGAAACCAGTCTAAATTACTTAAATTATATCACACCCTAACTTAAGGCTATGTTATAACCGAAGACCTTGATATTTTTAGTTATGTGTATAAGTAATGTTTGAGCAAAAAGGAATTCGTTTAGTGGACAATTAGTCATTGTGGGAGGATCGAGGAACAACCTATAGTCACCGTTTCGAACTAAGTGAAAACAAAATCTTCTTGCACTGTGAAACTAATTCATTTTTTTTTTTTTGATGACGAGGGTTCCCGGGCTTACACCCGACTAGTCCCCCGGGAGATATGACTGCCTCCCCAACCATACCTCCAGGCAGAACTACCGCCTACGGGATTCGAACCATGTACCTCTCACTTGAGAGAACTTTCTAAACTTTAATAACTTTCTGCCGCCTGTGGGATTCGAACCATGTACCTCTCACTTGAGAGAACTTTACAAACTCTAATAACTTTCTGCCGCCTGCGGGATTCGAACCCTGTACCTCTCACTTGAGAGACAGAGCCCTGGCCAGATGAGCTAGCTCACCTGGTTACTAATTCATTCTTGATATTATATTGTGTTAATTACTTGTACTATAAGCACATTTGTATATAATTTCTTAAGCATGACTCCATGAAACTTGTTTGGAATTGATTTGGGATCATTACTCTCTTCTACCTTGCATGGCTTGTTAGATTTTGGCTCCTGTTTTTGTATTTATTTTGTCAAGACGAAATTTTTTTGAGTTGCGGGTCTTGATGCCTCTTCTTTTGTGATAGATATATAGGGTCAAGATACATCATTTACAGGGGTTATTTGACTTCTTTGCAAGATTTATGCCTCGTATGCAATTTTGTTTGGATTTTTGGCTTATCTCGATATTTCATTTTTTTTGGAGCTTTTTGCGTTAATTGTGTGCTAAGTGTGTAGCTCCTAGGTACATGAACGATATATGACCCCAGGATGATGCAAAGAAGTCAAGAAGTAAAAGTCAAACTCAAGTCAAGGCGTGAAAAGATTAAAAGTTTACCTGAAGTCAACCTAAAGTCAAGGCGTGAAATAATTAAATTTTACCTTAGGAGGTCAAATGCAGTTAAGGGCAAAATTTATAGTCAACTTAAGGGAGCCACCACACACATTTGATGGGGTTTATGATCAACCCCCTTGAGCTCAAGATAGTACTTCTAGTCAGGAGCTCATGGGAGGAAACGGTTCGTGAACTGAAGTTAATTCTACAAATTTATGCTAATGTTGCCACTTTGGCTCAAACCTGTCTAGAATTATTTAAAAAGGTTTTTTGGTCAATTTCGACACACCCCAAGTGGATCCTACAACCCAAAAATGTTTTTACACTTAAAAATATAGGAATTAAATATTAAAAATTGTTACACAACTAATTTTGAAGATAGACGCACCTGGGAGAAGAAGTAAAGAAGAACAAGAAGACAACCCTCCACATTCCCCCATTTCTATCCACCCGTTCAGCTATTTTCAGTGTAATTCTTTCTAAATTTTCATATTAGTTCTAATTATAACTATTTTATACTTTGTATTAAGTTCTTAATTATGACATACACTTCTCATAGCTTGAGAATTACTTTATGTATGAACCACAATTGATGAATTTGATGTTTTCTTGTATTTTGCGATATTCGTTGGATATAAACCTATATGACATTTTTTAATCCCTTACCTTGATCAAGTAGTGGGTTGGATTAGTATTTTGACTACGTCCGGAATGGGGTCAGAATACAAAACTAGTTTATATGCGTTTGATGTTCGTCTAAAAACCGTGAGGTTTAGGCAAATCAGATAGTCACGTAGGGTATTCCCTTAACCACTAGACAAATTTTTCAAGGCGACTCAAGAGAGATCCCTAGAGTCGAAAGATAGCCCCTATCTACCCGGGAGGAATTTAGGGTGATTAAAGAATCCCGACTAACGGAAAAAGACCAATTTTTCCTTATGTACATAAACATCTGAATTGTTACTATCAGGAAATACTATGACTACTCAAGCTACTCTCATCTTATATTTTTAATCTAATTTCATTTTAGTACATGTTCTATTTTGTATCATTATTCCTTTAAAGTTCATGTTTTACAATTTAGTCCCTATAGTTATTTAATGATAAAAATGCCAAACCCAAATACAGTCTTTCCCTATATAACTTTGTCACAACTATTATTCCAAATACACCTTAAAAACATAATAATTAACTCCATAGTTCATGTGGAGAACGATAAAATATTACTTAATTGTACTACTTGGGACGTCGCGTACACTTGCAAGAAGCCTTCCCCGAGTGTGGGTTTTATATCACGCCCGAGGAGACCCCAGGATTGTTGGATGATTTTATTTCATAGCTCTAGTGGACTTATGCTTTTTGATATATAAGAAGAAAGGTTTTTATAAAACAGGTCTTAATAGATTTTAGACTGAAATTTATTACTTTTATATGAGTTTACCCATTCTATCGAGGACTTATGCATATATTGTGTGTGTTCTGTTGACAAAAAACAATGTGTGATGATAGTTTGATGGGAACTTTTTTTACTTACATACATGATATCAACTATCCAAGTACTGCGTAAGCTAACCAAGCCAAGCCCAATACCAGATGTGTAGGATTATTTGTTTAGCATCTCGAACCAAGCCCATCTTAATAGAGCTCAAATTTAAACTAGCCATGCCAGAGATGTTCAAACTTGTAACTTATTGGTCGAGCTCTTTTCGTGCCGAGCTTGAATTGTTCATGAATTTTTTTTAAATGTTTGAAACGGAGTTTCCCTGAACGGTTGGTATTGGATGGATTACGTGGTATGAAACTATGAAACATAATATTAATTATAAAAATAATAGTCTAAAGAAATATAAAATGTCTAAGTTAATATTAAAGGTTTAGTAATACATTTACAAGTAAATATATATTAATTTACAATCATAAATATAAACGAGCAATTCAAGAACGAGCATATGCGGGTTTATTTTCTTACCGAGTTTAAATTGAAACTTGAGTTTGAACTTATTTATAAACAAACGAGTTCAACAAACTCTTTCTCGAGTTGAGCTCGAAATGACTTGTGAGCGGTTGGATTCATTTACAACCAAATGTTCTCAAATAACTTCATTAGCAAACAAATTATATAGGCGTAGAACTTGTGACAACTTATATATATATATATATATATACACTTTAGTTAACATCTTTCCTTTTTTTTCTGTAATTTATTTGTAAAGATTTAACAATCCTGTTTTTAAAATAAAATTCAATCCTAAATTTTTCCTATGATCTTCATATTTTGTTGTGATTATTAAATGAGTTTGTTGATTTAATTTATTTAGTCTTGAATATTTTTCATGAAATTTTATGTTCTTATATTTTTCGTTTTGTTATATTTGTTTATTTGTAACAAAGAAAATATTTTAAAATGAATCACTCTGTTCTACAAAATTTGTCCACTTATTTAAAGTGTTGTTCCAAAAATATTGTCCATTTAGCATTTCAAGACAATTTTAAAATATTTTTACCACTATTACCCTTACTTTAACTTTTAATTATAAATATTACTTTATTACTACTCACACATTTCTAAATAGTGCAATAGATATGTATGGTTTAATATACACCATAATCAAGAATTATTAATATGTACTATATTTTATAATGTTGAGCTCAATAATGATATTTCTTAATTTATATGAAAAGTTAAGTGGACAAATTTTGTGGAGCAAAGGGAGTAACACTTTACTATATTAATACTCCATCTACTTCACAAATAATGTCCACTGACTAAAATGGTAGGTATCTTTTTCAATTTTTTCCACTATTATCCTTATTAAAATATTGAAATTTATATTTTTAATACATATTTAAAATATCAAGACACACTTTATGAGGGATATTTTGTAATATTTAATGAAATTATTATTTTTTTAATATGTATGAAAAGCTAAGTGGATACTATTTATGGAACAGAGGGAGTAATTAATAATAATGTTAGAAAAATTAGTAGATAATCCTTTACTCTGGATGTAGCGCAAATCGTTTTTAAGGCAGTAATTCACCATGTTACTACAATCAAACTCTTTTATATTTCTTTTTAAAAATCGCTTGTGTTGTTTATCCTTTTGGTTCTTCCATTATTTTTTAACACTATTAACCACCCTTCACAAATTTGTATCAATCTATTAGCAAAATTATTAATCAATCAAGTGGTTGCCTCATACATCAACCACCATGAATAATCCAAAAAATCAGTATAAGTCCAATCAACATAGGTAGTTAGGCGACAACAAACAACATAGGAAGTGATGCGACACCAGATAGCGACTCTGATGTTTTAAAAAAAAAAGATCACGCTTTGTTAACTTAACAAAACCAGATCAATGGAGACGCTAGGCAGAAATACGCTGCGATGTTGCATCGTTTAGTGTGTTTTCTGGTGGCTTTTGGAGGCGACAAAGAGTGGTAGTTGAGTTCTGATAGGCCTGCCATGGTGGTGGAGCGTATTTTGCGGTGGTTAGTGCTTTTTGTTAGTGGCGTATTTTGCGGTTGTTTCATTTTTTGGCAAGATCCGAGAGAAAGGGAGTGGACTATGGCGTGATGAGAGAATTAAATATAATAAGGGTTGTTTAGTTATTTGGAAAATAAAACTAGTAATAGTGGGGATTGTTATGAAACTATTCGAAGGATATTAATCCTTAGTCCATAGACTAATAGTCTATGTATGAAGCCCATGAAAACAAAACCTTAATCGTGTCCAAAAAAAAAAACCTCAATCGTGTCCAAAAAAATACCTTAATAGAGTTTACTTAGAGAACAAGTTGTATTTCTCTATAAATAGGGTTCTCCATCATATAGACACGTTCTCATACGATCAATAATACTATTCGGTCCTCCTCTTATTCTTTGTCTCTTACTTTTTCTTTTACTTTCACAATACGTTATTAACACGATAACCTTTACTTTCCGAGTTATCAACACACTAGTTTTCACATCCAACTTTCAAATAACCAATTAATTTTATTAATTTTGTCTCAATTGATGCTTATCTAATAGCATATAAATACTTTAATAATTAATTAGGTCAATAGTCACCTTTTCTTTTTAGCTTACTATGAATAAGGAAATAAAATCAAAAGAAAAGTAAATATAATAAAATGTTCTTCAATGGTAGCAGTGTTGTTTTTGTGTTATACATCATTAGTCCATAAATGGTTGTCATATTTTTCTTTGCACACAAATTAAGAAAAACAATTATTAGATTCTGTGTTTATTAATATACCTCTCGTAAAGTATTTTCAAATCTTAAATTCTAATTAGAAATCAAATTTTAATATTTAAATAGTGGAAGATGTAGTATCACATAAAAAAATGTCTTAATTTTCTAAATATATAATCTTTTGTAGACAACTATTTTTAAAATTAGTGACAACACTTTGTGAATAAAGAAAAAACATGTTTATTTGAATTTTATGTTATTATATTACTAATTTGGGTAAAAGTGAATAATATACCTTTTTGAATAATTTAAAAAAAAAATCTCTTTAAACATGCTTTTTGCATTTTTTTTGGTACATGGGTGATCCATGATTGTTTGCACACACCACGACTAATTGCACAGGGATATACACGTCTCCCCATGTATATTTCCAGGTAAATCAGAACTAAACCTTTCACACTTGTTAACAAACGGAAAAAAATTAAAACTTGTAAAGAGAAACAAAATTACTTGACTCTTGACAATTTTCTCGTTGATAAAAAAATCACTTTAATAAATCTTGATATAAAGTTCGCGATAAAGTCACAATATTATAGAGGTTAAAGTTATGAACATACTCTTTTAATTATTAAATAAAGAATTATTACTATAAAAGTTCTCAAAATAACATTAATTTTTTCTCCATTTTTTATTTTAATATCCTTTTAAAAATCCTCTAAAAAAATTTCTTTTCTTTATTGTTTCTTTTTCGTTTTTCGTTTATTTTAATTATTTTTTTCCTTTTCTTTTATTTTTGTATCTCTTTATTCTTTCTTCTCTTTCCTCCAGCCACGTTTTCATTCTTTATTCTCTTTTTTTCTCTGCATCTTCACTCTTTTTCCATTATTTTTTCTTTTCAATTTTTTTTTTTAAATATTTTTGCTGCAATTGATACTTGATTGGTCATCTACAACCACGTAATTTTGTATCTCTTTTCTTAACCTCAATTTTTTTTTGCTTTTTTGTCCATTATTTTCAATAATTCTTACTGGATTCTTTGTCTTTTGTAGTGTTAAGTCGTTAATTCTTATCTTATTAGTAATCTTAGAAAGAACCAAATAGAAATCTTTATTTCTCAAGTGTTTTTAGTTACAAATAATTGTTAAACTTGGACTAAAGTACGCTAATAACTTGTTAGTCCATGTGGAGACGATACTTTCTTATCACTATTACTACTTGTGATGACTCAAACACTTGCGAGCAGTTATTATCCAAGGGTATATTATTTAACACACCTTAATGAACATCAATCACATTGAAATTCCGCATGGTTTTAAAGCGATCAATGAAGAGTGTATCGTGACAAATCGATAATGAAATGGAAAATAATGCTTTAATAATGAGAAAATTGTCTACTTCTTAGGTTAAAATACCTTGGTCGAAGAAGAATGGGAAATTTTAGAAGTTGCATGTCAAAAGTAATCAGCCACAAGTAGTTGAACCATACATATTAGCCATACTAGTGACAACCAAGGTAGCCGAGTCGTATAACCCGAGACATGCGGCTAGGGAAGGGGTAGAACCATATATCCCGACCATATATACATCATCCAGAGGTGTAGAACCTAATATTCCAGATATGCCGACAATCAATGGGGAAATTGAGTCTCCGAAGATAGTGTCGTAGTACCTAGATAATTTCTTACATAAACTTACTAGTCAATGGAGGCCTCCGCCAGAGAAACAGAGAAGAACACCTCCAGTTGTTCATATTATTGATAATACCAAGGGAATAGTCGGGGATTCATAGAAACTCCATACGCAGGTGTTGGATAAAGGGAAAAAAAGTATATGCGGGAAGTTCGTCAAAGAGTACGAAGACCAACTAGTTTTGAGGAAATGTAGATGTCCAATCAAATGTTGATGGTAGATAAAATAAATCATATGACTTGGGAAATACTTGACACTCCAAGGAAAAATAAGTTTAAAACACCGATGACGCCGACATTCGACGGGATTATCGATCTTAAAGCTCATGAGTGTGTGAATCAGATGCACATGGAGTTCATTACGGATTCCGATGCAGATTATTTTTGAGTTTTCCCTGCTACTCTAACGGGGAATTAACAAAAGTGATTTTTCAAGTTACAACCCAAGTCAATGTATAATTTCTCACAAGTAGTCGATGGTTTTCTGTGCAAGTTCCCAAATAAGGCCAATGACCAGATAAATTCAAATATATTGGATATATGCCAAAAGAAGAATGAAAATATTTAGTCCTATATGGACCGGTTCACAAGAGTTGCGTATAATGTTAAGTATTTGGACTAGTCTACTGTGTACTGTGCATTCATCTAAGGGTTATTCAAACTTGACTTTCAGATTTGTTTAGCTGTAAGGTCTAATCCACATCGTGCGACATAATAGTCGCACCGAGGAAATACGTAGAAGAAATATGAAAGAGTGTCCTGGTAAAGGCTAAAGAGAGAAAATGTGATGAACAATGCTTTATGTCAAATAAGAAATGATTGATAACAGAAAACCGGTGAAGTAGGTGGGTATAAGGGATTCAGAAGATTCAAGTCGAATGACAAAGATATAGCATGAGAGAGTAATAGAAGAGTACGTGATAAGTCTCCTTATGAGATTCAATGATAATATAAAAAGCTATGGAAGAGGATTAGGTGTACATGCCACCTAAATTGTATGTGATGCCGTGACGAGAGACAATACAAAATATTGTCATTTCTATAAGGACCAAGGTCATGAAATTGAAAGGTTGGGAGATTTGGGTAAGTTGCCTTGTCCCTCCGAGGGTAATGTAGGAATCAAAAAAATCCAAAGGAAAATTAAGACCCGATCATCAGGAAAGAAAACATGAAATAATAAATCATGTCTATAGGGACATTAAGCTTAGAAGTCAAGTCGCAAATTCCAATCCAAGCAAGATGGACATATGTACAAATTTGAGGTAAACACAATTTTAGGAAGGTCTGAGGGTATTTGACATTATGGGTATGAGGTAAATGTCATAGCAAGGTTGCCTGAGATGGGAAGAGATTATTGTTTCGTGGTAAACACGATAGTCAAGGGGTTCTGAGAGTGGACACTCTAGAAACAAAATGAAACAATGCATGCATGCAACATAGACCATGCATCATTGCTGCAGTCCTAAACATGGTGATGTGGTACAATTTACTGATAAGGACGCCAGTATGCTAGTTTCCGCCCATGACAATCAGTTAATAATCTTAGCATCCATTGGAAACGGGTTGATGCGTCGAGCATTAATCGATGCAAGAAGTTTGGTAGAACTGTGTTATGAAGGTGTATTTAATCAATTGAAGATAGACCATAATGATGTAAAGGCATACACATATCAGATCAAAGGAGTTACGGTTCAGAGCTTTCAGTCAACATGCAACATTGTGTTTCTGATGATTATTGGCCAGGGGAACCTTTTAAAAAATGTGATGGTACGCTTTGTGGTAGCGAACTGTGATTTAGCATATGATATCATTATCGGGATAATTAAACTAAAAAAATGTAGTCTCGATATACCATTTAACATTGAAGTTGCCTGCACCGTGTGGAGTAGTTGCTATCCGAGGTGATCAGCAATGTGCACGAGTGTGCTATTTTAACTCCCTTGGGGGACCAGTATTGACCGAGGAAGAGTACAAAGGAAAGAAAAAAATAAGATTTCGGTAACAAATTCAAATAGTTTGTTTCAAAGTTTGAAATTAACACATGTGCAAGTCGACTCGAAGTGGTCCTTGGTACAATATTTTGTCCCCTTTGGAGTTTTTCGTAATGAAAACAGGAATTGTGAAAGAATAGCCGGCTACAATAAAGACATACTGAAACCTTTATTGTTTTTAATATATTCTCGACCCTGAAAAGTCGATAGAATGTAAAAAAAAATCTCAATCTCGTTAAGATAATCGACTAGGGGGTTGGCCGATGGATTCCCGATCTAAAAAGTCGATCAAAAGTACAAATCTTTTCTCGGCTTCCTAAGATCAATAATTAGGGGTCTGGAAAATGGAGTCCTGATTTGAAAAAATTGATAAAACGTAAACTTTTCTTGACTCCCTAAAATCATCGATTCAGGGGTCGACCAATGGATTTCCCGGCCTGAAAAATTTGATAGAATGCAAAAGACTTCCCATAAAAACAATTTTTCATTGGACACATAATCAAAAGACCATCACCTCTGACACTAAATATATTTGATCCAGTGGCATCAGTAAGACTAACTCCCTTGGCCTCACAAAGACCAGCTTCACTCGCTACCTGAAATTGAAGCCCTAATAAGGCTAAGTTAGACAGAGGAATCATTATAAGTCTGGCGTATCATCCGAAAAGAGACAAACATAGCTCCGGTAATAAGTACGACATAGTATCAACACAGAGACCAATATAGCTACGGTAATAAGTACGACGTAGAATCAACAAAAAGAACGACATAACTTTTGTAATGAGTTTGTTGTAGCATCTGCAAAGAGACCTACATAGTTTTGGTAAATAAGTCTGCCATAGCATCAGCAAAATCCCAACTGGATTGTCAGAAACATAAGTCTGGCGTAGCATCAACATAAGACCAACTGTATAGTTGGAAACATAAGTTTGACGTAGTATTGGAAAAAGACCAACTCTATTATTAGAAAGAAGACCTGACTGTATTGTTAGTCAAGAAATTTTTTCTCTTACAAGACCAAAGCAACAGTGACCAATGAAGAGTTGGCTAGAAAAAACAAAGACCAACGAACAGCTTAGCGAGAAAAAAAAGACCATTAAAGCCTTGGAAATCAAAAGTAAAAGATCTATAAAAAATTGGCACATAAAAGCTAAGACCAACAAATTTTTTGAAAGAATAGTAGGTAAAACCCCCTCGGCTTGAAAGCCAGGGGTCATGTAAGTTAAAATCATCAACCGTATGAACCCTTTCTTACGGTTATACTACGTAAAGCTTGAAGAAAACTGATGATTATTTCCTAAGACCTATAATAGGCACTCAGAAAATACCTTATATTTCCCAAGGTAAAGGGGTATAAATCATATAAAAATAAAAGCGCATGTATCGAGAAATATAAGAAGAGAAAGCAAGCAGAGAAGAAATAAGGAAGAAATCTTTTATTAACAAATTCTATTGCAGAATTACAAGTAAAAACTACAAAGTTGAAGGTAATATAAGACATAGATTAAACTACAAAGAAATAGGCACTAAAGACAAAGAACCAATGAATGTTCTAAGACATATGCACTCGGAAACATGCCCCCAAAGTAGGATCATGCAAAGTTCTCCTGAAGCCAAAATCACACAGAGATGTATTTTAAATGTACGCCCCGGAAGCTGGCCCCCCAAAAACAGTATGACCCGGATAAACCCGAGGAATCTCAGCCTAATGGGGAAAAGAAACAGATGGAGAAGGTGATGGTCTCTTTTTATTGCTAAAACGAGCCGGAGGTTCCCTAACTTCACTAGAAGATGTACGAGATATGTTGTGAGAGGCAGGAGCTTGTGTATGAGAACGGTCAGCCATAATGAAAAAGCGGTAAGCAAAGCTACTAAGGAAAAATGAAAATGGGTTGACGAAAGTGGAAAAAGTTACCACATTATTTATAGTATGATATATAATGTTACATCTTCCCATGGTAATTTTTAGGGAAATAATTCTCGTATTTTAGGTAAAAGTTTACTAACATAGCCACAACAAATTAGATATTATTTAGAAGTTCGACATAGCCTAGACAATTAAAGAGTTCACAAGACCGATGTAGCCTCAGAAAGTAAGATATTATTCACAATTCCGACGTAGCATCGACAATCAGAGAGATTACAAGACCGGCATAGCCTTGAAAAATCAAGTATTATTCATAAGACCAACATATCATTGGAAATTAGAGATAGTTTACAAGACCGGCGTAGATATGGAAAATAAGGTATTATTAGTAAGAACGGCGTAGCCAAAACAATCAGAGAGATTTCACAAGAGCCTCGGAAAATCATGTAGTATTCATAAGACCGACGTAGCCACAGAAAAGAAAGAATTATTCGTAATGCCGATGTAGCCTCGACAATCAGAGAGAGTTCACAAGATCGACGTACCTCAAAAAGAAGAAAGATTTCACGAGACCGATGTAGCCTCGGAAAATCAAGTACGACTCACAAGTTTGACATAGCATCGAAAGTCAGAGAGAGATTACACGACCGACGTAGCCTCGACAAATCAGGTATTATTCATAAGACCGACATATCCTTTGAAATTAGAGATAGTTCACAAGACCGACGTAGACATGGAAAATGAGGTATTTTTAGTAAGAACAACGTATCCTCGACAATAAGAGAGTTTTCACAAGAGACTCAGAGAATCATGTAGTATTCGTAAAACCGACGTAGCCACAGAAAAGCATGTATTATTCATAAAACTGATGTAACTTCAACAATCAGAGAGAGTTCACAAGATCGACGTAACTTGGAAAAAATGAGATAGTTCACGACATCGATGTAGCCTTGGAAATTCAGAGAGTTTATTCGCAAGATTGATGTAGCTTTGGAAAGCCATAGATTGTTCCTAGTCCCAACATAGTCTCGGCAAACGAACATTGGCCTACACGAAAGAATTCACACATATTAACCCCTACTATTGACACCCTCTTGGAGGTGTGATCCTAAAAGATGGTGTTGGTATTCAAAGGGAGTTGCTTTTAAGATTGACATAGACTCATGATCAACTTTACCGATGCAGACCAATGCAGACCAATGCAGTCCTTGGCATCTTATGTGTTAAAACACGTAAAATCACAGTGAGTAAACCAGTCAGAGATGTCAACCTTTTATCGGCGTGAAATGCCAATATGTTATGATTCCTTTTGATCATATCCGCATAAAGGATATCGATCTTACAAATTTAGAAGGGTATTGATAAGTCAAAGTATGATGTTGATACTTGGACGAGTCCGAAGAGACCTAGAATGTCCAGATCAAAAAAAATAAAATAGTGCGTCAAGCGAATGGTATGTATGTCCAAGGGAGCGGAGTGTTAAACTCTTTTCGTGGAAAATTTCCCAACCAATTAGGGAAAACACTCAGTTACGCGTGAAGACTTTGTTTGGAAGCCTATACTTCCTTAAAGAATTATCGTACACACTGCTCTTGACCCTTAATTGTGAATCTTGATATCGCTCGACGCGCTTCTTCGACATCTATAAATACCACTCTCCACAACATAATTCGACACGCTCAGAGTATACCATAAACTATCTCTCTCTCCAAAATGGATGTGGTTAATATATAGTATGCTTAAGTCTCCATAGCCCCTGTGGGTAATGTAATGCTCAATATAAAAAATGCTAATATTGAGTGTCGGAGTGCCATTAGGATTTCACCTCCCTTTGCTCCTAACATAGTGTTTGGTTTCAAAAAGGGATCTGAGAAGAAGGCGAAGCCTCGAGCAAGTGAAGATAAATATATTTAGGTGGTGATCGAGATTAAGGTACAAAATTTTTAACATTTTTCACCATCCATTGTCTTAATTCTATCTCTCCTCCTCTTATGTCGACACGTTTTCTTCTATATCGTTGTGCTTGAGGCTTCGGGCTAGATCCTTGGGCCGAGTATGCCGATATTGTGCCAATAATGTAACTTTTTATGCTGTATCACTCCCTTTCCTATGTCGCCTGAGTCTAAATAAGGGCATATGGAATCGCTAGCAATGAACATTTAACGTGACTAGATCCAAATAATGGGCCTGGGACAAATATATCCCTCTCCAATCTCTTTGAAAGACCGGTAAAATTAGACAAGGTTAAGGTATACACCCACCTCTTTCAAAGAAGGATGATATCCCAAATCATCATATAAAGAAGGAGAAACCTTTGAAACTAAAGGGGATTTATTAGAAGTTAGCGATCTCCTCTATGGGACATGGGGAATATATGCATATATACTCTACAGGATGAAAGATAAGATGTGTTTTAGACACATACATGGGAAAAAGAACAGAAAGGGAAACAGGGAAAATATGTAGAAAGAAAATGAAGCCTTACCTCTACAAAGACGGAGTATTTCAACCTAACAAAAGGTCCAGTCTCCCAGTAAGTAATAATTAACAAATAACCAGATAAAGCTAAAGAGACGAGGAAAAAGAAAGAGCCGAAATATTGCCAAAGCATGAACGCATCCAAGGAAGAACGTGTCAACAATGCAAAATTTGGAATATAACTAGACAATGGTGATCGATTAAGTTCACTCAACCACCTAGATACGAGAAACGTATAAAGGACGTGTCATTATTATACCTATAAATAGGGTATATTAGTGGATCGATGACGATGCTCAAAAGAAACCTTGACAATTATCAACGACAAAAGTAGAAAAGGCTTGAATAGAGAACAAAAAATCTAATATTTCTCGAGGAAATTTAAAGGGTTTTTTATAGGAAGAAATGTATCCCGGCTTTGGGTCAACGCGACTATGCAAGATCAACCAGGAACAAAGCACTGATATCCCTGACAAGGATGAATGTCGTAACTCCGAGCCTTAGTAGGGAGAGAATTGCAAAGATTCAATAATCCCCACGATCCTGCCAAAGCCCGCCTCACCAACACAAGCCATCGCAAGAAGACATGGGCTATAGGATAGTTGAGAGTCTCTTAAAAGATCATGATGATAGTGGTTGGGTTTGATATTTGCATAAGATTACTGGTTCTTTATATAAATAGGACCAGCTTATGTAGTCACAAGGCTAATTAACGTCAAATTATTTTTGCAATAAAGATATTTAAATATTTTTCATTTATATTATAAATCACAACTATTTTCGTTGTATTCAATAATTTTAGTCCATATTTTATATCTGGTAAAACTTTGTTCTATCACTGTCCATACTCAACTCAACTGGTGGAGCCGTGGAGGGATCTCATCTCGCATGCAATACTGACACAAAAACATGATATGAAGGACATATGCTCAAAATTGATATTCTATGTATATCCTGACTAAGAAAATATCGGCCAGAGGCCCATCAAGTTCCATCACAAAACCAAGGGCCAGATGAGGCCCTACTCAAATTCCTCTACAAGTAATACTATGCCTAAATCCACATGTATCTAGTTCATTATCATATGTCTTACTTTTACTCTCTGGATCTCTTAGTCATATACACGTTATTTGTATCTTTCACCCCTATGTGAAGTATACATTATCAATGTAATCTTTTTCATGTCCATAGTTATGAATTGAGAACCAGAGTGGAAACCAAAGCACACATCCATCTTGTCCTTTAACCATGTTTTTGCAAGTACAGATAGCAGGTTTCCTAGCTGATCATTCCTAACTTTTCCAGACATTTCGCTCGAGCCACAGCTCAAGCTAGCTCCAGAGATCTAAGATTGGCGACTTAAATAACTTTCTTTAGCATAAAATTTTCTATCTCCCACTTTAAAGGCGGGGCGTTAATATTTATTTTTAGTATCTTTATCTCTTGGAATGTAAATGCCGAATTAGAAAAGAAGCAAATCAACAAAATAACAACAAAACAACTTAGAGGACCAAAATGCAATAAAGAATAAAGTTGTAACTAAATCAGTTACATTACATCTGTTAGATGATTTGTAGAATAAAAGTTGTTAGTAGACTTGATATGGAATCTATATATACACATTGTAATCGTAACAAAAAGTAATAAGAAAATATCTTCTTTTCTCTGTTTTACTCCTCTTCTTCTTCTTCATACCTAAAGCTAGTCTGCATATTCTTGAAGCTCCATTAATGGTGACTTAGCTTTATATATCTTTACATGGTATCAGACGTGAACTATGCCTTCCGCACTTCTTCTTAATCATGACTACATCATCACCTACTGAAGATTTCTCAAGCCCGTACTATCTTCATCCAAGCGAAAGTACTGGCATATCATTAGTCTCCGAAGTCTTGACCGGCGATAATTATCTCTCATGGACTCGAGCAATTGAGATTGCTTTATCTGTTAAGGACAAGTTAGGATTTGTCAATGGTGATATATCTCAGCCTCCACTTACTGATCTTGTACTCTTCTCTGCGTGGAATTGAGCCAATAATCTGGTATTATCTTGGCTCTTAAACTCAATCTCAAAAGAAATCAGAGGTAGCTTACTATATGTTTCATCTGCTTTTGAACTCTATAATGAATTAAAAACACGATTTAGCAAGAGTAATGGCACTCGTGTGTTTTATCTTGAAAAAAATTTAAGCTCAATTTCTCAAAACAACAATTCAATCTCTGAGTTTTTCGCAAAATTCAAAACTGTTTGGGACGAATATATACATTTTCGCCCTATGCCTAGTTGTTCATGTGGACACATGAATCAATGTTCATGTAAGCTGTTTGATATACTAATTGAAAGACAACAACATGACTTCGTGATCAAGTTCCTAATTGGCTTAAACGATTCTTATTCAGCTGTTAGAAGCCAGATTTTACTAATGAATCCTTTACCTACTATTAACTCTGTTTTCGCTATGTTGCTTCAAGAAGAAAGCCAACGTTTACTCACAAATTCTGATATAATTCAACTTGTTCATGCTTTCTATGCGAAAAATAATCCCAAACATATTCCTTACTCTGAAAGAAAGAAAATGATATGCACACACTGTGGTTATAATGGACACACTATAGATACTTGCTTCCAAATTCATGGTTATCCCAATGGTTGGGATGGTCCAAAAGGAAAACGTGTTTACAATAACAATCAAAGGACATATAATCCTAAAGCTTATTATGCTATGACTCAAGAAGATCCTCCAGATTTCAACTATCAAGAATCTTCACCACTTAGCTTAAATGACTTAACACCTGAAGATATTGCCAAACTAATGGCCTTAGCTCATAAGTCTTCTGCAGATAATCAAGAACAATCTTCATCTGCGGTTCATCATATAGCTACACAAGAAGGTAATTCTATTCCTGAATCTTGGATCATTGATACAGGTGCTACAGATCATTTAATATACAATGAAAATCTTTATACTAGTAACATATGTATGGTTAATATCCCTGTGACATTACCTAATGGTGACTCAATTTCTGCTACAAAAAGGGGTAGTGTCTGCATAAATCAACATATTACACTACATAATGTTCTTTGTATACCACTTCTAAAGTATAACCTTCTCTCAGTTTCAAAACTTACAAAGGACTCAGCTATTTCAGTTGTATTTTTTCCTTCTTATTGCATCTTACATGACCAACATTCAAAGAGGATGATTGGGACTGCTTATGAATTCCATGGATTATACTACCTAAAGTCTCATCTTAGTTAAAAGGTTATGAATTCCTCTACTGAACAGTTTGATCTTTGGCATTCAAGACTTGGGCACCCTTCTAAAGCCAAGCTTTCTGCACTTAAATCATTAGATTCTAATATAACTTTTTTTAGTTCTAATGTTTGTGATTCTTGTCACTTTGCTAAACAAAAGAGACTTATGTTTCCTGTATCTCAAAGTTCATCTTCAACTTGTTTTGAACTAATCCATTGTGATATTTGGGGTCCTTTTAAATGTGAATCTCATTCAGGACATAGATAGTTTTTAACTATTGTGGATGACTGTTCTAGGTGTACTTGGATTTATCTAATGAAAGCTAAATCTGAGGTTCAAATTCACTTACTGAACTTCTATCAACTTATTCGTACACAATTTGATACTAAGATCAAAGCCATTAGATCAGATAATGGCCCTGAATTCACCTTACTACAATTCTATTCTAAGAAAGGCATAATTCATCAAACTAGTTGTGTAGAAACTCCTCAGCAAAACGTATTGGTGGAAAGAAAACACCAACACTTGCTTACTAATGCAAGAGCCTTGATGTTTCAAGCTAATCTTCCACTTCAATTTTGGTCTGAATCAGTTCTTGCTGCTGCTCACCTAATAAATAGACTTCCCACTCCACTTTTAAACAACCTTACTCCCTATCAAATATTATACAACAAACCTCCAAACCTCAATCATTTACGAGTTTTTGGCTGTCTATGATATGCCTCTACACTTTTAAACAACATATCAAAGTTTGATGCAAGATCTACTAAATGCATCTTCCTTGGTTATCCACCATCTACAAAAGGATATAAGCTTTTTGACCTTTCAACCAACACTATTTTAATCTCAAGAAATGTTATCTTCCATGAGAATATATTTCCATTTTCTAACATTACACCACCCTCTCACCTACACACCTTCCTCTTCCCACCCTCTTCTACTATATATCCAGACCCCATACAAAAATCAACACCTACTCCACTTGCTTCTACACAACCCTCTTCTCAACCACATAATATAGCCTCTAGACCTACAAGAAATAGGCATCCACCTACATACCTCGAAGATTATATATATCCTTCAACCTCATTATGTAACTCAATACCTCAAACCACATCTACTTCTAATCCTTCACATCCCATAACTGAATTTTGAAGCACTGACAGATTATCACCTTCCTATACATCTTTCATATCATCAATATCATCTAACCTTGAACCTACAACCTATAAACAAGCCTCTAAATCACCAGAATGGATGCTTGCAATTCAACATGAATTATCTGCTCTTCAAGCCAACAATACTTGGCAAATTGTCCCATTACCTACTGATGTTACTCCCATAGGATGTAAATGGGTTTTCAAACTTAAGTATAAAGCTGATGGGACTCTAGAAAGACACAAAGCACGCCTTGTTGCAAAAGGATACAATCAACAAGAGCGGTTAGATTTCTTTGACACTTTCTCTCCAGTTGCTAAAATAGTTTCAATAAGACTTCTTGTTGCCCTTGCTTCTATTCATAATTGGCATTTACATCAATTAGATGTAAATAATGCCTTCTTACATGGTGAGTTACATGAGGATGTCTATATGACAATCCCTCATGGTCTTCAGGCACCTCCTAATACTGTATGCAAGCTGATTAAGAGTCTATATGGACTTAAACAAGCCTCAAGACAATGGTTCTCAAAACTTTCTAATGCCTTAATCTCTTATGGCTTTAAACATTCAGACAGTGATGCTAGCCTTTTTATCAAACATGATTCTTCACACTTCATTGCATTACTAGTTTATGTGGATGACATTATCTTGACAAGTGATTCAGTTGATGAAATTCAAAGACTCAAGACATTTTTACATGATTCTTTCACCATCAAAGACTTAGGTGAATTGAAATATTTTCTAGGCATTGAAGTTGCTCGAAATAAACAAGGCATATCTCTTTGTCAACGCAAATATGCACTTGACATTCTCAATGAATGTGGACTTGTTAATACCAAACCAGTTGCTTTTCCTATGGAGTCCACTCAATAGTTAAGACAAGATGAAGACAATTTGAAGGATAATCCTTCATCATATCGTCGCCTAATTGGTAGATTACTCTACTTAACAATCACACGACCTGATCTATCATATTCAGTCAACTGTTTGAGCCAATTCCTTTCTAAACCAACAATTGATCATTGGAATGCAGCTCAACGAGTTCTTCGATACATTAAAGCTACTCCAGGCCAAGGTATTTTCTTCTCTTCATCATCTGAAGTAAAAATCAAGGCGTTTTGTGATAGTGACTGGGCTGGTTGCCTTGACACACGGCGTAGCATTACGGGTTTTTGCATATTTCTTGGAGATTCTCTCATTTCTTGGAAAAGTAAGAAGCAATCTACAATTAGTAAGTCATCTGCTGCAGCAGAGTATCGAGCCTTAGCTGCTACAACATGTGAAATTCAATGGATTTTATATGCGTTGAAAGACTATGGTTTAACACATTCTTTTCCCGCGCTAGTTTACTCAGACAGTAAATCAGCTATAGCCATGTCCACAAATCCCGTTTAACATGAAAGAACAAAGCATGTAGACATTGATTGCAAAATAACTCGAGAAAAATTGCAGGATGGAGTGATCAAGTTGTTTTATATTCCATCTTCTCTTCAGCTTGCTGATATGTTTACCAAACCTCTGGGTTCTTTGCCTTTTCACAACAATATTTCCAAGTTGAACATCATTAACATCCATGTTCCACTTGTGGGGGGATCTTGGAATGTAAATGCAGAATTAGAAAAGAAGCAAATCAACAAAATAACAACAAAACAACTTGGAGGACCAAAATGCAATAAAGAATAAAGTTGTAACTAAATCAGTTACATTACAGCTGTTAGATGATTTGTAGAATAAAAGTTGTTAGTAGACTTGATATGGAATCTATATATACACATTGTAATCGTAACAAAAAGTAATAAGAAAATATCTTCTACTCTCTGTTTTACTCCTCTTCTTCTTCTTCTTCTTCTTCTTCTTCTTCTTCTTCTTCTTCTTCTTCTTCTTCTTCTTCTTCTTCTTCTTCTTCTTCTTCTTCTTCTTCTTCTTCTTCTTCTTCTTCTTCTTCTTCTTCTTCTTCTTCTTCTTCTTCTTCTTCTTCTTCTTCTTCTTCTTCTTCTTCTTCTTCTTCTTCTTCTTCTTCTTCTTCATACCTAAAGCTTTTCTGCATATTCTTGAAGCTCCATTAATGGTGACTTAGCTTTATATATCTTTACATTATCCATGGTTTTGTCCTGCTCATTTTTTTTGCCTTGCCTACAACTTTCTTATTCTGAGCTATTGTCTAAAGAGAGTGATATGTGATGCCTTATGATGAAGAAGATTGTCTTATTTTTCAAGTAATGAGATTAGAATAATACTTTGAATTAACTACAATATTGACCCTACTCTCTTATTTATAAGAGCTTGAGTGTATGTGCACCTAGTTCCTATAATCCTAGGTCCAAACCATACCTCAAAGCCTCCATATTACTTTGTGATTTCCATAAAACTTTAATAACCATTTTAAACCCAATAAATTGTGAAATCTCACATTTTGATCATGATTATATAATTTTTAACTGTATTATAACTTTCCGTATCTTGAAATTTGATTATCAATTGAGGTATAAATAAGAAATTGGGTATTTACTAACCATCCATAATATGGACTTTTACATTAATGAGATTGGCTATGTCTATATATAGTAATGTACTATATAATATATTTTTATTACTATTGAGCAATCGTCTAACTAAATTTTCATAACTAAAATTTAACTATAGTAGAACTGTTTTCTTTTACTAGTGATTTTTGTTTTTGTTTTTATGTATAATTTTTGGTGTTCTAAGTATTTGTATTCTTTTACTTGATAACTCATTTAGTACAATATTTTAAAAAATTTATTTGTCTTATTACACCGATAAAAAAGAATAACTGAGTAAATAATTTTTTTCTATACATAGATTAGAGTATATGTGTCACCGCTTTTTATGTTACCCTTTTATCATCCTCATATATGCTTTGATTATCTTAAATCAAATATAGATAGAGAATATAATCATGATAAAAGAATCAAATTATTGGGTCGTGTAAGTATACATCTAGGTGATGATAAAAGTGTGATGCAAAAAGGGTTTAAAAATCATTTCGATACAAATTATTTCCTAATTTTTGTGTCATGATTACATTTGGGATCATTAAAATATGTACCTATGAAATTCCAGCCTAATTAGGATATATAGTGAATGATTACAAAAAAAAAAAGGCGACATGCAATATAACCATTTATTCCCCTACTTATTTTTTTATCCCAAAATATTAAAATTGGGATAACAAACACGTTTGCATTATATAAATAGATAATTAATTAATTAAATTATTAAAAAAATTAATTATCTACTATATTTAGTATTGGCATTTGTTATTTGGCATTGTATAAATACTATATTGTATGAGGCTTTCAATATCGGCAAAAAAAGAAAGAATCTTGAGAGAGAATCAATTTAGAGAAGAAAAAGAAAATGGTGAAAGAGAGAGGTGATGAGGGAAAAGATGATCAACGGAAACAGAAAGGAAAGATGGTCGAAGATCAAATCAGGAATGCAAAGAAACCGGTTGGACATTATAAATGCCCTAGGTGTGACTCAGACCACACAAAATTTTGCTACTACAACAATAACAGTATAACGCAGCCTAGGTACCTATGCAAGAACTGCAGAAGGTACTGGACCCAAGGTGGGTACCAAAGGAATATACCAATTGGTGGTGGCATCCGAAAGGTGAGCCATGGAAAAGATTCATCATCCTGCTCCGGTGGTGAGATTGGCTCATCAAGCAATGTCACACCACATCTACTTGTAACGAATTTATCTAGTATGGCAAATTTACTTACAAGTAGTTTTGGTATGTATCCTGGAATCCAATCAATGAGAACTTCATCTTTGGAAACTAAGCCCGCTGCGAATTCTCAGTATACTTACAATAGGTCTACGCCAGATAACGTTGCTACAGGAATGAAAAATATGAGCACGACTCTGCAAAGAGGTAATAATTGGGGAATTGTTTCTATTCCATATGGATTCAATAGGTTTGAGACTGGAAGCCTTCAACAAGGTGGAGCTCCACCAATACATGGTGGAGTATCACCAATCCAGAGCATAGTTCCACCGATCCAGGGTGAAGTTGCACCGATTCAGGGAAGAGTTCCACCGATCGAGGGTGGAGTTCCACCGGTACATGGTAGAGGTCCACCTATCCTAGGCGGAGTTCCACCAATCCAGGCTAGAATTCCACCGATCAACGATGGATTTCCAGCAACCCAAGGTGGATTTTCAGCAATCCAAGGTGGATTTCCGCCGTTCCAAGGTAGGGTTCCACCAACCATTTTTTCAACTTATCAAATTCGCATGTCAAACAATAATAATCAAAATATTATTAATCAAGGGAAAGAGTCGATGTTCCTAGGCGATTTCCTTCCCTATGGGGAAAATTTTTACGCCATGAAGGGTAATGGGAATAATATAACATATCAACCTAACCAAAGCTTCAATCAAGCATCAAGGCTAATAGATTTTTCGAATCGAGGGATTACCAATACAAACAATTTCAATAGCATCAACCTTATGCCTGCTTCAAGGAACCACACCAACAACATTAATAATACTAACTCTATGAATGCTTCAAGTTCCACCACCTGCAACAATTTCAGTGGGAACAACAACGATGAAGATGAGGACGACCAGAACAATAATAGCTTTCCTAAAACGTATCTCAGCACAAATAAGTGGCCAGATTATTTTCCAGACTTTGACCCACCAGAAATATAAGGGTAGTTTGATATAATGTCTTTTCAAATCGCTTTATAGCGAATAAATCTTATTGTCGTTGAATTTGTGAGAAGTTGGGTATTTAATTTTCTTTGTTTATCTGTATTAAAGAAAAAACCAGGTTTCTATTAAATGGTGTATTAGATTTATTAACAAAGAAATTATCATCGCAATCATTTTTTTTATAATTATTTAGTTTAAATATTAATTTTTATTTTGTTTATCATATCTTTTATCTCCTTAGAAAGAATTACAAAAAATAAAAATAAAGTATACTCTATCCAACTTGTTTAGATTGTCCATTTTCAAAAATATTAGTTTAAATATTTTGTCAATGTAGATTATCAAGACTTTTTTTCATGTTTTTACAGTTTTTTCCTGATAAAGTAATAAACATATTATTCCTCTTAAATTCAACAATATGCTATTACTTTGTGAAGTTTGTGTAATCAGGGTCGTATCTAGGTTGATCTAGGGGGAGGGGGTTTGGAACAATCAGTGGGGTTGAATTTATAGTTCAGGAGGGATTGGAAGTGAAAATCCATATTTTTAAAGGATTCTTTGCTAAACTAAACCTGCCATTTTCTCACTGTGTCTTGGGACCAAAGGACACCCCCGATCATCCCATGTACGTAAACATACTAGTATTAATTGATATATCTTGGATTGTATATATACAAGTCAAGGAGATAATCGAATTAGAGAAAAGAAGGATTTTTATATTGTGTAAGATTGTTATTTTGTGCCTCGATATTTTAAAAATAGGGGCAATGCCCAATTAATTACACAAAGAGTGAAATTATTCCTAAATAACTACAAGTTCAAGTTAATTCCCAATTAACTTGGAAAGAGTTGGAGGGTTACTAAAATACCCATAACCCTATTAATTATTACTTTAATTATATATATAGCATTTAATTTTTATTATTTTTACTATATAATATTTATTTATTTATATTCTTCACCACCACCTCCAGCCCCACCCCGCCACCACCCCCACCACGACCAGCCCCACCAACCAACACCACCACCATACACACCACCTCTCCACCGACCACCAACACCACCATCCTTACCACCACCATCACAACCACCACCCCACCCACCCCCATCACCCCCACCACTTGCACCACCCGCACCACCACCTCCACCACCACCATCAACCCCAATCACCACCACCTACCCCCACAACTACCCAAACACTCCCACCACCACCACCCCCTACTTCCACTCCCACTCCCACCACCACCCCCCATCCCCACTCCCACCACCACCTCCCACACCCTTACCCCCACTCCCACCACCCCCACCTGCCAACCCCCACCCCACCACCACCACCACCACCACCACCACCATTTTTCTCCGCCAACCACCACCTTCGCCCATAACCACTACCGACTAGTTCCGTCACTACCAATTACCACCAACTAATTCCATCTCACGCGCGCGTCCATGATTTTTTTAAAAAAAAAAAAATCATAACTTATTCTAAAAATATCGTAGATATAAATTATTTGCATTTTTGGACAAGACAAATTAATATTTTCGTCTATGAATATTTGTTTTCTTTAAATTTTTGAATTTTTTTAATTTCGATAATCCGTTTTATGACACAAAAAAAGTTTTTCCGAATTCGACCACACGCGCGTGTCCGTGAATCTTTTTTTTAATAAAAAATCATATCTAATTCAAAAAAAATCAGAAAAATTAAAAGATTGTGTTTTTTACGGGGCAAGTTCATATCTACATGAGCTATTTTTTTGATTTTTTGAATTTTGGAATTTCGATATTCAATTTTATGTGTTCCTACAATACACAAATATATATGTATATATATATATATGTGTGTGTGTGTGTGTGTATTCCTGTAACACACAAAATCATTGAATCAATCTAAAACTGTCTTTCTTTAACAAGATCATTTGTTATCTTGATTAATTGCATATATCCTATTTTTACTCGTTTTTTACTATCTCGATGTATTATCTCATTGTCCAACCTCTTTTTGTTATTTTGTGTGTTGATCTAATACACAAAACAGTCATTTGTGTATTATAGCAACACACAAATTCATGTATTCCCTTTTAGTCATGTTGTTTTCATACAGTGATTTTGTGTATCACATGAACACACAAACCGATCGTTTTGTGTAGTGATGTAATACATAGAAAAAAGTGTCTATTACCTTAGCGTCAGAGACCCTAAACACTAAAAACCATAAAATTTCAAAACTAAAATCCATAAAAACATCAACCCTAAAAACCATAAAACCTAAAATCAATAAACTCTAAACCTAAAAAATCTAAATCCTAGCCCATAAACCCTAGCCATAAACCTAAAAACACAAACCCTAACCCCCAAACCACAAATTAAAAACCTTAAAACTAAACCCTAAAAGCCCAAATCCTAAAAGCCTAAATCCCAAAACCTAAACCTTAAATTAAAAAAAAAACAATAACCCTAAACCTGAAAATCCTAGAGCCTAAATCCTAAAATAAGAGTAAGGACTAATATGATAGGGTATGTGATTTTATGTGTTCCAGGAATACAAAAAACTGAGTTTAGTGTGTTCCTGAAAATAGACGAAATCACAAAGAGTGAGAAAAAAGACTAGTATGATGGGGTCTATTATTTTGTGTGTTTCAGTGCTACACAAAACTGACTTTTGTGTATTATTAAAATCCTAAAACGCTAACCCTAACCCTAAAGATGGTAAAAAAGTAACTAGAATAAACTAAAATTATTTTTATGAAAATACACAACTGGAAAACCATAAACCGTAGTTCCTAAACCTTACATACATAAGCCCTAACCTTAATGAAACCAAACTCAAAAAACCTGAATCCTAAACCCTAAACCTAAAGATACTGATCCTATTAAACATAATCACTAAAACCATAAACCCTAAAGAACACTAAAACTTAAATACTTAAAGGAGAAAAGTGACTAATATGAGAATGTCTGTTATTTTGTGTGTTCCAGGAATATGCAAAACTGGTACGCACAAATTTGAGTTTTGTGTGTTACAAGAATTAATACACAAAACTGAGTTTTGTGTATTCTTGTAACATACAAATCATAGATAAGGAGATAGAGGACTAGTGTGATGTGGATTTGTCATTTTGTGTGTTACACTACTACACAAAACTAATTTTCGTGTATACTTGTAAAACACAAAATCAATGATTAATGAAAAAGACTAATATGACGTGTCATTTGGTGTGTTACATGAACACAAAATATAAAAAATACATATAATTCAATATCAACACATTCTCTTTTATTTTAAGTATATTACATAATTACACAACAATCGATTTGTATATTCATGTGATACACAAAATCAAAGACATGATGGGACCTGAGTTACTGGAAATGACTGTTTTGTATATTACAACAACACACAAAATAACAAAAATGGGTTGGAAAAAAAGTTAATACATCAGTATAGTTAAAAACAAGTAAAGAAGGGTATATGCGGTTAATAAAGAAAAAATGATTTTGTTACAAAAAGTAATGTTTTAGATTGATTTTATGATTTTGTGTGTTATAGGAATATATATATATATATATATATATATATATATATATATATATATATATATATATATATATATATATATATATATATATATATATATATATATATATATATATATATATATATATATATATATATATATTGTAGGAACACATAAAAGTGAATATCAAAATTAAAAAAAAAACCCGCTAACGTAGATATGAGCTTGCCCAATCAGAAAATGCATTTTTTTAATTTTTTTTCTTATTTTTTGGAACTAAATATAAATCTTTTAAAAAAATATTCACGGAGCGCGTTTGTGGTAGATTTGCAATCTAATTTCGTGTTTTATAGCAACACATATAAAATAATATAGAAATTATAAAATCAAAAAATTAATTTTTTTTAAAAAATCAAAGAAATTCATAGACGTTTAATTTATCTCGTCCGAAAATGCAAATATTTTATTTTTCTGTTTTTTTAGAATTAGTTATGAATTTTTTTAAACAAAATACATAGACGCGCGCGTGTGATGTAATTTGTTAGTGGTGATTGGTGATGACAGCGGTGGCAGAATTAGTTGACGGTGGTTATGGGCGATAGTGGTGGTGGTTGGCGAAAAATAATGGAGATTTTGGTGGTGGTAGTGGTGGTGGTGTTGGATCATGAGGTGGTAGAAGTGGTGGATTCATGAGGTGGTGGTGGTAGTGGTGGATGCATGAGGTGGTGGTTGTGGTGGTAGATGCGTGAGGCGGTGGTGGTTCTGGGTGAAGGTAGTGGTGGTAGTGGTGGTCGATGGAGAAAGTATGAGGCGGTGGTGATAGTCGGTGGTAAATGCATGAGGTAGTGGTGGTGGTGGTTATAAAAAAACAAAATAAATATATAATATATTATGAATATTATATAATAAAAATAAAAAAGAAATAATTAAAATAAAATTAAGACTAATAGTGAAAAGTAAATATGACAAAGTGTTTAATTGAGAATTAATCTCTTAAACTATGCGTAAATAGGAAAGATTTTTCCTCCATTCCTTTTTTTGGAATGAAATTTGACGATTTGTAATTAATTAAGAACTATATCTTAGAAATATTCAAAACTGAAGGCGAGTTTGAGTAAACGACTTGAATGTTTTTTTTTTTTTTGAGATATGGTATTAGTTGACAATAATTAGTACTTCTAATTAGTTATATAATATTATTTTCAAGAAGGATTTATTCCACTAATTAATTTTATATTTTCTTAAAAAAACTTTGATTAATTTTAATATATTTCACATATAAAAATAACTTATTATTATTTGATAAATTAAATAGCACGAATAATTCTTGTAATGAATTATTATTACTAAATTATGTATTGGTTGAACTTATGAATTATCTGTAGGGTTAAGGATCATTCAGTTCATAATAGACGGTAAGTTTATTTAAAAAATACATTAATAATAAAATGGAAAGTTACTAGCATCCCTTTTAACTAAAAATATAATAACTAAATTGATTAATTAATTAGAAAACAAAAAATTAATTAAATAATATAATTTTTATTGTAATAGGGGGCATTGCCATCGAGAGACGGGGATGCTTGGGGTGCAAAAAGAACTCCAAATGTTTTCTTTTCCAACGTTGGGAGGGGGATGAAGAGGATCGGTGTGGGGTCAACTTTGTTTGGATTTGTGACCCAAACATATAATATCAAGTACTATAGAATGGATGAGGTGGTCATTGCGATTAACACAATGAACAAAATGTATACGATGGTCGTAAATGACAACATAGTATAAGGTCAATTGATATTTGAGTGTAAGGACACAACAGGCCGCAGGATCGGCGAGCCTGCTGTAGGCCGGACGACGTGATAAACACATCATAAAGATTCTTGACCAAGTAATCATAATTTGGCGCTTTGATTACGTGAAGTTCATGGTGAAGGATGATTATAAATTAGGTGGCAATCATACGGTCAAGTAATCCTCTATGTGGTCAACCTCACTGTTACATCTAGATATGTATTTAAGGGACTTAGAAGGATCACCTTATCAAATGTAAAGTGACTTATAATTACTAAGGATCAGATGCTCCCAATCTTGAGTGTGTATGGATGCACTAATTTCATTAAGTACTTATGATTTGATATACCGTGTGTGCAGGCCAATTGCAGGCCTTTATCTCCTGTATATTGGGTGTACGACTTGTCGTTCATGACATGTACACTCAAGAAAGAATCTTGAAAATATCCACTTCATAGTAGGGTTGTATTGATTAATCTCATTCCTGCAATACACTATCCGGCATATCAAATTATTGAAAAGTTATTAATGTTAAGTCGGTAATTGAAAACTAAGTAATACCTGTAAAAAATCCGAATACAATTATGATGATTGTGCATGATGTAAACTCACAAATCTACTATTGTAATGCAAGAAGTAATATTTGGTCACTTCAACTTAGTAGGTCAGGTATAAGGATCGCATCACATCGATTCTTTGCATACCAAGTGTTTACTTGTTTGAGTCCAGTCATGTTTCCGTAGTGGAATAGCCACACAATTAGTAAGTTAGAAGTGACTTGTCAAGACGCTTATAAGCCAAGCATAAAAAATTGATGTCTTGTATTTTGTGATGAATTTAGTGGATAATGAGTCATCATTTAGGGGGTTTGTAAGCATTAAAGAGGGATTTGTCCCTATTCTTTGAGTTTTTAGCCAACCTCAGATATAATTGTATTTGTAGAGATTTTTAAGATAATTGTATATTTAGTGTATAGCTCCTATTCACGTGGATGATAAGAGATGCCGGGATGAAGCTAAGAAGACAAAAAGTGAAATTCAACCCTAAGTCAAGTCGCTAAGGAGCCAAAAAGTCTCTATAAATGGTCAAGTGCGATTTTTTGGAAAATATCACCGTCGACATTAAAAAATCAACATAATTAATTGGTGAGAATTTTGATCAAGCCCCTTAAGCTCAAGATATCCTTTTGAGACTAGGTCGGATGACAAGAAGCATTTCATGAATCAGAGTTGATACTACAAAGTTATGTGAGTTTTTCCACGATAACCCAAGTTGTCCAAAATTACTGAAAAATATTTTGGGTTACATTTGACCCACCTAAGTGGGCCCATCTTGACCCAAAACATTTTCTAATACTTTATTTAGTTTAAAATTAAGATCAAATCAATTAGAATTCAGTCATTCAAAAGAATAACACACCTCCCGACCAAAAAAAAAAAGAATAACACACCTGAAAGAAATTTCATCCCTGCTCTTTCTCCTCCCAAAGAAACAAGGAGACCTTGATGATTGTACCTTATATAACAACTTAGTATAAGTATACTAGTCTTCAAAAAATAAAAAATAAAAAATAAGCATTCCTTATAAAAAATAACAACAAATTACCTGAAGGATTTACTCCCTCCATTCCTTAATAATTGACTCTTTAGAGTTTTTCACACATATTAAGGAGTCTAAAAAGTAGGAAAAAATTAGTTTAATATGACTAAAATATCCCTATTTTTAAGAAAGAGAAAATTAAAAGATTTTAAGAATGAGGGTAAAAGAGGAAAGAAGTCATTTAATTTGTATTGAAACTTGAAATGTGACATATATTGTGGAATAAATTATATTGGCTAAAGAGTCAATTAAAAAGGAATGGAGGGAGTAAAGGGATACGGTCCTTTTTTCCAAAACGAATAGGACCTTCTGGATTTTTCTCACACTCGTCCATGCGATTGAAACAATTAGCTAAATAGATACCTTGTTGAGACGAAACCTGCAAGGTAAACAATGAAGCGTCTGAAATATAACAATAAATATTCAAATTGTGGATGTATTTTTATTATTAACATGTCCAGTTGATGGAAGTTTTTAATGAGTCATGATATATACCATCCAAATTCATACCACCCAACTACCATCCAATGACATGGCGTGAATTAGTTGGTTACAAATCATTAATGTATTAATTTTCTTGATTTGATTAAAGATTTGTAACCAACCAATTCACTCTATGTCATTGGGTTGGTATTTGAATGGTATACATCATTACCTGTTTTTTAATATGAGAATCCACTTTAGAAAGAGCCATTTTGAATTCTTCAATATCCAATTCGTTTGATTTCTTTACTTTTTTTTTAGACAAAGATACTAATATATAAAAAGCTACAAGAGTGTTAACCAACTCCTGAGACTTCAAAAGAGTTACAATCGTTATACGCTAAGCTACGCAATTCAAGAGGAATATTACAAAGCCAAGAAGGCGATAATAAAGATCTAGAAAAAGTCTTCGCAAGCCAATCAGCAACCTTGTTCGCCGTTCTTCTAATACCACAAATACGAATTTGGTTGTGGTCTCTAACCATGTTTCTAATATCACCAAGGATAGCCCTGTCCTTCCAATGACAGTTCGGGCTTGATGAATACACAGCTTTAAGAACGGCTTCTGCGTCAATTTCAATACTTTCCTTTGATTAAATCAAGTATATTTTGTATCTTTTTTTATTTGAAATAGAGTTCCAGTTGTTCATATCTCTTACACAACTCACCAAAGATTTCTTTAAATTCTTTATCGGTAATTGTCCCAGAGTTGTCCTTGTCTGCTGTTTCAAATATAGCTGAAACATCATCCTGAAAAATTAATGAAGATTAACAACTAATTTTATTGTACATAGGGGCTCTCAAAAACTAATGTTTTACCAACACTTTGTGTGGGTTAATTGAAGCACAATCACCAAATGCGTAGACACTTTCAAAGCCTTTAACACGCAGCCATTCATCAGTTGGTATTGCATTTCTATCACCCTTATATAACAACCAATCAAGATTTTACTAGCTATAGAAAAGAAAACTATATTTACAAAGAGTATCATTGAGGGGTAAAATGGTACCTGACCAATTTGATTTATTAAATCTTTTATGATTGGATGAGTACCAATTCCTGTAGACCATACAGCCATTCCATAAGGCGAGTTTTTTTTTATTTTTGACATATTTAAACAAAATTATTGCAGGATAAACTTAAACGATAAAATAATTGCAGAAATAACGCATAGGCGCTCCTCAGAGGAGCGCCTCTTCCATTTAATGATTCCATTACCTAAACCCAATCCATTAAACTTAATTTTGAGGCGCTCTTTTGAACAGCGTCTCTATTTAAAATAAAAAACCCTAATTTTGTTAGTCAACGATTTTTTTTATATGCTTAAACTGGTTCACATAGTTCTAAAGGACTTGAAACAAAAATATATTACAAAAAATACAGTGCAAGTTAAGTATAAATCATCACTTATTTATTTGATCATGTAATAATTAATCAAAATTTTACTAAAGGTTAATGATTGCAAGATTTAGTTTCTTGTATTCTATTGATATATGTATTCCTTATTAACGTATATTTAAAATACTTAATACTCATACTCATAACCATTATTTGTTTTCTAATTTGTCAGCACAAATGCTGAGTTTAAGCATATAAGAAAAGATCGTTGGTTAAGAAAATCTGTAGGGTTTTTCTTATTTTAAATAAAGACGCTTCTCAAAGGAGCGCCTCAAAATAAGCTTAATGGATTGGGTTTAGTTAATGGGCTATGGAAGAGGCGCTCTCCTCAGAAGAGCGCCTATGCGTTACTTTTGCAATTATTTTATCGTTTAAGTTTATCCTGCAATTATTTTGTTTAAATATGTCAAAAATAAAAAAAACTCCCATAAGGCAAAAGGATAGCTCCTTGTATAAACTATAAATATCTCTTTTTCTGATACTTTTACCACTTTTGTCCCTGTTTTTAAATCAATCCCGTCTCTTTCGAATTTCGCTACTGCAGAACTTCTCACTTTTTTGTCAAACCTGAAATCAATATTTTTTTGTTGCATAGTGAAGAATGAGATGATCCTCTAGTGGGACCAAGGAAAAACATATAACAGTTAAAACAAAAATATACCACCTCCCTTCCTTAATAATTGTCTCTTTAGCCAAAAAAATATATTCCATAATGTGGGTCACTTTTAAAGTTCCAAAGCAAAATAAATGACTTTTTTCCTATTCTACCCTCCTTTTAAAATGTCTTACCAATTAAATATTTAATTTCTCTCTCTTATAATTAGGGACATGTTAGTCATTTTAAATTAAATTTCACCTACTTTTTAGGTTTCTTAATATGTGTGAAAAACTCTAAAGAGTCAATTAATATGGAATGTAGGTAGTAATTGGATAAGAATCATAAACTAACATGTTCAAAATATGATCTGCTGCTTCGAGAGGTGTAACTTTGGACAGATCCTTTACATTAGAGTACAATTGCAAGCTCGACACCTGTGGGACCCCCACCAACAATACCAAAATGAAGAATTCTCTTTCTTTCTTCCTCGCTTAAATTAGGTAAACTCGCTCTTTCAAAGCAGTTGATAATTGTTCTACGTGTCATCTTCTAAATTCTACACCAAAAATATTCACTAAGACATCCAGATCCAGAACCATACATGAATTTAAAAGTTAAAAGGCAATTTTATGAAACACCAGGGATGTTAAATGTATTTGAATGGCCCCAACTGTAATTACAAGATAGTCAAAGTCAACAACAAATTGATCCTTCATGTTTCCAAAAGTAGAGATGCAATAAACTTTATGATTCTCTGCATCTATTTTGGTACATTCAGCTTCACTAAAATGCATATAATCTTTCTGCAAGGGATATTAATTAACAAGTTTTAAACTTTCCGTAACTGTACAAAATTACTGCTTTGTTGTATTTTACCTTTTTAATAAGATTGCGCACAGGTTCACCAACGCTCCGAGCTTGTAAAGTGCCACAAGCAACACATGGTAGCAAAGGGTTTAAAGCAAAGTAATTGTGAGTTAAAGTCTTTTAAGAAGTTAATGGCTACCCATCCTGTTACTAGTTTCATTTTCTTATCAACTTTGGTTGTATCAGAAATGCTCGCACTACTATATGACTTTGCTTCGGTATATGTCACGGGCCCACCACTTCTGTCAATTATACTCTTCACGATTAGCTTACATTGGTTGACATATACGCAGAACAGAATTGGAAGTAACAAAGCAACAAGAATCACCGAATGGTTAAAACCAAAGGATTTGCATAGAATTTCTGAGCAACGTGAAAGTTTCTTTTTAATGTTTTAAAAAATCCAAGGTTTCCTCTGCACCCCTAGAAATATCTATGAGTAAACCAATGAAACAGTTCTGCATTTGCATCTATACATGTTTTGACTATTTGAGTTGATAAATCTAATAGTTCTCAAACTATTAGTGATCAATCTCAATTGATCATCACAATTCGAAAGAAGATAAAACTTGAACAAGAAGAGAATAATGCAGAAGAAGAAGATGAGAGAGAGAGCAAGAAGAGAAAGAGAGTAAAAGTGAAATAGAATCTTTTCTTGTTAGCTTTGAATTACAGCTGTAGTGTTATATATATACACGATAATGATCAAAAGCTAAAACATAACATACTAACAAACTAATTCATCTATTTGCGTTTTAGTCCCTGAGTTCTTGTTTTCTATCTTTTCTAGCTGCATTTTATCTAACCTTGTACTCCAAGAGCCTCCCTCAAGCTGAGCATGAATATTATAAATGTTCAGCTTGGACAAATTGATATGAAAAACAAGTGAAGACAATGGTTTAGTGAACATATCAGCAATTTGAAGATTTGAAGGTATGTGAAAAAGTTTGATTACTCCAGCTTGAATCTTCTCTCGAGTAATCTTGCAATCAATGTCTACATGCTTTGTGCGCTCGTGATGTACATGATTAGTAGACATAGCAACAGCTGACTTGCTATCCGAATATACAAGAGCTGGAAAATCATGTTTAAAACCATAATCTCTCAATGCATAAAGTATCCATTGGATTTCACAGGTTGTAGCAGCTTCAGCTGATGACTTACATATTGTAGTTTGTTTTTTGCTTTTACATGAAATCAAAGAGTCACCTAAGAATATACAAAAACATGTAACACTCCTTCTAGTGTCCAAACATCCTGCCAATCACTATCACAATAAGCTTTCAATTTTATCTCAGAAGTTGAAGGGAAGAACAACCCCTGTCCTGGAGTCATCTTGATGTATTTAAGAACTCGTTGAGCTACATTCCAGTGATTTATAGATGGATTTGACAAGAATTGGCTTAAGGAATTGACTGAGAAAGCAATGTCAGGCCTTGTTATAGTTAAGTATAACAGCCTGCCAATTAATCTTCTATATGAAGATGGATTATCAATAAAATGTTCATCATCTTGTCTGAGCTTTAAGGTTGATTCCATAGGAAAATTGACTGGCTTTGCACCTAAAACACCACACTCATTAAGTATATCAAGTGCATACTTTCTTTGGCACAATAAAATTCCAGTAGATTTTCTTGCTACTTCTATGCCAAGAAAATATTTAAGTTCACCTAAGTCTTTGATGGTGAATTCCTTATGTAAAAAAGCTTTTAAGTTGTTGATTTCTTGTAAATTGTTACTTGTAATTATAATGTCATCAACATATACCAATAAATCAATAAAACTTGATTCTTTATTCATTATAAAGAGACTATAATCACTTGAAGAATGAATAAAACCATAATTCTCCAAAGAAGAGGACAGTTTTGCAAACCACTGTCTAGATGCTTGTTTGAGGCCTTATAAGCTCTTCTTGAGTTTACACACTGTGTTTTTAGGAGCTTGAATACCTTTAGGGATCGTCATGTAAACTTGTTCATCCAATTCTCCATGAAGAAAGGCATTATTAACATCCAATTGATGTAAATGCCAGTTTTGAGAAGAAGCTAAAGACAAAATTAACCTTATGGAAACTAATTTAGCCACAGGTGAGAATGTATCAAAGAAGTCAAGACCTTCTTGTTGATTGTAGCCTTTAGCTACTAAACGAGCTTTATGTCTTTCTAGAGAACCATCGGCTTTAAACTTCAACTTAAAAACCCACTTACAACCTATAGGTTTCATAGAAGAAGATAGTTCAACAATGTCCCATGTATTGTTGTCTTGAAGAGCATCAAGCTCTTTTTGAATGGCTAAGTTCCATTCTTTAGATGTTTTTTTTGTTACATAGGAGAGCCACTTTGGACTCGGTGTCGTTGACACGGTTCGAACCTGCACCACTAGATTGGATGACAAAGGCCCTGGCCAGTGAGCTAATCCCAACTGGTTTCCATTCTTTAGATGTTGAGGCTTCTTTATATGACCTCGGTTCTTTCTGTATAGATATATTCTCAATATAATTGGCATATTTAGGTGCCAATTTTGAAGAACTAATGAAATCTTGAATAGGATACAGGATAGACTGAGGTTTTTGTTGACAATGCGAGGCTGAGTGAGTAATATAATCTTTGAGGTAACTAGGTGGTTGTCTTGTTCTTGAAGGTCTAGTAGGTTGATTGGGAGGAGGTGGTGGTTGAGGGTTAGGAATAGAAGTATTCAAAGGCTCAATATAAGAGTTAGTAGGTGGAAATAAGAAGGTATGAAAGTCTTCAACAGGAGTAATTTCTGAGAAAGGAAATGTTGATTCATGAAAAACAACATTTCTAGATATAATAATCTTGTTGTTCATGATGTCAAGAAGCTTATAACCCTTAGTTGTGGGTGGATAACCGAGAAAGACACATTTTATAGCTCTATAATCAAACTTACTTCTATTTTGGTGAAGTGTAGAAGCATAACATAAGCAACCAAAGGCTCTCATGCGGTCCAATTTTGGAGGTTTGTTGTATAGTTTCTCATATGGTGTAAGGTTGTTAAGGAGGGGTGTAGGCAATCTATTGATAATGTAGGCTGAAGTAAGAATAGAATCTGGCCAAAACTGTAAGGGTAAGTTTGATTGGAACATTATAGCTCTAGCAGTTGTGAGTAGGTGTTGGTGTTTTCTCTCTACAAGGCCATTTTGTTGTGGTGTTTCAACACAACTTAATTGGTGAATGATCCCATTAGTTGAATAGAAGTTGGTTAAGTTGAACTCAGGACCATTATCACTTCTAACTATCTTGATCTTCTTGTTAAACTGAGTTAAAACCATAGCATAAAAGGTAGAAAAATGTTTACTGACTTCAGATTTTGTAGTCATAAGGTATATCCATGTACCTCGAGTATAATCATCAACAATGGTAAGAAAGTATTTATAACCACTAAAAGAAACTTCTTTAAAAGGACCCCAAATATCACAGTGTATCAAATCAAAACATGAGTTTGTACATGAAGTAGATAAAGGAAAACTAAGCTTCTTTTGTTTAGCATAATGACAAGAATCACATATACTATTGTTTAAGAAATAAAGAGAAGGTTCAATTTTCTTGAGTGCAAGAAGTTTTGCACTTGAAGGGTGTCCCAATCTTGAATGCCACAAGTCAATTTGAACTTTAGAGACATTTAAGGCTTTATGAATCTGCAGATTTGGCTTGAGAAGATATAAGCCATTTCTTTCATAAGCAATCCCAATCATCATCTTGTGTTGAGCATCCTGGATTGTACAATAAGATGAATGAAAAGTAACTATAACACTTGAGTCATGTGTTAGTTTAGAAATCGAAATTAAGTTGCATTTGAATGCAGGAACACATAGTACATTCTTCAATGTAAGATGCTTATTTAAACATATATCTCCTCTTTGTGTAGCCATAACAATCTCTCCATTAGGTAAAGTAACAGCTATATTTACATTATGCAACTGAGTTGTATATAATGATGAAGAATAAACAAGATGATCAGTAGCTCCTGTGTCTAAAATCCAAGAGGAGTTACAAGAAATACCTTCTGTGATGGTTACTTGATGAACACCTGGATTTGTTGATTGAGTTGTGTGAGCTAAAGCCATCAGTTTGCTAACTTCTTCATCTGTAAACTCATAAGTACTCAGAGGTTTAGACTCATTCTTCAATTCTTCTTGAGTATTAACTAAATACACAGAACTGTGTGATTGATTTTGATGCTGTCTTTTCCCTTTTTGTACCCAACCAATTGGATAACCATGTAGTTTAAAGCATTTATCAACTGTATGGCCAGTATAACCACAGTGTGTGCAAATAATTTTCCTCTTATCTGCATAATTGTTTGAGTTGTGAGTATTTTTTGTGTAAAAGGCGTGTGTAGGTGTTATGAACATAGAATTTGAGAGTGATATTTGGCTCTCTTCTTGAATTAGCATAGCAAACACATAATTCATTGATGGTAAAGGACTCATCAATAAGATTTGACTTCTTATAGCTGCATAAGAATCATTTAACCCGATTAGAAATTTGATCACGAAATCATTGTTTTGTCTTTCAATGAGAGTGTCAAGGATTTTGCAGCTGCACTGGTTCATACTTCCACATGTACATGAAGGCATTGGTCTAAGATGAACATATTCGTCCCATAGATACTTGAATTTTGCAAAGAAATCCGAAATAGAGGATGAATTTTGAGAGGCAGAGCTTAAAGATTTTTCAAGAAAGTAAACTCGTGTACCATTACTCTTTTCAAAACGAGTTTTGATTTCGTTATACAAATCATGTGCTGAATTCACATATAACAAACTACCTCTAATATCTCGAAAAATTGAATTAAGTAGCCAAGAGAGTACCAAATTATTAGCTCGATTCCAAGCTGAAATCAGAGCTAAATCAGTTAAAGGAGGTTGAACGATGTCGCCGTTTATGAATCTGAGTTTATTCTTCACAAATAAAGCAATTTCAATTGCTCGTGTCCATGATATGAAATTATCATTTGTGAGAGGTTCAGCAACGAGTGAAACACATGTGCTTTCACTTGGATGAATGTAGTAAGGAGATGAAAAAATTTCTGTGACCGACGCCATTGTTGAAGCTTCAAAGAAAGCTTGAATGTTCTTGATCTAAAGCAAGAATATAGATGATTTTGTGTGGAAAACTCTTAGTTTACATTTGATACCATGATAAATCTAATAGTTCTCAAACTATTAGTGATCAATCTCAATTGATCATCACAATTCGAAAGAAGATAAAACTTGAACAAGAAGAGAATAATGCAGAAGAAGAAGATGAGAGAGAGAGCAGGAAGAGAAAGAGAGTAAAAGTGAAATAGAATCTTTTCTTGTTAGCTTTGAATTACAGCTGTAGTGTTATATATATACACGATAATGATCAAAAGCTAAAACATAACAAACTAACAAACTAATTCATCTATTTGCGTTTTAGTCCTTGAGTTCTTCTTTTCTATCTTTTCTAGCTGCATTTTATCTAACCTTGTACTCCAAGATGAGTAAGGGACAACTCATACATATACACACAAACCATTCGTATAGATTCGAAGAGCAAAAGAAAACTCAAAACACATATTATAAAGGGAAAATTAAAATCATTCTTTAAAAAAATTTATTTACTAAAAAAAATGTAATTTTAGAATGGAAGTTTAATTTAACCTTCACTTAAATTTGGTAAGTGTCTCGGGCCCAGAATTCTTGGATCAGCACTTGTCAAATTTTTTTTTTTAGCAGAGTGAAATGATTTATTTTTCAAAATTAACTTGCTTCACTGAATATTGGCCATATGTATAGTGTTCAAATGAAACATGTGATTTAACAAGAAATCATCATAGGATCAAATCCAAGGTGATCAAGTTTATGCTAATAAGGTCACTGAATTAAATGATCAAAAAACAATCAATATAAGAAAAAGACCACTAACATCAACCCATAAAAAAAAAAAAAGTAAATATCTCAAGGGTATATAAGAATCAGCTCACGTGAACGTTGAACTTAAAGAATAAGTTTCAAATATTAAGGTGTGAGAAAATCTCATTAAGAACACCACCCTCTGCATCTTTCTTGTTACTACCTCACCTGTACATTCCAAGAAGAAAAACTTTATTATATATATACATATACATCAGCTCCACATGTCGTGCGATCTAAATTTACCATACAATTTTTAAGTGATTTCAACTTAGTGCTCAATAAGCTATTTTGGTCAACGTCATCGGGCACAAAAGAAGAAAACTTATCTGTGTCGAATAAGTAAGACCCCGGATAGGCGGATACATTTGTGATCTTTTCTTTTTTCTTTTTTTTTAGTTGTAATCTTTTGAACTACCTATCTCTTTCTATGTATACCTGTTTTCGAAAAAGAAAAACATTTTTAAAATAAAGGATTTTGCAATGCCAAATCTCGATACTTTTGATGAAGCATGGGAAAGTTGTTGAAGTTGGAGAACATCTCGAAACGGCAGATAATTAAAGAAGCATGGGATAATTGATGAGTTTTTTCTCTTTTTCTTTTTGTCTGCCATAGACACTAATTTCAAATATGGTGGTTATTTTTTCCAAAAGAAAAAATATTATTATAAAGAAGTTAAGAATTATTCCCTCCGTCCCAAAAATAATGTCCACTTAGCATTTTCACACAAATTAAGAAATGTCATTATTGAACCCTACATGTACAAAAATGCCCCTAATAAATGTCATAATGCACACATATTCCTATGCCTAGGAAAATGCAATCAAGTATAAAATAATAATTCAAATAATTATAAATTAAAGGAAAAGTAGGGGCAATAAGGGAAAAAAGTAGAAAAAGTTGTCTTGAAATGGGAAGTGGACATTATTTTTGGGACACCACATTTAGTAATGTGGACATTATTTTTGGGACGGAGGGAGTACAAGGATTCAATCAAATAGTTTGATCACCAGATGCTCCCAGGGTCCTGATCAAATCAGGTATAGTAACCGATAACCAGTTATATGGAAAGATTTTACATCTAAAACTTCTAGCTAATATGTCTTCTCCTCATTCTGATTTCTAGAAACATGCCGAATAGAGATGTGAGATCTAGACGAAATAAGATCTTTGTGTATTCTTTATGTCTTGGGTAACTCCTTAGTGTGAATCATAATACCTTTATCCTTAAGTGGGTCCGCTACTTCACATGCAAGAAGAACAATAGCAGCTTCACCTTCGAGAATCGAGTTACACAAAACCTTGTTCCCTTTGCAAACAAGTGGAACATTATTCTGTCGAAACCAATCGTAGCTAGACTAGTATAACTTCTTTATCATTCATGAATAAGGCATCACAGAAGAGGTTGATGTCAAACTAAGCATTATCCCCATTAACCAAAACAGAGAATGATCTTGATATTGGAAGAGCACAATTTCATTTGTATTCGTCGTAGTCTGTCATAATCTTGTTTCTGAGAATCATAATCAGCTTGTGTATAAATACATTTAAATAATTCAACACTAGAACTCACATCAAAATGAGTCTCATGTTTGACTTACAAAAAAGGAAAAATATTAATAAAAAGAAAAAAACCCGACAAAGAAAATATTAGAGTCTTCTAAATTGGTCCCAGGCTTTTTGGGATACTTAGCAGTGCATCAAGTGGGGATTAGTGAGCACGTTTATGGGCATAAGCTCAAGTTCCAGGGTGATTAGTTGGCAACTAGTGAGGAAGCAGAGCAAAAAATCACTCCAAATTACTTATATAATATCACACCCTACCTTAAACCTATGGTATAACCGAAGACCTTGATATTTCTAGTTATGTGTATAAGTAATGTTTGAGCGTAAAGGAAGTAGTTTAGTGGACTTTTAGACATTGTGGGAGGATCGAGAAACAATCTATAGCCAATGTTTTGAACTAAGTCAAAACAAAATCTTCTTGCATTGTGAAACTAATTCATTCTTGATATTATATTGTGTTGATTACTTGTATTATAAGCACATTTGTAGATAATTTCTTAAGCATGAATCCATGAGACTTGTTTGTTATTGATTTGGGATTATTACTTTCTTCTACCTTCATGACTTGTTAGATTTTGGCTCCTATTTTTGTATTTATATCGTCGGGACGACAAAATTTTGAGTCGCGGGTCTTGATGCCTCTTCTTTTTGTGATAGAATTATAGGGTCAAGATACATCATTTACATGGGTTATTTGACGACTTTGCAAGATTTATGCCTCATATGCAATTTTATTTGTATTTTTTCTTATCTCGAATATTTCAGTATTTTTGGAGATTTTTGCATTAATTGTGTGCCAAGTGTGTAGCTCCTGGGTACATGAACGATACATGACCCCATGATGATGCAAAGAATTCAAGAAGTCAAAGTCAATCCCAAGTCGAGGCGTGAATAATAAAAAAAATTACCTTAGGAGGTCAAATGCAATTAAGGGTAAAACTTTATAGTCAACTTAAGGGAGCCACCACACACATTTAATGAGGTTCCTAATCAATCCCCTTGAACTCAAGATAGTACTTCTGATCAGGAGCGCATGAGAGGAAATAGTTCGTCAATTGAAGTTAATTCTACAAGTTTATGCTAATGTTGCCACGGTGGCTCAAACCTGTTTAGAATTGTTTAAAAATATTTTTTGGTCAATTTTAACACACCCCAAGTGGGTCCTACAACCAAAAAAATGTTTTTACACTTATTACATATGGGAATTGAAGATTAAAAACCGTTACATAACTAATTTTGAAGATAGATGTGCCTGGGGGAAGAAGAACAAGAAGGCAACCCTCCACATCCCCCCATTTCTATCCACCTGTTCAACTATTTTTAGTGTAATTCTTTCTAAATTTTCATTCTATTTCTAATTATAACTATTTTATACTTTGTAATTAAGTTTTCAATTATGACATACACTTCTCATAGCTTGATAATTGCTTTATGTATGAACCATAATTGATGAATTTGATGTTTTTAGTATTTTGGGATATTCGCATTGAAATAATTTTTTTTATATTCAATGGATATAAACCTATATGAAACTTTTAATCCCTTACCTTGATCAAGTAGTGGGTTGGATTAGTATTTTGACTATGTCCGGAATGGGGTCAGAATACAAAACTAGTTTATATGCGTTTGATGTTCGTCTAAAAACCGTGTGGTTTAGGCTAATCATATAGTCACGTAGGGTATGCTCTTACCACTAGACGACTTTTGTAAGGCGACTCGAGAGAGGTCCCTAGAGTCGAAATATAGCCCCTATCTACCTGGGAGGGATTTAGGGTGATTATAGAATCCCGGCTAACACAAAAAGACCAATTTTCCCTTATGTATAGAAACATCTAAATTGTCACTATCAGGAAATACTATGACGACTCAAGCTACTCTCATCTTATATTTTTAATCTAATTGCATTTTAGTCCATGTTCCATTTTATATCATTATTCCTTTAAAGTTCATGTTTTACAATTTAGTCCCTATAGTTATTTAAATTATAAAAGTGCCAAACCCAAGTATAGTCCTTCCTTATACAACTTTGTCACAATTATTATATCAAATACGCCTTAAAAACACAATAATTAACTCCATAATTCATGTTGATAACGATAAAATAATACTTAATTGTACTACTTGGGATGTCGCGTACACTTGCAAGAAGCCTTCCCCGAGAGTGGGTTTTATATCACGACCTAGGAGACACCAGGATTGTTGGATGATTTTATTTCATGGCTCCAATGGACTTATGCTTTTTGGTATAGAAGATGAAAGTTTGTATAAAATAGGTTTTAATAGATTTTACACTGAAATTTATTACTTTTAAATGAGTTTACCCATTCTATCGAGGACTTATGCATATATTGTGTGTGTTCTGTAGACAAAAAACAATGTGTGATGCTAGTTTGATGTGATTTTTTTACTTACATACATGAGATCAACTATCCAAGTAATGTGTAAGATAACTAAGCCAAACCCAATACTAGATGTGTAGGATAATTTTTTAACTTCTCCAGCCAAGCCCAGTTTAACCGAGCTCAAATTTAAACAAGTCATGTCAGAGATGTTCAAACTTGTGTGTTTAACTTATTGGTCGAGCTCTTTTTGAGCTGAGTTTGAATTGTTCATTGATGTATCTCTATTTGTGATATATTATTCTATACTCGATACATCATTTTAGGGTTATTTAGTATTTAATTTTGGGATTTTCCCCATTTATTCATACTTCACACTTTCGTGTCTAGTTTTAGGTATTTTGCTATTTGTGAGCTTTTGGGCGTAATTTGTGTGTTATTTGTGTAACACTTAGGTATATGGAAGATATTACACCTATGGAACCTGATTTAAAGTGGAAAAATAAAGTAAATCCTTTAGTCAAAGTAAAAAAGGCTAAGGTTGGATATATTTGGAAAGTAAAGAAGTTGCCAAAACTGCACATACGTTCACTAATTAATTTAATGCAGAAATTCGGTCTGGAATTAATAGGAGATTTTTATATGAGCAGATAGATCTTTCAAACGCAATCGTTTCCATATAAATAATGTCATATCCCGATAAGTAACGAACGAAGATATGACCAAATCAATATTTGCTAAGGTTTATCCCCACCTACAAGTTAGGAATACGAATTTTGGTAAGATCAGGATTCCTTAACTTGGGGGTTACTCCTAATTTCGACCAAGAGCCTATATATATCCATTCCCACCTTAGAGAAATCATTCTTGGTGTACTTAATCATCTAAAGACCAAGAGGAAGCTTATATCAAGAGAAGAGAAGACCAGAAGGAGTTGGACAACCATTCATGGCTTTCCAACCCTTCAAATTTGTAATTTATTTTATTTTTTCTAGGGTATGAACTAATTTTGTTTAGCTTGAGATTAGCATTTGGGTATGAACCTAGACTTGTTTTATATCTATTTTAATTTGGGATGTCTTTTACATTTCATTGAAATCTGTGTTGCTATCTTTGTTTTTATGTGCTTTGATGTATTGTCTGTAGTTCTTACGGTGACAAACGTATAGGATTACCATAATAGCAGTTGGATGGTCACCTAGAAGAGGTGTAAAATTATTGAAACACCACATAAACATCTAGTGTGCGATAGTGATCTGGAAGGGCTTGCCTAACTAGATAGTCATTAGGGGTTGAGATTAACTACCAATCATTGCCCAGGGTCTCCTTACCCAAGTACCCTGGTAATTGTTAGGTCGCCACCAAAGTCCACCCGGAAGGGGTTTATGAGGAATATAGAATCATAGCTATTTCATATCACACAATTTTCCCTTACATAAATAGGTTATAACACAAGGCTAGTGGGGATTACTTGCTAGATCTCGAGCTAAACTCTCATACTACTTCTTTCTCTTTATTTATTTAGTTAACTGTTTAGAGTCATAAAACACAAACAAATATTTCAGAATCTTTTCTTTATAGCGTATTATTATTCTAGCTTCTTTATTTGCACTCGATATTTGCATAAGTTCTTCCTAGCTTTCATAGTCTCTGAGGAACAAATTCTACTTCTCATTAAAACTTGCGTACGATCTATGATACTTGTAGTGAGTAACGTGTTTGGTTAGGGTGATTAGTTACATCTTTTATTATCCATATTTTATCACACCCTTTCAGCCACCAAGTTTTTGGCAATGCAGCTGGGGCCTACATCGTTAGTCCCTGTGCTTTTATTTAGTGATTTTATTTTAGTTAGTTCTATTTTACGCTTTTTTTTTTGGTTTTGGTTATTTCAGGTTATTCAGATTGGAAGTCCGATAAATTTTGATCTTTCCATCTCATTCAGAGTGCAACCTTGAGGAATCCGCACTCCAGAAATACAAGCCGCTACTGATCCATGCATGATTGAACAATTTTCGAGTTATGGCCGATTTAGTGGTGCTGCACATTAGGATCCAGTTGGTATATATTTATAAATTCATGCGTATCTGTGATGCCTACATCATCAAAGGTGTTACTCAGGAACAAATGTACTACGTTATGTTCAAGTTCATTTTAACCGGAAATGAAAGCGATTGGTATGATTACAAACACCGTGATTCAATTCTAGATTGGGATAAACTCCAAGAAAAATTCCTAGATCGATTCTATCCGATTTAGTAGACGCTTAAAAGATATGTTGGAGTTAGAAAAATTTATGCAAGAAGAAGGGGAAAGTGTTGGTGAAGCATGGTTACGTTTTAATGAAAAGAAAGTGAGGTGTCCATTCCACTTCTCCTCGCCCGAATATCAATTAACCATGTTCTATGGAGGACTCAACAACGAGTCCAAGGCAAAGGCAAATAACTTGGGAGATGGAAGTTTTGTGTTATTAGATATAGAGAATGCTCGTATCATCATGGAAAGAGTTCTTGAAACTGAAAGAAGTTGGTCGTTAGAATCTGAAAAAGAAGAATATACCTTAGAAGCTCTAAGGATCGAAGAATTAACCCAACAACTAAAAGAATTACAATAAAAAATCAAGTTTAGAGAGCAGTTTCGTAGCTCAGGTAAATCAAATACACACAATACCTCCATTTCGTGGCTGTGGACAAAGAAATTATTTGTGGGAGAGTTGCATTAACAATCCAGCTTCGATTTCCTTCGTATCTCATCAAAAAAACCATTATTTGAATGGTAAATATAATCCTCAAGGAAGTCACGCTAATTATTATTCCCCACATAATCAAAATTGGGTCATAAATCAAGGTTACTATTATCTAACTCGACCGCAAAATTATTATCAAGCTCAACCACGACCAATATATCAATAGGTTCCAACTTATGAAGATTATTATCAAGATCAACATCATAATTTGTATTCAACGCAACACGCTACATATGATCAACCTTCACCGCAACCTTCAGATAACAGTTTGGATCAAAATTTTGATAAATTCATAGATACTTTGAAGGAAAACATGAAGGTGAGTCAACAAAGATTTAAAGAACAAGAGAGGGTTATTAAGGAGCTCGAAAATACACTATCACAAATTGCTAGTTCCATACAAATCCGGCCAAAAGGGCCACTTCCTAGCGATACTATCAACCCTCAAGATAATGCTTGTAATGCAGTTAAATTAAAAAGTGGAAAGCAATTACCTCCACTTAGAGTGGAAGAAACAAAACAACCAAACGAACCAACCCCTATTAATGAAAAGGTGGTTGAAGAAATAGTTGAAGATAAAACTGAAGTGGTAATTGAACCAAATAGTGTCTCTACAGAGAAGACACCAGAAAAGAAGAAAATCTTAGTGGTAAACAACTCATGTCCTCCATCACTGTTCCCATCACGTGTCAAAAACAAGAACAATGAAAAAGAATTCAAGTAGTTCCTTTACATGGTGAGAAAATTAGGTATCAACATACCATTTGTAGAAGTTCTCAAGACAATGCCAAAATATATTAAATTCATGAAGGACATTCATTCTAACAAACGAAGCTTAGAATATAGGGAATTGATTAGATTAATTGAGGAGTGTAGTGCTATGTGCCAAAGCAAGTTGCCACCAAAGCTACAAGATCCCGGAAGTTTTACATTTTCTATTTCCATTGGCGAAAGATGGAACGGGAAAGCTTTATGTGATTCAGGCGAGAGTATCAATCTCATGCCAAAGTCCCTGTTCGAGAATCTCAACATAGGAAAGGTGGTACCTACTTCAGTGGTATTACAAATGGCGGATCGCTCCCTCTCCCAACCAGTAGGTAAAATTGAAGATGTATATTTCCTTGTGATTTTATTATTCTTGACTACAAAGCGGATAGCCACAGGGCGTACACTAATAGATGTTGAGAATGGTGAATTGATCATGAGGGTCCAAGACGAACATGTTAAATTTAAGGTATTTAAAGCGATGAACTTCCCTGGTTCTTAATGAGATTGTTTGTTCTTAGACGCTATTAAACATGTTGTGAAGAAGAGAACTAGAAAACATGCTATAAAGGTTCCAAGAGAACCCAAGAAAGAAAGAGAGAAAGAGGAGTTCTTAATAGGCGAAGAAGTCACATTGAAAAATCCTGCTCCTCCACAAGATGCACGTATGCCCAAAAACTCTTGGTTGAGACTATTCATGGCTACCAAGAATAGATCTGAGAAGTTTGTGGAAGTAAAAGGCAATGGATTCAAATTTTGCGTGGTAGATATTGATAAGCTCACTTACTGCGGGGGATCTGATGTTAACAAATAATCACCGAGGTACACATCTAACTTTGAATGACGTTAAACAAAACTCCTCTTGGAAGACATCCCTTGTTTAAATTTCTTTTTAGATTAGTTTTATGTTGTATAGTGTATAATCTTAAGTTAGTGTATATTTGTAATGTGTTTACAAGCTAATAGGAGAGAAAGGTAGTGTGTTAATGTGCAGGAAATGATTTTGGGGTAAAAAACAAGGAAAATTTGTGCAACCCAGCAGCTTGGTGTGGTACACCACACCCTAGCCACTGTGCACCGTACCCTAGAAAACCGTGTCGACACACGCGCAAAACCGTGCCACAGTGTCATCCAGGGACTTTTTTTGGTACACCGCATGAACTCCGCAGTGCACCACATGAGGAAAAATCGTTACAACGGTTTGGAATTTAGATTCATGAACGAGAGAAACATAAGAAACCGTGTCGTCAAGAGTGCGCGTGACCGTGACACAGTCCAGAAACAGAACGTTCATGTACCGTCACAACCGTCAAGGAAATTGGGGTCAACACCGAGAGGTCAAAGTCCAATACCGTTTCGTCAAAAGCGAAGACCCGTGCCACGGGTGCATGACGTCACCTGCGGTATACCGCAGGACATCCGTGGTGCACTGTAGGAAGGCGGTTTTGAAGAGGAATTTGATTCCAAATAGGATTCTTACCTTACAAGAGTTAAACCTAGCCTCTTCCAACCTTCCCAACACGAAATTTCCAGACACAAACACTATAAATACACCTTGAAGCTTGATTAAACCTTCAAACAAACACAATAACATCACCAATCATTCCTCCATCTTCCATAAACACATATTATTCATCAAATCCATTACACAACACCACAAAACACCAAAGATCATCCAGTTTTCATAAGTTCTTCCAACACAAGTAAATTATTCCTTCTTCTACTATTGATAATCATTCATCCAAGCAACAACCTCAAGCCACACCAATCTTTCATAACTTTATTCCATACTTGGGGCATCTTGAGTTGTGGGTTAAACAAAGATGACTAACAGAACATATGCTATGGATTACAAGAAGAAGTGTTACATCATAGGGAAGAGAAAGAATTTAGAAGAAGTGTTACATCATAGGGAAGAGAAAGAATTTACCTGGAACAACAAAAGAGAAGGCCATTGATCTTGATGAGCCAATTGCAAAGAACCCAAAGCTCGAGGTAACATCACGACCACTACAAAGAGTTACAAAAAGAATGATTGTACCAGTCAAGACTAAAGAAAAGACACCAATCCAATATCAAGGTTCATCTTCAAATCTTAATGATAAATTAGGATATATATATCTACACCTCCAACATGGGCAGTAACATTGATGGAAAAGGTCGATAGATTAAAGTACGATTATAACTCCTGTTGGACGGAAATTATAAGGGTAAACTACGTGATGAACAATATTACGGAAGAATTGGATATAGATAATGATTCTTCTTTAGAAGAGGAATGAAAAAGGATACTTTATGGCAAAATACCACCTTCTAATCCTTCTCCTTAATTGCTTATATGCATTAGTTTAGTTTAGCTTTAAATTTTATTGCTTTATTGAGTCTTTTTCAAGGCGTGGGGACACGTCAAACTTTTGGATTGGGGGTGGGGATTCGTTGTCCTCATCTTTATTTGTGTTTTTGCATAAAATTTAAATTTTTTAGGGTTACAATTGGCATAGAATATGATGAATGTGCCTATTGAGCATGTTTTATTTAAGTCAATTATAGTAAGTAGTATGTTTTTAAAAATGTAACAAATATGTTTAGTATGCATGTATGAAAACATGAAGTAAAAGATAGGGTAGATTAATAAGAAACGCGTATGAAGTGTTAAGTTGAAACTTTGGGTGAGTTAACCGGTGTGTAGAATGTGACGTTTGAAATTAGTTGAAAACCCGCTTGTTTATGGACTAATAGTGAAAAAGTAACTAGATCTGGTAGTTAAGCCACTTAAAGCCTTTTTGCTTTCTCACCTTTTATCTGAATATTATTATTATCCTTCTTAGTCCCCCTGAGCCTTTCTAAATCCTTTTATTAACCACATTACAAGCCATACCCCTTAGTTTTAGGATTTAACCATATGACCCGCACTCGATTCGCAAAACCTGAGACAAGTTGTTTTAGAGCTTGAGTTTGAGGTGGTGGGTCTCATCATTGGGAAACATTGTTGATTGGGAATTTAATTGTAATTGTGATATTATTGATAATTATGAGTTTATTATTGTAAAACTTTGTCGGGGTAAAAGTATTGAAAAAAAATGAAAAAGTAGCATGATATCTCACATTAAAAGAGAGTCATAGCGAGCTTTCAAAAGAAAAGAGATATATGGAAAATATTTGGACCGGTAAAGTGGAATTTGTTATGTAATCATTATGAAAATATTTTATTAGGTTATTTGAGGATGCAAACTAGAACATCAAAATTGGGTTGAGTGAGAACATCTTCGAGTGAAACTCAAGCTATAGGGCGATTCGTTGATGGAATGTGAGGAGAGAGCCATAAAATCACTTTTCATTATTCAAATATATCATACAGTCCCTAAGCCACATTATAACCATAAAAACCTTAGTATTTATAGCTACTTGGTGGAGGAACAATGGAACCATTCGGGCGTAGGTAAGTGGACCATTGGATACTATATTAGGATCTATGATCACCCTATAGCTATTAACATGAACTAAGTTGAAGACCTCTCCTTCTGGCATTGCGAAGTTAATCTGGACGTGAATTTATGGATTGTTGATTATGTGTATATTAAGAATATGTGTGTATTATTTCTTTAGCATTACTACAAGAGACTTTTTAGATATTTTGCTCTAGGATCATTAATTGTCTTCTTCTTCTTCTTCTTATTTATTTATTGTTACTACCCTACTATTTTTATCTTGATTGTATCGGAACGATACAATTTTGAGTTGGGGGCCTTGATGTCTCTCTATTTGTGTTATATTAATCTATAGATGACTAACTGGAATTTCGATACATTAAACAAGATTTGTACCATAAGAGATATGATGGAAATTAGGAAAATACCAGTGATGCAGTTAGAGAAAGATGATTCAATTGTATGGACCGCAACAAAAGATGGAAAATACACGACAAAATCGGGCTACCACCGTTTAGTGCAAATAGAAGATAACAAAACGGGCCAAACGTCCCATGAAGGGGAACTAAATAACAAGATATTATACAACAGTATATGGGAGTCAAACATCCCATTAAAGGTCAGAAATTTTGCATGGAAAATCCATAATAATGCCATTCCGATAAAATGTAATCTTGGAAAAAGGAAATGTATGGAAGATAAAACCTGTGAATGGTGTGAGGTCGGAAAAGAAAATATTGAACACATTTTTCTTAAATGCCAATTCTGTAAAAGTGTATGGGCTAACTCACAATTATAAATAAGGGTTGAAGATAATTTTGAAGGTAAGATAGGTGAATGGATAATTAAAATTATTGATAGTTATTCAGCAAATGGTTGAGATCAGAGACTCGTGACTGCGATCGTGTTATTAACACTCTGGAATATATAGAAGGCTAGGATGAAGGGCTTTTTTGAAAAAAAGAAGTGAGTAAACCAAGAAATCATTGAAAAGAAAAAATTTACTATTAGACATATTTTTGGGGAGACGACTGATAAAAATCAAAACAAATCAGGAGCCAAGGAGAAGTTAACAGAACTGGATGATGATGAGAACCCAATACTAAGCGATGAAAATGATATGATTTGGCTATGTGATACATCACATGTGAACAACTGGGAACCAACGAGCATGGTGTCTATCTCGGTTAATAAAGAAGGGATGATATCTAATCTAAATACGAAAAGAGCAAGAATCAATAGCAGCCTAGAGGGAGAAGCATGGTCGGTTTTTTTGGCCATGAGAGCGGCTGCTGAACTTGGAGCTAAGAGTAGTTCTTTCTACTCGGATAACCTTAAGTTAGTTCAAGGTATTAATGGTGGAACAGGGTCGACTGGAGGATTTGCCCCATGATTTCAGAAATATGGATGTGGATAGGCCATTTCACAGAATGGAAGGTGAATCATGTGAAAAGGAAGTTCAATGGTGTTGCGTATACACTCGCAAAATGTGTCAGGAACAATATTGTTATTTCTTGTCCCCCTAATGTTTCTTTAGTCGAGTTTTATTCTAGTATTAGTAGGTTATATTCGTCTTGTATCAGGCACTGATGTTTGCTTTCTTGTGACAAAAAACAACATTTTAGGGTTATTTAGTATTTAATTTTGGAATTTTCTCCATTTATTCATACTTTTCACTTTCTTGTCTCGTTTTAGGTGTTTTGCTATTTTGTGAGCTTTTGCTCTTAATTTGTGTGTTATTTGTGTAGCACTCAGGTATATGGAAGCTATTACACCTATGGAAACTGATTTAAAGTAGAAAATGAAAGGAAATCCCTTATTCAATGTAAAAAAGGCTAAGTTTGGATATATTTGGGAAGTAAAGAAGTTGGCAAAACTGCATATATGTTCACTAATTAATTTACTGCAGAAATTCTGTCTGGAATTAAGAGTACGTTTTAATATGAGCAGATAAACCTTTCAAACGCAGTCGTTTCCATATAAAGAACGTCAAAATCCGATAAGTAAAGAAGGAGATATAACCAAATCAATATATGTTAAGGTTTATCCTCTCCTACATGTTTGGAATACGAATTCTGGTAAGATCAGGACTCCTTAACTTGGGGATTACTCCTAATTTCTACCAAGGGCCTATATATATATATATATATATATATATATATATATATATATATATATATATATATATATCCATTAATACCTTAGAGAAATTGATGGTAGTAATGGTGAGGTTGCTTTGTTTGTGGGAAGGAGAAGATGGGTTCCAGGAGGCGACGAAAGGCTGGAGAGCGGTGACGGGGTGCTCATTCTTCCAGGCGTCGGTTTTCTCAGTTATGGCGGCGTGAAGATGGATGTGGGATCGTGGATTGTTGGTGGAGAAAAGGCTTGTTGGTGGAGAAAAGGCTTGTTGGTAAAGAAATATCCACGAAGGCCGGCAGGGTGTTCGTGGAGGAGGGGCCATGATGCGTTGTTTTTCTTGTGCAACGCGGCAAAGATGGATGGACGGGGCTGGTGAGAGAGAGAGAGAGAGAGAGAGAGAGAGAGAGAGAGAGAGAGAGAGAGAGAGAGAGAGAGAGAGAGAGAGAGAGAGAGAGAGAGAGAGAGAGAGAGAGAGAGAGAGAGAGAGAGAGAGAGAGAGAGAGAGAGAGAGAGAGAGAGAGAGAGAGAGAGAGAGAGAGAGAGAGAGAGAGAGAGAGAGAGAGAGAGAGAGAGAGAGAGAGAGAGAGGGAGAAAAGAGGGTAGGGTTGGGTTGGGTTGGTTTTTTTTATTTCAATAGGGATATTGTTTTAGTTGTTTTTTGTTACTGTGAGTATAAGAAGGATGGGGGAGATTTTTGGGCTTTTACCTTATTCTAGTTGGGTTTTGTTGGTTTAGTTAGGATTGGGACTTTGTGAGTATTTGGTGGGTCCTTGTGTGTTATAGAATTAAGTACAGAAAATAAAGGAACCACAATACCGCTAGTGTACGGTTCTCCAAGTAATACTCCGACAAGTCGGATTCGTTCTCAGGGATTGGACTGGTATAACCCAAGTGTTCAACAAATAAATAGTAATAATTGCAAATACAGAAAATAAAAGATGAGAAATATTTATTTGGTTTTTATATTACTCCTAAGAATGCAAGAAAATAAATTACTGAAAATAAATACTAAAGGACTAAGATGCAGATATGAGCTATACTTGAGTCTCGCTAGGTAATCACCTAAACTTACCTAATTAATGCTTTCTTTAAGGGCAGATCTGATATTTCTATATTAGTCGGGACTCTATAATCTCCTAGCCCCCGTCACGTGGACCTAGGAGCTATTCTCAGATGTTACAAACCCCGTCAGGGCGATTATAATCCACCTTTGAATGAATACTATTTTACCCAATTGGCTATAAGGTTAACTAAGTCCGTCAGGATCAATAATTTCTACCTTACGTTTATTATCTAGTTCAGTAATTAAACCCCCCGTCAAGGCGATTACTTCCCCACCAAAGTGAATAGCTTAATTACTATGACCTATCTCCGATTAGCTAATTCATTGATAGTGAAATTAATATAAAATAAGAAACAATATGAAATACCTAATTCAAATTAAACTAGAAACTAATCCCAAATTGAAATACATGAATTAAATAAATTAGGGTTCATCCCATTACTATTCTCAAGTAATTAAGGTTTAGCTCATATTAAAAGTAAAAACAATAAAGAAATTAATAATATACATGTTCCTAATAACAGAAAATAAGAACCTAGATAGAGAAATTGGCTTGAACTGTTGTTGGAGATATAGACAGTCTCCAGCTTCTGCTCTTGCTTCTGCCTCTTGACGCTCTCTCTAAGGATGTATATATTGAATGAATTGTGAGAGGTACTGAATTATGAGGTCTAAGGGGTGTATTTATAGGTGTTGGAAGACCCTAGGTCGAATTTGCTTGGAGTGGAAGACAAGGCAAAGACTCTTAAATTCGTAGCTCTAAAAGATAAGATTCTGCTGATTTGATTTGGTCATATCTTTTTCAATACTTATCCGTTTGAGAAGTTCCAATATATGAAACTGCTTGTCTTGGAAAGCTCTTTCTATCGGTGCAAACCATTCGTTCAGAATCCATGCCAATCATTTATTATGAATTAGTCTCTAAAACGTGGCTGGATTTTCAGATTCACAAGGCAGCTTTATCTTTTCCTCCTTTGAATAAATCTTTCCTAAATCTTCTTATTTCCATGTAAATCTTCTTTTCTTTCATCTTTATCTTGACTTGGTCTCTAAGTAATTACCATTTATCTTTTAAAGCTTCACATTAAATAAATAATTAAACCGCATATGCTTAAAAAAGAATAAATCAATAAATCAAGAAATCGAAATAGGAAAGTGGCACTCTAAAAATAGAAACTCGACTAGAAATCACTTCCTAACACTTTAAAATACACTAAGACTTTATTCTCACTTCTCCTCCTTGGATTGGTCTTTCATGAAATTCAAGAACCTATTTAACTTTGCATCAAAAATAGTCAAATTTACGCACAAAAGCTCAGAAAATGCAAATAGTTAAATTCCAAGGGGGAAAAGTGTAATATGACAAATTATGCATAAAAGTCTATCTAATAAGTCAATAATTCACCTAAAATGATGTCTCCAGAGGGCTAATAATTAGAACAAATAGGGAGACATCAAGACCCCCAACTCAAACCTTTGTCGTCCCGACAAAGTAAAATTAAAACAAAGGCCCCTTTTAGGTGAATGCAGAAGGTAGAATCAAGAAAATATTCCCAAAGCACAACTTAAAACAAATCTCATATAGTCTAATCTAGGAATTAATATACACCTACACTTATCATGCAAAATCAAATACAAAACAATATCAATCCTAAATTAATTTCACAATGCTAGAAGGTTACGCTTAATACTTATCTCAAGATGGTGGCTATAGGGTGTTCCTCGATCTTTACTTGTGTTGAATGTTCCACTTAGAATAATCCCTATTAACTCACCGTGCATCTAGGAATCACGAGGACTTTATCTTTTTAGCATAGGCTGAAGGACGGTATGGTATGTATATTTGGTAAATTTGAAGTGAGCTTTTGGCTCTCTCCTCACTTACCATCAACAACTGTCCAAGAGCTTGAGTTTACACTCGAATAACGTTCTCACTCAACCCAATTGACGCGCTTAATTAGCGTCCCCAAATTAACCCAATAAGCACTAAGGATGATTCACCTAAAAATTTCCACTTTGCCGGTCCGAATATGTATATTCTTTTCAAATCATTCGTTTTTCTTATAGCTATGACTCTCTTTATGATGTTGAGATATCATGCTATTTTTCACAGTTATGCCTATTCATAACTTGAGCTCGAAGCTTCTTTTCCATTCACTATTACCCCGGCAAAGGGTTACAATACAATAAACCTGTGAATCATCATCATATATAGCACAAAGCATCATTGATAAGCTCAAAAAATCCCAACCAAATGTAAATTCCCATATAGTGGACCCACCACCCCAAACTCAAGCTCAAGACAGGAAGTCTCAGGATCGTGATTCAAGTGCGGGTCATATGGTCATGCCTAACAATCTAAAGGGATATTGGCTTATAATGTGGCGACAAAAGAAAGGCTTAAAGGCTGAAAATTTGTCTAAGAAGGATAAAATTAATTCAGGGATAGAAGGCCAAAAAGGATTCAAAGGGTTAACAAAGAACTGCCTCTATCATCTTCCTATTTACACAATTTGTCTCTAGTTCATACCTAAGTGGGTTCTCTACTCATTTAGATCTCACGTTCTACAAACCACCTATTATACTTAAGCACAAGTTTACTTCTTTTGCATTGTTCATTAATTTTTCCTATCAATTATTTCATATTTGCATGCAATCAAAGTTCAGTTTTACACTAACTCCTAAAGTCAACTATTTTCTATCATTAATTCACAAAAAGAATGCTTGATGGGGGCATTTAAAACACTCTACAACTCTACAGTCAAAACATTCCTCGAACTAAAATTGAAAAAAAACTGTAAAACACATAAAATTGGGATGAGGCAACGAACCCCACCCAAAACTCAAAAATGAGTCGTGTCCCCACGACTCGAAAAAGACTCAATAAAGCAAATAAACAAATAAAACAAATAAGAATGGGATAGGAAAACGTATCTGAACCAGCACGAAGCTGGTTTCCATGGTTGCGTGTAGGTTGAGCTCCTTATGTTGCGTAGGTGGCATGTTGAACATTGCTCACTCTACATAATATGATTTGCATAAGCTCCAACTCTTTTGTGACTTTTTCCTATGGTTGTCAATCACCTCTTCATGATTATCCTCCAAAGTTTCCAATTCTTCCAACTACATCTTTCAACACCCAAAAGTAATACAAGCTTCTCCAACTTCTCTTTTCTCTTCATGGTATTCTTGACCTCCCAATCTTGACATCTCAATGGACCCCAAACTCAAAACTTCAAATAATCAAAAACTAGAGAGGAGTTTTGAAATTTGATGTTTTGAGGATTTGTAATGAAGTATTATGGAGTCATATGAGATGGGTAATGAATATGTAACAGCTTGGGGAAGGTTTAATGAATAGGATTGAAGCTTTGATGAAGAGGTTTAAGGTTGAAGGAGAAGATTTCTTGATTTTCTTGAAGGATTTTGGTGTTAGATGTGTGTTTAGAATGAAATAGGAGGAAGGATTTAATGTTCTTGGGTGTTGTAGTGGTCTTTGTGCAGGTACATAAGGGGTAGGATCTGGAAAATTCGTTTTTGAAGAGGCTAGGGTTTATCGTTAAGGTAAGAAGTTGACTGGGCCTTGATCTCTTCACAAACCGCCTGGCGCGGTGCATACCTGCGGTGCATGGGTGTACCGCGAGGGTACACCACAGCGCTGTGGTGTGAATTTCTCGCTTCTGCCTTATACCCGTGCTAGCACCCCGTGGCACGCGTTTGCCGTGCGGTGCAGGGGTGCGGTGCATGGGTAGTCCGCACGTGCTCCGTGAAAAAACCCGCGGTGCATACCCCGTGGCACGCGTTTGAGCGTGCGGTGTAGGGTGCGGTGCACCGCGCCTATCAGCCTTCTTTTTTCTCGCTTCTGGAAAAGACCCGTGGTGCGCGACCCGTGGTACGCGTTTGTGGGCGCGGTACATCCCTGCGGTATAGGGGGTACACCGCGGGGGTAGTCCGCGCCAGCCTTTGAATTTTCCAAAAAAATTTCTTTTGCGTTTCCTAGCACCCCAAACTCGATTCCTGCACCAATAACACACTACCTTTCTCATTTCTTTTAAAAGTAGACACTAAAACTTGACACTTAACTTAGAATTATACACTAGGAATTTAAAAACTTAAAGCAATTTAAACATGGGTTGTCTCCCAAGAAGCACTTTTGTTTATTACGTCTTTAAGTTCGACGCGTTACCTTCCATGAAGATGGTATTGAGGCCCTTGCGGTTCTCCTCCGCTTGAATTCGCCTCGTCCTTGGCATGTAAGCTTCAGAACCTTCCCCCTTAAAATTTTATTCAATCGATCTCTGAAAGGGGGAGGGTAGTATCTCCGTTTCGCCTTCTTACTTTCATGACGAAACGTATTCTTCACCACACGATAGTAGATAACCGTCCTCAACGGTATAAGCTCATTTTTATTCTCTTCAATCTCGCATTCCTCTTTAAAGTGTGGTGGGTAGGTGCTCCTCCTTGCCGCTTTACTCTCGCGGTGTAGCACCTTTCTTGCGTAGCATCTATTGATCATTTGTAGTGATAGAGGTGATTCCGATATTCTATCTCTAATGATGATTTGTGGTGGAGATAGTGATTGGTGAACTTTTTGTGGTGGGGATTCGATTTCTGTTTTAGCATGAACCTTGAATTCTTCAATTGATTCTCCAACCAACTCTGATTCGTCTTCGCTGTCAACCCAATCTTCCACTATTACTTCATCATATTCTTGATGTGGAATCTTAATTTCGATCACCTCTTTTTCTTGTTTGCGTTCAGTGTCTTGATCATGTGCACACACCATAGGAATAGCAATCTCAGTTTCAATTTCTAGGATTTTCGTTGCTACTCCTTCTTCCATCAGGCCAATAGGATTGTCAACCACATGGTGGTCTTCATTTATAACCGGCATGATGGTCATATCACTATCAATAGTATCTTCCTTCAATACCTCCTCCTCAACTACTTCTTCCAGTTGATCTCTTCCATCCCTCGGGGGAGTGGAATCTTCATAAGACATACTACCCCATTCTTCTACCATCTGTTGCATGCGTGCAACGGTGGCGGTTGTTTCTTCTACTAAGTGCTGGAGTTTAGAACGTATCTCATTGTCAATTTCTTGCTGATAGTGCTGAGGTGGAGGTTGTTGAATGTTTCCAACCCATTGGTTGTTCCATCCTTGCTCCTGGGGATAGTGATATGATGATTGTTGTTGATTATTCCCGATCCATTGGTTGTTCCAATTTTGCTCTTGCGGGTGTTTATAAGGTGTTTGGTAGAAGTTACTACCCCATTGTTGTTGTCCCGAAGAGTCTTCCCAATAATCATATGGATCGGGATCTAGGTAATGTCCTCTATACATCTTTCAATAAAATCTCTTGATCATTACCTAAATAAAGAACCTGTAAAAACAAAACAAAACAAAGACAAGCGTAAAACTGCAAAAATAAAAATAAATAAACAAATAAAACTACTTAAAGATTAAACACCGGGGTCACACGCTGCAATCCCCGGCAGCGGCGCCAAAAACTTGATGGGTCCTTGTGTGTTATAGAATTAAGTACAGAAAATAAAGGAACCACAATACCGCAAGTGTACGGTTGTCCAAGTAATACTCCGACAAGTCGGATTCGTTCTCAGGGATTGGACTGGTATAACCCAAGTGTTCAACAGATAAATAGTAATAATTGCAAATACAGAAAATAAAAGATGAGAAATATTTATTTGGTTTTTATATTACTCCTAAGAATGCAAGAAAATAAATTACTGAAAATAAATACTAAAGGACTAAGATGCAGATATGAGCTATACTTGAGTCTCGCTAGGGAATCACCTAAACTTACCTAATTAATGCTTTCTTTAAGGGCAGATCTGATATTTCTATATTAGTCGGGACTCTATAATCTCCTAGCCCCCGTCAGGGTGGAGCTAGGAGCTATTCTCAGATGTTACAAACCCCGTCAGGGCGATTATAATCCACCTTTGAATGAATACTATTTTACCGAATTGGCTATAAGGTTAACTAAGTCCGTCAGGATCAATAATTTCTACCATACGTTTATTATCTAGTTCAGTAATTAAACCCCCCGTCAAGGCGATCACTTCCCCACCAAAGTGAATAGCTTAATTACTATGACCTATCTCCGATTAGCTAATTCATTGATAGTGAAATTAATATAAAATAAGAAACAATATGAAATACCTAATTCAAATTAAACTAGAAACTAATCCCAAATTGAAATACATGAATTAAACAAATTAGGGTTCATCCCATTACGATTCTCAAGTAATTAAGGTTTAGCTCATATTAAAAGTAAAAACAATAAAGAAATTAATAATATACATGTTCCTAATAACAAAAAATAAGAACCTAGATAGAGGAATTGGCTTGAACTGTTGTTGGAGATATAGACAGTCTCCAGCTTCTGCTCTTGCTTCTGCCTCTTGACGCTCTCTCTAAGGATGTATATATTGAATGAATTGTGAGAGGTACTGAATTATGAGGTCTAAGGGGTGTATTTATAGGTGTTGGAAGACCCTAGGTCGAATTTGCTTGGAGTGGAAGACAAGGCAAAGACTCTTAAATTCGTAGCTCTAAAAGATAAGATTCTGCTGATTTGATTTGGTCATATCTTTTTCAATACTTATCCGTTTGAGAAGTTCCAATATATGAAACTGCTTGTCTTGGAAATCTCTTTCTATTGGTGCAGACCATTCGTCCAGAATCCATGCCAATATTTTATTATGAATTAATCTCTAAAACGTGGCTGGATTTTCAGATTCACAAGGCAGCTTTATCTTTTCCTCCTTTGAATAAATCTTTCCTAAATCTTCTTATTTCCATGTAAATATTCTTCCCTTTCATCTTTATCTTGACTTGGTCTCTAAGTAATTACCACTTATCTTTTAAAGCTTCACATTAAATAAATAATTAAACCGCATATGCTTAAAAAGAATAAATCAATAAATCAAGAAATCGAAATAGGAAAGTGCACTCTAAAAATAGAAACTCGACTAGAAATCACTTCCTAACACTCTAAAATACACTAAGACTTTATTCTCACTTCTCCTCCTTGGATTGGTCTTTCATGAAATTCAAGAACCTATTTAACTTTGCATCAAAAATAGTCAAATTTACGCACAAAAGCTCAGAAAATGCAAATAGTTAAATTCCAAGGGGGAAAAGTGTAATATGACAAATTATGCATAAAAGTCTATCTAATAAGTCAATAATTCACCTAAAATGATGTCTCCAGAGGGCTAATAATTAGAACAAATAGGGAAACATCAGTATTGTGTATGTTACATAGACCTTTAAAAATAATTGTCCCTTTTTTTAACCTCTTTGTATAACTTCTTTATCATTCATGAATGACGTATCACAGAAGAGGTTGATGTCAGAGTAAGAGTTATCCCCATTATCCAAAACAGAGGATGATCTTAATATTGAAAGAGCACAATTCCATATGTATTCACTGTAGCCTGTCATAATCTTGTTTCTGAGAATCATAACCAGCTTGTGTTTAAATACATTTAAATAACTCAACACGAGAACTTACATCAAAACGATTCTCATGTTTGACTTAACAAAAAGGAAAAAAATATTAATAAAAAGAAAAAAAGAATCCGACAAATAAAATATTAGAATCATCATAAATTGGTTACGGGCATTTTGGGATACCTAGCTAGTGCATCAAGTGGGGATGAGTGAGCACGTTAATGAGCAAGCTCAAGTTCCAGGGTGATTAATTGGCGAGTAGTGAGAAGAAAGAGCCAAAAACCACTCTAAATTACTTAAATTATATCACACCCTAACTTAAGGCTATGTTATAACCGAAGACCTTATATTTTTAGTTATGTGTATAAGTAATATTTGAGCAAAAAGGAATTAGTTTAGTGGACAATTAGTCATCGTGGGAGGATCGAGGAACAACCTATAGTCACCGTTTCGAACTAAGTGAAAAAAAATCTTCTTGCATTTTGAAACTAATTCATTCTTGATATTATATTGTGTTAATTACTTGTATTATAAGAACATTTGTATATAATTTCTTAAGCATGACTCCATGAGACTTGTTTTGAATTGATTTGGGATCATTACTCTCTTCTACCTTGCATGGCATGTTAGATTTTGGCTCCTGTTTTTGTATTTATTTTGTCAAGACGACAAATTTTTGAGTTGCGGGTCTTGATGCCTCTTCTTTTGTGATAGATATATAGGGTCAAGATACATCATTTACAGGGGTTATTTGACTTCTTTGCAAGATTTATGCCTCGTATGCAATTTTGTTTGGATTTTTGGCTCATCTCGATATTTCAATTTTTTTTGGAGCTTTTTGAGTTAATTGTGTGCTAAGTGTGTAGATCCTGGGTACATGAATGATATATGACCCCAGGATGATGCAAAGAGTCAAGAAGCAAAAGTCAAACTCAAGTCAAGGCGTGAAAGGATTAAAAGTTTACCTGAAGTCAACCTCAAGTCAAGGCGTAAAATAATTAAAAAGTTACCTTAGGAGGTCAAATGCAATTAAGGGCAAAACTTTATAGTCAACTTAAGGGAGCCACCACACACATTTGATGAGGTTTATGATCAACCCCCCTTGAGCTCAAGATAGTACTTCTAGTCGGGAGATCATGGGAGGAAACGGTTTGTGAATTGAAGTTAATTCTACAAATTTATGCTAATGTTGCCACTTTTGCTGAAACCTGTCTAGAATTATTTAAAAAGGTTTTTTGGTCAATTTCGACACACCCCAAGTGGGTCCTACAACCCAAAAATGTTTTAACACTTAACATATAGGAATTAAATATTAAAAATCGTTACAAAACTAATTTTGAAGATAGACGCACCTGGGAGAATAAGCAAAGAAGAACAAGAAGACAACCCTCCACATCCCCCCCATTTCTATCCACCCGTTCAGCTATTTTCAGTGTAATTCTTTCTAAATTTTCATACTAGTTCTAATTATAACTATTTTATAATTTGTATTAAGTTCTTAATTATGACATACACTTCTCATAGCTTGAGAATTACTTTTTGTATGAACCACAATTGATGAATTCGATGTTTTCTTGTATTTTGCGATATTCGTTGGATATAAACCTATATGACATTTTTTTAATCCCTTATCTTGATCAATTAGTGGGTTGGATTTGTATTTTGACTACGTCAGGAATGGGGTCAGAATACAAAACTAGTTTATATGCATTTGATGTTCGTCTAAAAACCGTGAGGTTTAGACAAATCAGATAGTCACGTAGGATATTCCCTTAACCACTAGACGACTTTTTTAAGGCGACCCAAGAGAGATCCCTAGAGTCGAAAGATAGCCCCTATCTACCCGGGAGGAATTTAGGGTGATTAAGAAAATCCCGACTAACGGAAAAAGACCAATTTTTCCTTATGTACATAAACATCTGAATTGTTACTATCAGGAAATACTATGACTACTCAAGCTACTCTCATCTTATATTTTTAATCTAATTTCATTTTAGTCCATGTTCTATTTTGTATCATTATTCCTTTAAAGTTCATGTTTTACAATTTAGTCCCTATAGTTATTTAAATGATAAAAATACCAAACCCAAATACAGTTGATGTCTCCTCTTTTGTTCTATATTTATATGTTTAGGAGACATCAAATTAGGTGCTTATCTGGCTATTTTAATAGACTTTTAGTAATAATATGCAATATTCCAATTTCTCTCCTTCGATTTTAGTATTTTTGATTTATTAAGCTTTTGCGCGTAATATTTTGTATTTTAGTGAAAAGTTTGTAGGTTTTGAATACTAGCTAGGAGAGGAGTTCGAGAAAAAATTCAAAGATCGTGATATAGAGTCAAAGCATGAAGACAAATCCTGAAGAAATTGAGATTTTAGAGCTGCAAATCTGGAAAGTTGCCAAATATTGCTGATTTCGTGCCACCTAATGGTAGATTTAGCCGCTGACTTGTGAAGAGAAAACGTGACCCATTGAGTTACGGAACTTTAGCAACTAGAATGAGGTCAATCGGACTTGAAACGAGTCGGTTAGAGTTGTTTTAGTGGAGGTGGTGAATCAGTTACGGGATTTTGGGCTAAGATAATGGACTTGGCCCTTTATTATTTCGTTTAAACATTAGCCGAGGTCCAAGTCCGATTTTGATAAGTATAAATAGGGCTTTTGACTTCTATTTTTCACACAATTCATTATTCACAAAGTCAGACAAGAAGAAATGAAGCAGAAGCAAGGAAAAGAAGAAGCTTGGAGCTGGAGACTGTATATATCTCCACTTTGCAGCCGAATCATCTTCCTAATTAGGTTTCTTATTTCTATTTCTGTAAAACAATTATGAATTCCTTTCAATTTATTTTCTTAGTTTTTACGATTATGAGCTAATTTCATTTGGTACTTGAGAACGCGTAATGGGTTAAACCATAATCTATTTCATTCTATGTCTTTGAATTTGGGATTAATCTAATTGAAATCGAATTGGGTATTTAATATTTTTCTTTAATTTATGCTTATTGACTATTATTGAAGTAGCTAATCAATATTAGGACTTAGTGCTTAGGCTATTCCAATTAGTGACAATTGGATCACCTTGACGGGGGGTCTAGGTACAGAACTAATTAACGAATGTAGGATAGAAATTATTTGACCTTGACAGGCTTAATTAATCTTACGGCCAATTGGGTAATTAGGTTTTAATCATTCGAAGGTGGACTATATTCACCCTGACGGGGTTTGTAGCACCTGAGAAGAGCTCCTTAGTCCAACCTGACGGGGGTAAGGAGATAATTGAATCCCGACCAATATTATTTACCGAATTCGTCCCTTAAACAATACATGGAATGATTTGATTTAGGTGAAACCCTAGCGTTACTCGAGTACTACCTCTCATATCTTGCGTACAACTATTTTTACTTGCGTCTAGCTTTATGTTTGCATTAATTTAGTCTTTTCAATATTTGTCTTAGTTATTAGAAAAACAAACAACCACTCTTAAAATAATTTACTTGCTTTCCGTGCAATTAATCACTATCTGATAAGCATTAGAGTCAACCAATCCGTCTCTGAACGAATCTGTTTATCACTATTATTACTTGGGACAACCGTACACTTGCGGTTGTAGTTCTCTTTTCTTATTGCATTTATTTTAGAACACGCTAAGGACCACCAACAGTCTTTCCCTATATAACTTTGTCACAACTATTATTCCAAATACACCTTAAAAACATAATAAGTAACTCCACAGTTCATGTGGAGAACGATAATATATTACTTAATTGTACTACTTGGGACGTCGCGTACACTTGCAAGAAGCCTTCCCCGAGTGTGGGTTTTATATCACGCCCGACCCCAGGATTGTTGGATCATTTTATTTCATAGCTCTAGTGGACTTATTCTTTTTGATAAATAAGATGAAAGGTTTTTATAAAACGGGTCTTAATAGCTTTTAGACTGAAATTTATTACTTTTATACGAGTTTACCCATTCTATCGAGGACTTATGCATATATTGTGTGTGTTCTGTTGACAAAAAACAATGTGTGATGATAGTTTGATGGGAACTTTTTTTACTTACATACATGAGATCAACTATCCAAGTAGTACGTAAGCTAACCAAGCCAAGTCCAATACCCGATGTGTAGGATTATTTGTTTAACATCTCAAACCAAACCCATCTTAACAGAGCTCAAATTTAAACTAGTCATGCGAGAGATGTTCAAACTTGTAACTTATTGGTCGAGCTCTTTTTGAGCCTAGCTTGAATTGTTTATGATTTTTTTTAAATGTTTGAAACAGAGTTTCCATGAACGGTTGGTATTGGATGGATTACGTGGTATGAAACTATGAAACATAATATTAATTTTTATAATAATAGTCTAAAGAAATATAAAATGTCTAAGTTAATATTGAAGGTTTAGTAATACATTCATAAGTAAATATATATTAATTTACAATCTTAAATATAAACGAGCATATACGGGTTTATTTTCTTACCGAGTTCAAATTGAAACTTGAGTTTGAACTTATTTATAAACAAACGAGTTAAAACAAACTCTTTCTCGAGTTGAGCTCGAACTGACTTGTGAGCGGTTGGAATCATTTACAACCAAATGTTCTCAAGTAACTTCATTAGCAAACAAATTATATAAGCGTAGAACTTGTGACAACTTTTATATATATATATACACTTTAGTTAACATCTTTCCTTTTTTTTCTGTAATTTATTTGTAAAGATTTAACAATCCTGTTTTTAAAATATAATTCAATCCTAAATTTTTCCTATCTTCATATTTTGTTGTGATTATTAAATGAGTTTGTTGATTTATTTTATTTAGTCTTGAATATTTTTCATGAAAAATTTATATTTTTCTTTTTGTTATATTTGTTTATTTGTAACAAAGAAAATCTTTTAAAATGAATCACGCTGTTCTACAAAATTTGTTCACTTACTAAAAGTGTTGTTCCAAAAATATTGTCCATTTAGCATTTCAAGACAATTTTAAAATATTTTTACCATTATTATCCTTACTTTAATTTTTAATTATAAATATTACTTTATTACTAATCACACATTTCTATAGTGCAATAGATATGTATGGTTAAATATACACCACAATCAAGAATTATTAATATGTACTATATTTTATTATGTTGAGCTCAATAATGATATTTCTTTATTTATATGAAAAGTTAAGTGGACAAATTTTGTGGAGCAAAGGGAGTAACACTTTACTATATTAATACTCCATCTATTTCACAAATAATGTCCACTTACTAAAATGGTAGGTATCTTTTTCAATTTTTTCCACTATCATCCTTATTAAATATTGAAATTTATATTTTCAATACATATTTAAAATATCAAGACACTGTATGAGGGATATTTTGTAATATCGAATGAAATTATTATATTTTTTAATATGTATGAAAAACTAAGTGGATATTATTTATGGAACAAAGGGAGTAATTAATAATAATGTTAGAAAAATTAGTAGATAATCCTTTACTCTGGATGTAGCGCTAATCGTTTTTAAGGCAGTAATTCACCATGTTAATCTGTATCAATCTATTAGCAAAATTATTAATCAATCAAGTTGTTGCCTCATACATCAACCACCATGAATAATCCAAAAAATCAGTATAAGTCAAATCAACATAGGTAGTTAGGCGACAACAAACAACATAGGAAGTGAGGCGACACCAGATAGCGACTCTGATGTTTTAAAAAAAAGGTCACGCTTTGTTAACTTAACAATACCAGATCAATGGAGACGCTTGGCAGAAATACGCTGCGATATTGCATCATTTAGTGTGTTTTCTGGTGGCTTTTGGAGGCGACAAAGAGTGGTGGTTGAGTTCTGATAGGCCTGTCAAGGTGGTGGAGCGTATTTTGGAGTGGTTAGTGCTTTTTGTTAGTGGCGTATTTTGCGGTTGTTTCATTTTTTGGCAAGATCCGAGAGAAAGGGAGTTGACTATGGCGTGATGAGAGAATTAAATATAATAAGGGTTGTTTAGTTAATTGGAAAATAAAATTAGTAATAGTGGGGATTGTTATGAAACTATTTCGAAGGATATTAATCCTTAGTCCATAGACTAATATTCTATGTATGAAGCCCATGAAAACAAAATCTTAATCGTGTCCAAAAAAATGAAAACAAAACCTTAATAGAGTTTACTTAGAGAACAAGTTGTCTTTCTCTATAAATAGGGTTCTCCATCGTATAGACACGTTCTCATACGGTCAATAATACTATTCGGTCCTCCTCTTATTCTTTGTCTCTTACTTTTTCTTTTACTTTCACAATACGTTATTAACACGATAACCTCTACTTTCCGAGTTATCATCACACTAGTTTCCACATCCAACTTTCAAATAACCAATTAATTTTATTAATTTTGTCTCAATTGATGCTTATCGAATAACATATAAATACTTTAATAATTAATTAGGTAAATATTCACCTTTTCTTTTTAGCTTACTATGAATAAGGAAAGAAAATCAAAAGAAAAGTAAATATAATAAAATGTTCTTCAATGGTAGCAGTGTTGTTTTTATGTTATACATCATTAGTCCATAAGTGGTTGTCCTATTTTTCTTCGCATACAAATTAAGAAAAAAAATTATTAGATTTTGTGTTTATTAATATATCCTTCGTAAAGTATTTTGAATTCTTAAATTTTTATTAGAAATCAAATATTAATATTTAAATAGTGGTAGATTTAGTATCACATAAAAAAATATCTTAATTTTCTGAATATATAATCTTTTGTAGACAACTACTTTTAAAAATAGTGACAACATTTTGTGAATAAAGAAAAACATGTTTATTTGAATTTTATGTTATTATATTACTAATTTGGGTAAAAGTGAATAATATACCTTTTTGAACAATTTTTTTTTTATAAAAATTTCTTTAAACATGATTTTTACACTTTTTTGGTACGTGATCCAGGATTGTTTGCACACACCACGACTAATTGCACAGGGATATACACGCCTATATTTCCGGGTAAATCTGAACTAAGCCAATCACACTTGTTAACAAATGAAAAAAAATTAAAACTTGTAAAGAGAAACAAAAGTCATTATTACTTGACTCTTGACAATTTTCTCGTTGATAAAAAATCACTTTAATAAATCTTGATATAAAATTCGCGATAAAGTCACAATATTATAGAGGTTAAAGTTATGAACATACTCTTTTAATTATAAAATAAAGAATTATTACTATATAAGTTCTCAAAATAACATTAACTTTTTTCTCCATTTTTTTTAATATCCTTTTAAAAATCCTCAAAAAATTTCTTTTATTTTTTGTTTCTTTTTCATTTTTCGTTTCTTTTAATTATTTTTTTACCCTTCTTTTATTTTTGTATCTCTTTATTCTTTCTTCTCTTTCCTCCAGCCACGTTTTCATTCTTTATTCTCTTCTTTTCTCTGGATCTTCACTTCTATTTCCATCCTTTTTTCTTTTCACTTTTTTTAAAAATATTTTTGCTGCAATTGATACTTGATTGGTCATCTACAACCACGTAATTTTGTATCTCTTTTCTTAACCTCAATTCTTTTTTTTTTTTGCTTTTTTGTCCATTCTTTTCAACAATTCTTTCTGGATTCTTTGTCTTTTGCAGTGTTAAGTCGTTAATTCTTATCTTATTAGTAATCTTAGAAAGAACCAAATAGAAATCTTTATTTCTCAAGTGTTTTTAGTTACAAATAATTGTTAAACTTGGACTAAAGTACGCTATTAACCTGTCAGTCCCTGTGGAGACGATACTTTCTTATCACTATTACTACTTGTGATGACTCAAACACTTGCGAGCAGTTATTATCCAAGGGTATATTATTTATCACACCTCAATGAACATCAATCACATTGAAATTCCACATGGTCTTAAAGAGATCAGTGAAGAGTGTATCGTGGCAAATCGATAATGAAATGGAAAATAATGCTCTAATAATGAGAAAATGGTCTACTTCTTAGGTTAGAATACCTTGGTCGAAGGAGAATGGGAAATTTTAGAAGTTGCATGTCAAAAATAATCAGCCACAAGTAGTTGAACCATACATATTAGCCATACTAGTGACAACCGAGGTAGCCAAGTCGTATAACCCGATACATGCGGCTAGGGAAGGTGTAGAACCATATATACATCATCCAGAGGTTTAGAACCTTATATTCCGGATATGCCGACAATCAGTGGGGAAATTGAGTCTCCGAAGATAGTGTCGTAGTACCTAGATAATTTCTTACATAAACTTACTAGTCAATGGAGGCCTCCGCCAGAGAAACAGAGAAGAATGCCTCCATTTGTTCATATTATTGATAATACCAAGGGAATAGTCGGGGATATATAGAAACTCCATACACAGGTGTTGGATAAAGGGAAGAGAAGTATATGCGGGAAGTTCGTCAAAGAGTACGAAGACCAACTAGTTTTGAGGAAAGGTAGATGTCCAATCAAATGTTGATGGAAAATAAAAATAAATCATATGTCCTGGGAAATATTTGACACTCCAAGGCAAAATAAGTTTAAACCACCAACGATGCCGACATTCGACGGGATTATCGATCTTAAAGCTCATGAGTGTGTGAATCAGATGCACATGGAGTTCATTGTGGAATCTGATGCAGATTATTTTCGAGTTTTCCCTGCTACTCTAACAGGGAATTAACAAAAGTGAATTTTCAAGTTACAACCCAAGTCAATGTATAATTTCTCACAAGTAGTTGATGATTTTCTGTGCAGGTTCCCAAACAAGGCCAATGACCAGATAAATTCAAATATATCGGATATATGCCAAAAGAAGAATGAAAATATTTAGTCTTATATGGACCGGTTCAAAAAAATTGCGTATAATATTGAGTATTTAGACCAGTCTACTATGTAATATGCATTCATCTAAGGGTTATTCAAACTTGACTTTCAGATTTGTTTAGCTGCAAGGTCTAACCCACATCGTGCGACATAATAGTCGCACCGAGGAAATACATATACATAGAAAAAATATGAAAGAGTGTCCTGGTAAAGGCTAAAGTGAGAAAATGTGATGAATAATGCTTTATGTCAAATACGAAGTGATTGATAACAGAAAACCGGTGAAGTAGGTGGGTATAAGGGATTTAGAAGATTCAAGTCGTATGACGAAGATATAGCATGAGAGAGTAATAAAAGAGTATGTGATAAGTATCCTTATGAGATTCAATGATAATAGAAATATCTATGGAAGAGAATTAGGTGTACATGCCACCTAAATTGTATGTCGATGCCGTGACGAGAGACAATACAAAATATTGTCATTTCTATAAGGACCAAGGTCATGAAATTGAAAGGTTGGGAGATTTGGGTAAGTTGCCTTGTCCCTCCGAGGGTAATGTAGGAATCAAAAAAATCCAAAGGAAAATCAAGACCCTATCATCAGGAAAGAAAACATGAAATAATAAATCATGTCTATAGAGACATTAAGCTTAGAAGTCAAGCCGCACACCCCAATCCAAGCAAGATGGACATAGGTACAAATTTGAGGTAAACACAATTTTAGGAAGGTCTGAGGGTATTTGACATTATGGGTATGAGGTAAATGTCATAGCAAGGTTGCCTGAGATTGGAAGAGATTATTGTTGCGTGGTAAACACAATAGTCAAGGGGTTCTGAGAGTGGACACTCTAGAAACAAAATGAAACAATACATGCATGCAACATAGACCATGCATTATTTCTGCAGTCCTAAACATGGTGATGTGGTACAATTTACTGATAAGGACGCCAGTATGCTAGTTTCTGCCCATGACAATCAGTTAATAATCTTAGCATCCATTGGAAACGGGTTGATGCGTCGAGCATTAATCGATGCAAGAAGTTTGGTAGACCTGTGTTATGCAGGTGTATTTAATCATTTGAAGATAGACCATAAAGATGTAAAGGCATACACATATCCGATCAAAGGATTTACGGTTCAGAGCTTTCAGTCGACATGCAACATTGTGCTTCTGATGATTATTGGCCAGGAGAACCTTTTAAAAAACGTGATGGTACACTTTGTGGTAGTGAACTGTGATTTAGCATATCATATCATTATCGGGATAATTAAACTAAAAAAAATGTAGTCTCGATATACCATTTAACACTGAAGTTGACTGCACCGTGTGGAGTAGTTGCTATCCAAGGTGACCAGCAATGTGCGCGAGTGTGCTATTTTAACTCCCTCGGGAGACCAGTATTAACCGAGGAAGAGTACAAAGGAAAGAAAAAAAATAAGATTTCGGTAACAAATTCAAATAGTTTGTTTCAGAGTTTGAAATTAACACATGTGCAAGTCGACTCGAAGTGGTCCTTGGTACAATATTTTTTCCCCTTTGGAGTTTTTCGTAATGAAAACAGGAAGTGTGAAAGAATAGCCGGCTACAATAAAGACACTCTCAAACCTTTATTGTTTTTTTATATTTTCTCGACCGTGAAAAGTCGATAGAATGTAAAAAAATCTCAAACTCGTTAAGATAATTGACTAGGGGGTTGGCCGATGGATTCCCGATCTGAAAAGTCGATCAAAAGTAAAAATCTTTTCTCGGCTCCTTAAGATGATCAATTAGGGGTCTGGCAAATGGATTCCTGATTTGAAAAAATTGATAAAACGTAAACTTTTCTTGACTCCCTAAGATCATCGATATAAAAACAATTTTTCATTGGACACATAATCAAAAGACCATCACCTCTGACACTAATTATTAGATCCAGTGGCATCAATAAGACTAACTCCCTTGGCCTCACAAAGACCAGCTTCACTCGCTACCTGAAATTGAAGTCATAATAAGGCTAAGTTAGACAGAGGAATAATTATAAGTCCGACGTATCATCCGAAAAGAGACAAACATAGCTCCGGTAATAAGTACGACGTAGTATCAACAAAGAGACCAATATAGCTACGGTAATAAGTACGGTGTAGAATCAACAAAAAGAACGACATAGCTTTTGTAATTAGTTTGTTGTTGCATTTGCAAAGAGACCTACATAGTTTTGCTAAATAAGTCTGACATAGCATCGGCAAAATCCCAACTGGATTGTCAGAAACATAAGTCTGGCGTAGCATCAACATAAGACCAACAGTATAGTTGGAAACATAAGTTTGACGTAGTATTGGAAAAAGACCAACTCTATTATTTGAAAGAAGACCTGACTGTATTGTTATTCAAGAAATTTTTTCTCTTACAAGACCAAAGCAACAGTGACCAATGAAAAGTTGGCTAGAAAAAACAAAGACCAACGGACAGCTTAGCGAGAAAAAAAAGAGCATTAAAGCCTTGGAAATCAAAAGTAAAAGATCTATAAAACATTGGCAGATAAAACCTAAGACCAACAGAAAATTTGAAAGAATAAAAGGTAAAACCCCCTCGGCTTGAAAGTTAGGGGTCAGGTAAGTTAAAATCATCAAACGTATGAACCCTTTCTTATGGTTATACTACGTAAAGCTTGAATAAAACTGATGATTATTTCCTAAGACCTATAATAGGCACTCAGAAAATACCTTATATTTCCCAAGGTAAAGGGGTATAAAGCATATAAAAATAAAAGCGCATGTATTGAGAAATATAAGAAGAGAAAGCAAGCAGAGTAGAAATAAGGAAGAAATATTTTATTAACAAATTTTACTGCAGAATTACAAGTAAAAACTACAAAGTTGAAGGCAATATAAGAAAGAGATTAAACTACAAAGAAAAAGGCAGTAAAGACAAAGAATCAAAGAATGTTCTGAGACATATGTACTCGAAAACATGCCCCAAAGTAGGATCATGCAAAGTTCTCCTGAAGCAAAAATTACACAGAGATGTATTTGAAATGTACGCCCCGGAAGCTGGCCCCCCAAAAATAGTATGACCCGGATGAACCCGAGGAATCTCAACCTAATGGGGAAAAGAAACAGATGGAGAAGGTGATGGTCACTTTCTATTGCTAAAATGAGCTAGAGGTTCCCTAACTTCACTAGAAGATGTAAAAGATCTGTTGTGAGAGGCAGGAGCTTGTGTTTGAGAACAGTCAGCCATAATGAAAAAGCGGTAAGCAAAGCTACTAAGGGAAAATGAAAATGGGTTGACGAAAATGGAAAAAAGTCACCACATTATTTATAATATGATATATAATGTTACATCTTCCCATGGTAATTTTTAGGGAAATAATTCTCGTATTTTAGGTAAAAGTTAACAAACATAGCCTCAACAAATTAGATATTATTTAGAAGTTCAACATAGCCTCGACTATTAAAGAGTTCACAAGACCGACGTAGCCTCAGAAAGTAAGATATTGTTCACAATTCCGGCGTAACATCGGCAATCAGAGAGAGATTACAAGACCGGCATAGCCTTGACAAATCAAGTATTATTCATAAGACCAGCATATCCTAGGAAATTAGAGATAGTTCACAAGACCGACGTAGATATGGAAAATAAGGTATTATTAGTAAGAACGGCGTAGCCACAACAATCAGAGAGATTTCACAAGAGCCTCAGAAAATCATTTAGTATTCATAAGACTGACGTAGCCACATAATAGAAAGAATTATTCGTAATGCCGATGTAGCCTCGACAATCAGAGAGAGTTCACAAGATCGACGTAACCTCAAAAGGAAGAAAGAGTTCACGAGACGGATGTAGCCTCGGAAAATCAAATACGACTCACAAGTTTGACGTAGCATCGAAAGTCAGAGAGAGATTACAAGACCGACGTAGCCTCGACAAATCAGGTATTATTCATAAGACCGACATATCCTTTGCAATTAGAGATAGTTCACAAGACCGAAGTAGACATGGAAAATGAGGTATTTTTAGTAAGAACAACGTATCCTCGACAATAAGAGAGTGTTCACAAGAGACTTAGAAAATCATGTAGTATTCGTAAAATCGACATAGCCACAGAAAAACAGGTATTATTCATAAAACTGATGTAGTTTCAACAATCAGGGAGAGTTCACAAGATCGACGTAACCTCGGAAAAATGAGAGAGTTCACGAGGTCGATGTATCCTTGGAAATTCAGAGAGTTTATTCGCAAGATCGATGTAGCTTTGGAAAGCCATAGATTGTTCCTAGTCCCAACATAGTCTCGGCAAACGAACATTGGCCTACCGGAAACAATTCACGCATATTAACCCCTACTATTGACACCCTCTTGGAGGTGTGATCCTAAAAGATGGTGTTGGTATTCAATAGGAGTTGCTTTTAAGATTGACATAGACTAAGGATCAACTTTACCTATGCAGACCAATGCAGTCCTTGGCATCTTATGTGTTAGAACACGTAACAATGAGTAAACCAGTCAGAGATGTTAACCTTTTATCGGCGTGAAATGCCAATATGTTATGATTCCTTTTGATCATATCCGCATAAAGGATATAGATCTCATAAATTTAGAGAGGTATTGATAAGTCAAAGTATGATGTTGATACTTGGACGATTCCGAAGAGACCTAGAATGTCCAGATCAAAAAAATAAAATAGTGCGCCAAGCGAATGGTATGTCTGTCCAAGGGAGCGGAGTGTTTAACTCTTTTCGGGGAAAGTTTCCAAACCAATTAGGGAAAACACTCAGTTTCGCGTGAAGACTATGTTTGGAAGCCTATACTTCGTCAAAGAATTATCGTACACACTCCTCTTGACCTTTTATTGTGAATCTTGATATCGCTCGACGCACTTCTTCGACATCTATAAATACCACTCTCCACAACATAATTCGACACGCTCAGAGTACACCATAAACTATCTCTCTCTCTCCAAAATGGATGTGGTTAATATATATTATGCTTAAGTATCCATAGCTCCTGCGGGTAATGTAATGCTCAATATAAAAAATGCTAATATTAAGTGTCGGAGTGCCATTAGGATTTCACCTCCCTTTACTCCTAACATAGTGTTTGGTTTCAAGAAGGGATTTGAGAAGAAGGCGAAGCCTCGAGCAAGTGAAGATAAATATATTTAGATGGTGATCGAGATTAAGGTACAAATTTTTTAACATTTTTCACCATCCATTGTCTTAATTCTATCTCTCCTCCTCTTATGTCGACACATCTTCTTCTATGTCCGTTGTGCTTGAGGCTTCAGGCTAGATCCTTGGGCCGAGTATGCCGATATTGTGCCAATAGTGTAACTTTTTATGCTCTATCACGCCCTTTCCTATGTCGACTGAGTCTAAATAAGGGCATATGGAATCGCTAGCAATGAACATTTAACGTGACTAGATCCAAATAATGGGCCTGGGACAAATATATCCCTCTCCAATCTCTTTGAAAAACCGGTAAAATTAGACAAGGCAAGGTATACACCCACCTCTTTCAAAAAAGGATGATATCCCAAATCATCATATAAAGAAGGAGAAACCTCCGAAACTAAAGGGGATTTATTAGAAGTTAGCGATATCCTCTATGGGACATGGGGAATATATGCATATATACTCTACAGGATGAAGGATAAGATGTGTTTTAGATACATACATCGGAAAAAGAACAGAAAGGGAAAAAGGGAAAATATGTAGAAAGAATATGCAGCCTTACGTACCTCTACAAAGACAGGAGTATTTCAACCTAACAAAAGGTCCAGTCTCCCAGTAAGTAATAATTAACAAATAACCAGATAAAGCTAAAGAGAAGAGGAAAAAGAAAGAGCCGAAATAATTATATGTTCTTGCCTGAGCATGAACGCATCCAAGGAAGAACGTGTCAACAATGCAAAATTTTGAATATAACTAGACAATGGTGATAGATTAAGTTCACTCAACCACCTAGATACGAGAAACGTATAAAGGACGTGTCATTATTGTACCTATCAATAGGGTATATTAGTGGATCGATGACGATGCTCAAAAGAAACCTTGACAATTATCAACGACAAAAGTAGAAAAGGCTTGAATAGAGAACAAAAAATCTAATATTTCTCGAGGAAATTTAAAGGGTTTTTTTATAGGAAGAAATGTATCCCGGCTTTGGGTCAACGCGACTATGCAAGATCAACCAGGAACAAAGCACTGATATCCCTGACAAGGATGAATGTCGTAACTCCGAGCCTTAGTAGGGAGAGAATTGCAAAGATTCAATAATCCCCACGATCCTGCCAAAGCCCGCCTCACCAGCCCATCGCAAGAAGACATGGGCTATAGGATAGTTGAGAGTCTCTTAAAAGATCATGATGATAGTGGTTGGGTTTGATATTTGCATAAGATTACTGGTTCTTTATATAAATAGGACCAGCTTATGTAGTCACAAGGCTAATTAACGTCAAATTATTTTTGCAATAAAGATATTTAAATATTTTTCATTTATATTATAAATCACAACTAATTTTCGTTGTATTCAATAATTTTAGTCCATATTTTATATCTGGTAAAACTTTGTTCTATACTGTCCATACTCAACTCAACTGGTGGAGCCGTGGAGGGATCTCATCTCGCTCAACCTAGTAGTCTGGCATGCAATACTGACACAAAAACATGATATGAAGAACATATGCTCAAAATTGATATTCTATGTATGGCCTGACTAAGAAAATATCGGCCAGAGGCCCATCAAGTTCCATCACAAAACCAAGGGCCAGATCAGGCCCTACTCAAATTCCTCTACAAGTAATACTATGCCTAAATCCACATGTATCTAGTTCATTATCATATGTCTTACTTTTACTCTCTGGATCTCTTAGTCATAGACACGTTATTTGTATCTTTCACCCCTATGTGAAGTATACATTATCAATGTAATCTTTTTCATGTCCATAGTTATGAATTGAGAACTAGAGTGGAAACAGAAGCACACATCCATCTTTTCCTTTAACCATGTTTTCGCAAGTACAGATAGCAGGTTTCCTATCTGATCATTCCTAACTTTTCCAGACATTTCGCTCGAGCCACAGCTCAAGCTAGCTCCAGAGATCTAAGATTGGCGACTTAAATAACTTTCTTTAGCATAAAATTTTCTATCTCCCACTGTAAAGGCGGGGCGTTAATATTTATTTTTAGTATCTTTATCCATGGTTTTGTCCTGCTAATTTTTTTTTGGAGTAATGATATATGTCACCTCTTTTCATGTCACCCTTTTATCACCCATCTATATATATGTTTTGATTTCCTTGAGTAGAAGATAGAGAAAAATTAAATAGGATAGTGAAACACATTCATTGGTACATGTAGGCATACACATAAGAGGTGATAAAAAGGTGATACAAAAAAGGTGACAAATATCATTACTCTTTTTTTTGCCTTGCCTACAACTTTCTTATTCTGAGCTATTGTCTAAAGAGAGTGATATGTGATGCCTTATGATCAAGAAGATTGTCTTATTTTTCAAGTAATGAGATTAGAATAATACTTTGAATTAACTACAATATTGACCCTACTCTCTTATTTATAAGTGCTTGAGTGTATGTGCACCTAGTTCCTATAATCCTAGGTCCAAACCATACCTCAAAGCCTCCATATTACTTTGTGATTTCCACAAAACTTTAATAACCATTTTAAACCCAATAAATTGTGAAATCTCACATTTTGATCATGATTACATAATTTTTAACTGTATTATAACTTTCCGTATCTTGAAATTTGATTATCAATTGAGGTATAAATAAGAAATTGGGTATTTACTAACCATCCATAATATGGACTTTTACATTAATGAGATTGGCTATGTCTATATATAGTAATGTACTATAATATATTTTTTATTAATATTGAGCAATCGTCTAACTAAATTTTCATAACTAAAATTTAATTATAGTAGAACTGTTTTCTTTTACTAGTGATTTTTGTTTTTGTTTTTATGTATAATTTTTGGTGTTTTAAGTATTTGTATTCTTTTATAATTATCTCTAATACTTTTACTTGATAACTCATTTAGTACAATATTTTAAAAAATTTATTTGTCTTATTACACCGATAAAAAAGAATAACTGAGTAAATAATTTCTTTCTATACATAGATTAGAATATATGTGTCACCGCTTTTTATGTTACCTTTTTATCATCCTTATATATGCTTTGATTATCTTAAATAAAACATAGATAGAGAATATAATCATGATAAAAGAATCAAATTATTGGGTCATGTAAGTATACATCTAGGTGATGATAAAAGTGTGATGCAAAAAGGGTTTAAAAATTATTTCGATACAAATTATTTCCTAATTTTTGTGTCATGATTACATTTGGGATCATTAAAATATGTATCTATGAAATTCCAGCCTAATTAGGATATATAGTGAATGATTACAAAAAAAAGGCGACATGCAATATAACCATTTATTCCCCTACTTATTTTTCTATCCCAAAATATTAAAATTGGGATAACAAACACGTTTGCATTATATAAATAGATAATTAATTAATTAAATTATTAAAAAATTAATTATCTACTATATTTAGTATTGGCATTTGTTATTTGGCATTGTATAAATACTATACTGTATGAGGCTTTCAATATCAGCAAAAAAAGAAAGAATCTTGAGAGAGAATCAATTTAGAGAAGAAAAAGAAAATGGTGAAAGAGAGAGGTGATGAGGGAAAAGATGATCAACGAAAACAGAAAGGAAAGATGGTCGAAGATCAAATCAAGAATGCAAAGAAACCGGTTGGACATTATAAATGCCCTAGGTGTGACTCAGACCACACAAAATTTTGCTACTACAACAATAACAGTATAACGCAGCCTAGGTACCTATGCAAGAACTGCAGAAGGTACTGGACCCAAGGTGGGTACCAAAGGAATATACCAATTGGTGGTGGCATCCGAAAGGTGAGCCATGGAAAAGATTCATCATCCCGCTCCGGTGGTGAGATTGGCTCATCAAGCAATGTCACACCACATCTACTTGTAACGAATTTATCTAGTATGGCAAATTTACTCACAAGTAGTTTTGGTATGTACCCTGGAATCCAATCTATGAGAACTTCATCTTTGGAAACTAAGCCCGCTGCGAATTCTCAGTATACTTACAATAGGTCTACGCCAGATAACGTTGCTACAGGAATGAAAAATATGAGCACGGCTCTGCAAAGAGGTAATAATTCGGGAATTGTTTCTATTCCATATGGATTCAATAGGTTTGAGACTGGAAGCCTTCAACAAGGTGTTGCTCCACCAATACATGGTGGAGTTTCACCAATCCAGAGCATAGTTCCACCGATCCAGGGTGAAGTTGCACCGATTCAGGGAAGAGTTCCGCCGATCGAGGGTGGAGTTCCACCGGTACAAGGTAGAATTCCACCGATCAACGATGGATTTCCAGCAACCCAAGGTGGATTTTCAGCAATCCAAGGTGGATTCCCGCCGATCCAAGGTAGGGCTCCACCAAACATTTTTTCAACTTATCAAATTTACATGTCAAACAACAATAATAAAAATATTATTAATCAAGGGAAAGAGTCGATGGTCCTAGGCGATTTCCTTCCCTATGGGGAAAATTTTTATGCCATGAAGGGTAATGGGAATGATATGACATATCAGTCTAATCAAAGCTTCAATCGAGCATCTAGGCTAATGGATTTTCCGAATCGAGGTATTACCAATACAAACAATATCAATAGCATCAACCCTATGTTTACTTCAAGGAACCACACCAACAACATTAATAATACTAACCCTATGAATGCTTCAAGTTCCACCACCTGCAACAATTTCAGTGGGAACAACAACGATGAAGATGAGGACGACCAGAACAATAATAGCTTTCCTAAAGCTTATCTCAGCACAAATAAGTGGCCAGATTATTTTCCAGAATTTGACCCACCAGAAATATAAGGGTAGTTTGATATAATGTCTTTTCAAATCGCTCTATAGCGAATAAATCTTATTGTCGTTGAATTTGTGAGAAGTTGGGTATTTAATTTTCTTTGTTTATCTGTATTAATGAAAAAACCAGGTTTCTATTAAATGGTGTATTAGATTTATTAACAAAGAAATTATCATTGCAATCATTTTTTTTTATAATTATTTAGTTTAAATATTAATTTTTATTTTGTTTATCATATTTTTTTATCTCTTTAGAAAGAATTACAAAAAATAAAAATAAAGTATACTCTATCCAACTTGTTTAGATTGTCCATTTTCAAAAATATTAGTTTAAATATTTTGTCAATGTAGATTATCAAGACTTTTTTTCATGTTTTTACAGTTTTTTCCTGATAAAGTAATAAACATATTGTTCCTCTTAAATTCAACAATATGCTATTGCTTTGTGAAGTTTGTGTAATCAGGGTCGTATCTAGGTTGATCTAGGGGGAGGGGGGTTTGGAACAATCAGTGGGGTTGAATTTCTAGTTTAGGAGGGATTGGAAGTGAAAATCCATATTTATTTAAGGATTCTTTGCTAAACTAAACCTGCCATTTTCTCACTGTGTCTTGGGACCAAAGGACACCCCCGATCATCCCATGTACGTAAACATACTAGTATTAATTGATATATCTTGGATTGTATATATACAAGTCAAGGAGATAACCGAATTAGAGAAAAGAAGGATTTTTATATTGTGTAAGATTGTTATTTTGTGCCTCGATATTTTAAAAATAGGGGCAATGCCCAATTAATTACACAAAGAGTGAAATTATTCCTAAATAACTACAAGTTCAAGTTAATTCCTAATTAACTTGGAAAGAGTTGGAGGGTTACTAAAATACCCATAACCCTATTAATTATTACTTTAATAATATATATCATTTAATTTTTATTATTTTTACTATATAATATTTATTTATTTATATTCTTCACCACCACCTCCAGCCCCGCCCCGCCACCAGCCCCACCACGACCAGCCCCACCAACCAACACCACCACCATACACACCACCTCTCCACCGACCACCAACACCACCATCCTTACCACCACCATCACAACCACCACCCCACCCACCCCTACCACCCCCACCACTTGCACCACCCGCACCACCGCCTCTACCACCACCATCAACCCCAATCACCACCACCTACCCCCATAACTACCCAAACACTCCCACCACCACCACCCCCCATCCCCACTCCCACCATCACCTCCCACACCCTTACCCCCACTCCCACCACTCCCACCTGCCAACCCCCACCCCACCACCACCATTTTTCTCCGCCAACCACCACCTTCGCCCATAACCACTACGACTAGTTCCGTCACCACCAATCACCACCAACTAATTCCATCTCACGCGCGCGTCCATGATTTTTTTTTTTAAAAAAAATCATAACTTATTCTAAAAATATCGTAAATATAAATTATTTGCATTTTTGGACAAGACAAATTAATATTTTCGTCTATGAATATTTTTGTTTTCTTTAAATTTTTGAATTTTTTTAATTTCGATAATCCGTTTTATGACACAAAAAAAGATTTTCCGAATTCAACCACATGCGCGTGTCCGTGAATCTTTTTTTTAATAAAAAATCATATCTAATTCCAAAAAAATCAGAAAAATTAAAAGATTGCATTTTTTGACGGGGCAAGTTCATATCTACATCAGCTATTTTTTAGATTTTTTGAGTTTTAGAATTTCGATATTCAATTTTATGTGTTTCTACAATACACAAAAATATATATATATATATATATATATGTGTATTCCTGTAACACACAAAATCATTGAATCAATCTAAAACTGTCTTTCTTTAACAAGATCATTTGTTATCTTGATTAATTGCATATATCCTATTTTTACTCGTTTTTTACTATCGCGATGTATTATCTCATTGTCCAACCTCTTTTTGTTATTTTGTGTGTTGATCTAATACACAAAACAGTCATTTGTGTATTATAGCAACACACAAATTCATGTATTCCCTTTTAGTCATGCCGTTTTCATACAGTGATTTTGTGTATCACATGAACACACAAACCGATCGTTTTGTGTAATGATGTAATACATAGAAAAAAGTGTCTATTACCTTAGCGTCAGAGACCCTAAACACTAAAAACCATAAAATTTCAAAACTAAAATCCATAAAAACATCAACCCTAAAAACCATAAAACCTAAAATCAATAAACTCTAAACCTAAAAAATCTAAATCCTAGCCCCTAAACCCTAGCCATAAACCTAAAAACACAAACCCTAACCCCCAAACCACAAATTAAAAACCTTAAAACTAAACCCTAAAAGCCCAAATCCTAAAAGCCTAAATCCCAAAATCTAAACCTTAAATTAAAAAAAAAACAATAACCCTAAACCTGAAAATCCTAGAGCCTAAATCCTAAAATAAGAGTAAGGACTAATATGATAGGGTATGTGATTTTATGTGTTCCAGGAATACAAAAAACTGAGTTTAGTGTGGTCCTGAAACAGACGAAATCACAAAGAGTGAGAAAAAGGACTAGTATGATGCGGTCTATTATTTTGTGTATTTCAGTGCTACACAAAACTGACTTTTGTGTATTATTAAAATCCTAAAACGCTAACCCTAACCCTAAAGATGGTAAAAAAAGTAACTAGAATAAACTAAAATTATTTTTATGAAAATACACAACTGGAAAACCGTAAACCGTAGTTCCTAAACCTTAAATACATAAGCCCTAACCTTAATGAAACCAAACTCTAAAAACCTGAATCCTAAACCCTAAACCTAAAGATACTAATCCTATTAAACATAATCACTAAAACCATAAACCCTAAAGAACACTAAAACTTAAATACTAAAAGGAGAAAAATGACTAATATGAGAATGTCTGTTATTTTGTGTGTTCCAGGACTATGCAAAACTGGTACGCACAAATTTGAGTTTTGTGTGTTACAAGAATTAATACACAAAACTGAGTTTTGTGTATTCTTGTAACATACAAATCACAGATAAGGAGATAGAGGACTAGTGTGATGTGGATTTGTCATTTTGTGTGTTACACTACTACACAAAACTAATTTTCGTGTATACTTGTAAAACACAAAATCACTGATTAATGAAAAAGACTAATATGACGTGTCATTTTGTGTGTTACATGAACACAAAATATAAAAAATACATATAATTCAGTATCAACACATTCTCTTTTATTTTAAGTATATTCCATAATTACACAACAATCGATTTGTATATTCATGTGATACACAAAATCAAAGACATGATGGGACCTGAGTTACTGGAAATGACTGTTTTGTATATTACAACAACACACAAAATAACAAAAATGGGTTGGGAAAAAAGTTAATACACCAGTATAGTTAAAAACAAGTAAAGAAGGGTATATGCGATTAATAAAGAAAAAATGATTTTGTTACAAAAAGGAATGCTTTAGAATGATTTTATGATTTTGTGTGTTATAGGAATATATATATATATATATATATATATATATTGTAGGAACACATAAAAGTGAATATCAAAATTAAAAAAAAAACCGCTAACGTAGATATGAGCTTGCCCAATCAGAAAATGCATTTTTTTTAATTTCTTTCTTATTTTTTTGGAATTAAATATAAATCTTTTAAAAAAATATTCACGGAGCGCGTTTGTGGTAGATTTGCAATCTAATTTCGTGTTTTATAGCAACACATATAAAATAATATAGAAATTATAAAATCAAAAAATTAATTTTTTTTTAAAAAAATCAAAGAAATTCATAGACGTTTAATTTATCTCGTCCGAAAATGTAAATATTTTATTTTTCTGTTTTTTTAGAATTAGTTATGAATTTTTGTAAACAAAATACACAGACGCGCGCGTGTGATGTAATTTGTAAGTGGTGATTGGTGGTGACAGCGGTGGCAGTGGTTATGGGCGATAGTGGTGGTGGTTGGCGAAAAATAATGGAGATTTTGGTGGTGGTACTGGTGGTGGTGTTGGATCATGAGGTGGTAGAAGTGGTGGATGCATGAGGTGGTGGTGGTAGTGGTGGATGCATGAGGTGGTGGTTGTGGTGGTAGATGCGTGAGGCGGTGGTGGTTCTCGGTGAAGGTAGTGGTGGTAGTGGTGGTCGATGGATAATGTATGAGGCGGTGGTGATAGTCGGTGGTAAATGCATGAGGTAGTGGTGGTGGTGGTTATAAAAAAAACAAAATAAATATATAATATATTATGAATATTATATAATAAAAAAAATAGTTAAAATAAAATTAAGACTAATAGTGAAAAGTAAATATGAGAAAGTGTTTAATTGAGAATTAATCTCTTAAACTATGCGTAAATAGGAAAGATTTTTCCTCCATTCCTTTTTTTGGAATGAAATTTGACGATTTGTAATTAATTAAGAACTATATCTTAGAAATATTCAAAATTGAAGGCGAGTTTGAGTAAACGACTTGAATGTTTTTTTTTTGAGATATGGTATTAGTTGACAATAATTAGTACTTCTAATTAGTTATATAATATTATTTTCAAGAAGGATTTATTCCACTAATTAATTTTATTTTTTCTTAAGAAAAACTTTGATTAATTTTAATATATTTCACATATAAAAATAACTTATTATTATTTGATAAATTAAATAGCACGAATAATTCTTGTAATGAATTATTATCACTAAATTATGTATTGGTTGAACTTATGAATTATATGTAGGGTTAAGGATCATTCAGTTCATAATAGACGGTAAGTTTATTTAAATAATACATTAATAATAAAATGGAAAGTTACTAGCGTCCCTTTTAACTAAAAATATAATAACTAAATTGATTAATTAATTAGAAAACAAAAAATTAATTAAATAATATAATTTTTATTGTAATAGGGGGCATTGCCATCGAGAGACGGGGATGCTTGGGGTGCAAAAAGAACTCCACATGTTTTTTTTCCAACGTTGGGAGGGGGATGGAGAGGATCGGTGTGGGGTCAACTTTGTTTGGATTTGTGACCCAAACATATAATATCAAGTACTATAGAATGGATGAGGTGGTCATTGCGATTAACACAATGAACAAAATGTATACGATGGTCGTAAATGACAACATAGTATAAGGTCAATTGATAGTTGAGTGTAAGGACACAACAGGCCGCGGGATCGGCGAGCCTGCTGTAGGCCGGACGACGTGATAAACACATCATAAAGATTCTTGACCAAGTAATCATAATTTGGCGCTTTGATTACGTGAAGTTCATGGTGAAGGATGATTATAAATTAGGTGGCAATCATACGGTCAAGTAATCCTCTATATGGTCAACCTCACTGTTACATCTAGATATGTATTTAAGGGACTTAGAAGGATCGCCTTATCAAATGTAAAGTGACTTATAATTACTAAGGATCAGATGCTCTCAATCTTGAGTGTGTATGGATGCAGTAATTTCATTAAGTACTTATGATTTGATATACCGTGTGTGCAGGCCAATTGCGGGCCTTTATCTCCTGTATATTGGGTGTACGACTTGTCGTTCATGACATGTACACTCAAGAAAGAATCTTGAAAATATCCACTTCATAGTAGGGTTGTATTGATTAATCTCATTCCTGCAATACACTCTCCGGCATATCCGGCATATCAAATTATTGAAAAGTTATTAATGTTAAGTCGGTAATTGAAAACTAAGTAATACCTGTAAAAAATCCGAATACAATTATGATGATTGTGCATGATGTAAACTCACAAATCTACTATTGTAATGCAAGAAGTAATATTTGGTCACTTCAACTTAGTAGGTCAGGTATAAGGATCGCATCACATCGATTCTTTGCATACCAAGTGTTTACTTGTTTGAGTCCAGTCATGTTTCCGTAGTGGAATAGCCACACAATTAGTAAGTTAGAAGTGACTTGTCAAGACGCTTATAAGCCAAGCATAAAAAATTGATGTCTTGTATTTTGTGATGAATTTAGTGGATAATGAGTCATCATTTAGGGGGTTTGTAAGCATTAAAGAGGGATTTGTCCCTATTCTTTGAGTTTTTTAGCCAACCTCAGATATAATTGTATTTGTAGAGATTTTTAAGATAATTGTATATTTAGTGTATAGCTCCTATTCACGTGGATGATAAGAGATGCCGGGATGAAGCTAAGAAGACAAAAAGTGAAATTCAACCCTAAGTCAAGTCGCTAAGGAGCCAAAAAGTCTCTCTAAATGGTCAAGTGCGATTTTTTGGAAAATATCACCGTCGACATTAAAAAATCAACATAATTAATTGGTGAGAATTTTGATCAAGCCCCTTAAGCTCAAGATATCCTTTTGAGACTAGGTCGGATGACAAGAAGCATTTCATGAATCAGAGTTGATACTACAAAGTTATGCGAGTTTTTCCACGATAACCCAAGTTGTCCAAAATTACTGAAAAATATTTTGGGTTACATTTGACCCACTTAAGTGGGCCCATCTTGATTCACCTAAGTGGGCCTATCTTGACCCAAAACATTTTCTAATACTTTATTTAGTTTAAAATTAAGATCAAATCAATTAGAATTCAGTCATTCAAAAGAATAACACACCTCCCGACAAAAAAAAAAAGAATAACAAACCTGAAAGAAATTTCATCCCTGCTCTTTCTCCTCCCAAAGAAACAAGGAGACCTTGATGATTGTACCTTATATAACAACTAAGTATAAGTATACTAGTCTTCAAAAAATAAAAAATAAGCATTCCCTATAAAAAATAACAACAACAAATTACCTGAAGGATTTAAAGGGAGGTCCTTTTTCCAAAACGAACAGGACCTTCCGGATTTTTCTCACACTCGTCCATGCGATTGAAACAATTAGCTAAATAGATACTCCCTCCATTCCTTAATATATGACGTTTTAGAGTTTTTCACATATATTAAGATACCTAAAAAGTAGGGAAAGTTTAGTTAAAAATTACTAAGATATCCCTACTTTTAAGAGAGAGAAAATTAATGATTAACTATTAAAAAAATTAAAACAAGGATAAAATAGGAAAAAGATTATTTAATGTGTATTAAAACTTGAAATGTGACATATATTGTGGAATAAATTAGTTTGGCCAAAACGTCAATTATTATGGAATGGAGGGAGTACCTTGTTGAGATGAAACCTGCAAGGTAAACAATGAAGCGTCTGAAATATAACAACAAATATTCAAATTGTGGATGTATTTTTATTATTAACCTGTCCAGTTGATGGAAGTTTTTAATGAGTCATGATATATACCATCCAAATTCATACCATCCAACTACCATCTAATGACGTGGCGTGAATTAGTTGGTTACAAATCGTTAATGTATTAATTTTCTTGATTTGATTAAAGATTTGTAACCAACCAATTCACGCTATGTCATTGGATGGTATTTGGATGATATATATCATTACTTGTTTTTTAATATGAGAATCCACTTTAAAAAGAGCCATTTTGAATTCTTCAATATCCATTTCGTTTGATTTCTTTACAGAACCTCCGTTATTTACTTTGATTAAATCAAGTAAATTTTGTATCTTTTTTTATTTGAAATAGAGTTCCAGTTGTTCATATCTCTTACACAACTCACCAAAGATTTCTTTAAATTCTTTATCGGTAATTGTCCCAGAGTTGTCCTTGTCTGCTGTTTCAAATATAGCTGAAACATCATCCAGAAAAATTAATGAAGATTAACAACTAATTTTATTGTACATATAGGGGCTCTCAAAAACTAATGTCTTACCAACACTTTGTGTGGGTTAATTGAAGCACAATCACCAAATGCGTAGACACTTTCAAAGCCTTTAACACGCAGCCATTCATCAGTTGCTATTGCATTTCTACCACCCTTAGGCTGAGTCTAACAGGCTCTTGATCGTGGCTTTATATCACAATTGGGGTTTGACTAATAAGTTTTGGGCCTCCAACAGGCTCCCTATTGTATACAATCCGATTGTGAAGAACCCGATTCATCCCATATTCTAGCCACATCTGGCTTAAAATGTCTCTAGGCTACCTTCTTTTTATTTTATTTTTATTACTTTCACTCGCTATCTTCTTCTTCTTCAAACTCAACAGTTCGCTACTTCTTTTTCAACAATTTTAATTTCTTCAAGATTTCAGTAAGTGTTCAATTCTTTGTTTCTCCTTTTCTTTCTTTTCTTAGGCCTAAAATTTTACATTCATACCATATAATTTTAGGTATATACTGTAACTATTTTAAATTTAATCTTCTAATTTAGGTTAAATATCTATATTATTTGATTAAATACAATTTTGTTTCTTAAATTTGAAGTTTTACTAAATAGGTTAAAGTATTATTGTAAAGATTAGGGTTTAATTTTACAAAAAATTTATCTAAAACAGAAAGATTTAATTTGGGTTCATATCTATTTTCTTTCTTTATTATTCAGTAAAATTATATTAGGAACAAATGTATAAGATGATGTATTAGCTATTTGTTTTCTTTATTGTCCAGTGAAGTTATATTAGGAGCAAAGATGATCAATTCTATAAATTATTTTGAATTTTAGTACATATGTCAAGCAAAAAGGCCAATTTTTTTTGTAATATTTGGACAACGATCTTACTGCTTGGACAAAAGATGAATAAAATTGGGATGTTGAAGTGCTTTTGTCTTTAGTTCTTTATTCTTTATTGATTCTATTGTGGTTTTAGTTCTTTATTGTTTCTATATTCAATTAATGCAGGGGGTTTATTGGTTAAAGATGGAATATGATGAACAGGATTCCTTTACGGATTTGCTTAATCGTGGTTTAAACGATAATTTTGCAAGCAGCCACATACAAGAGGATATAATTCTTACGCCTTCAAACAGTAGAGGAATCAATTGCTACTCCTCAAACACAAGACTCACAGATTGTTACAAAATATTTAACAAAAACTTCTCGCAAGATGAAGATGTACTTCTCGTTCAAGCATGGCTATATGTTAGCACAGATGCGGCTATTGGGAACGATCAAAAGAGAGGAAAAATGTGGGAAAGAATATTTGACTATTTTCATGAGAACAGTAAATTTTTTTCCGACAGAACAGTAAATTCTCTCATTAATTCTTTTACACAAGCATGGCTATATGTTAGCATAGATGCGTTTTGCATTAATTCTTTTTATCCCCTTTATTTTTATTTGCTGTTTGGTTCCAAATATAGAGTAATGACAGGATTATTAGCCTGGCCTATGACAATTATATAAGAGGGCAGCATAAGTTATCTTACTAAAAGGTACATTAATAAATTTGGTTTACATCCCCACAAAATTACTGTATCATATTCTAAACAAATGTTTAGAAAACAAACTTTCAATAATACTCTGTATGTATTGAAAAAATGAATTACGTTCAACTATTCAAATCAAAGTTGGAAAACTATGGTTCTTTAGGATGGCTTAGAAGAAAAGGCATTAATTAAAGTTGTCTTTTAAATGATACCCAATTAAACCATATCAAGTCTAATTTCCAAAACCTTTTCGCGGAAATAATAATCAATAAAAATTATAGCTATTAAAAAAATTATAATCAATATATATAATATTAATTATAAATATTCAAGTAAAGAATTAAAAAATAGAAATATAATAATTTTTTTTAATTTACAAATCTTTTAAAATAAGAAAGTTGTCGGGAGAATGTTAAAGATGAAATCGTTCTAATAGGGGTTGCTGAAATAGAGAACCTGTTGGAGTAAAGTCTGAAATAGGGATTGTTAGAATAGGGAGCTGGAATCGGTAAGCTGTTGGAGTGTAACTATTTTTAAAGGTTAATATTAGATAAGGAGTATAAGTTTGACTCCCAGTGGCTAATAAATAGGGAAGCTGTTGGACTCAGCCTTATATAACAACCAATCAAGATTTTACTAGCTATAGAAAAGAAAACTATATTTACAAAGAGTATCATGAGGGGTAAAATGGTACCTAACCAATTTGATTTATTAAATCTTTTATGATTGGATGAGTACCAATTCCTGTAGACCATACAGCCATTCCATAAGGCGGATTTTTTTTATTTTTGACATATTTAAACAAAATAATTGCAGGATAAACTTAAACGATAAAATAATTGCAGAAGTAACGCATAGGCGCTCCTCAGAGGAGCGCCTCTTCCATTTAATGAGTCCATTAACTAAACCCAATCCATTAAACTTAATTTTGAGGCGCTCTTTTGAACAGTGTCTTTATTTAAAATAAAAAACCCTGATTTCGTTAGTCAACGATCTTTTCTTATATGCTTAAACTGGTTCACATAGTTCTAAAGGACTTGAAAAAAAATATATGACAATAAATACAGTGCAAGTTAAGTATAAATCATCACTTATTTATTTAATCATGTAATAATTAATCAAAATTTTACTAAAGGTTAATGATTGCAAGATTTAGTTTCTTGTATCTATTGATATTTGTATTCCTTATTAACGTATATTTAAAATACTTAATACTCATACTTATAACCATTGTTTGTTTTCTAATTTGTCAGCACAAATGCTGAGTTTAAGCATATAAGAAAAGATCGTTGGTTAAGGAAATCTGAAGGGTTTTTCTTATTTAAAATAAAGACGCTTCTCAAAGGAGCGCCTCAAAATAAATGGATTGGGTTTAGTTAATGGGCTATGGAAGAGGCGCTCCTCAGAAGAGCGCCTATGCGTTACTTTTGCAATTATTTTATCGTTTAAGTTTATCCTGCAATTATTTTGTTTAAATATGTCAAAAATAAAAAAACTCCCATAAGACAAAAGGATAGCTCCTTGTATAAACTATAAATAGCTCTTTTTCTGATACTTTTACCACTTTTGTCCCTGTTTTTAAATCAATCCCGTCTCTTTCGAATTTCGCTACTGCAGAACTTCTCACTTTTTTGTCAAACCTGAAATCAATATTTTTTTTGTTGCATAGTGAAGAATGAGATGATCTCTAGTGCGACCAAGGAAAAACAGATAACAGTTAAAACAAAAATATACTACCTCCCTTCCTTAATAATTGTCTCTTTAGTCAAAAAAATATATTCCATAATGTGTGTCACTTTTAAAGTTCCAAAGCAAAATAAATGACTTTTTTCCTATTCTACCCTCCTTTTAAAATGTCTTACCAATTAAAAATATTTAATTTCTCTCTCTTATAATTAGGGACATGTTAGTCATTTTAAATTAAATTTCACCTACTTTTTAGGTTTCTTAATATGTGTGAAAAACTCTAAAGAGTCAATTAATATGGAATGTAGATAGTAATTGGATAAGAATCATAAACTAACATGTTCAAAATATGATCTGCTGCTTCGAGAGGTGTAACTTTGGACAGATCCTTTACATTAGAGTACAATTGCAAGCTCGACACCTGTGGGACCCCCACCAACAATACCAAAATGAAGAATTCTCTTTCTTTCTTCCTCGCTTAAATTAGGTAAACTCGCTCTTTCAAAGCAGTTGATAATTGTTCTACGTGTCATCTTCTAAATTCTACACCAAAAATATTCACTAAGACATCCAGATCCAGAACCATACATGAATTTAAAAGTTAAAAGGAAATTTTCTGAAACACCAGGGATGTTAAATGTATTTGAATGGCCCCAACTGTAATTACAAGATAGTCAAAGTCAACAACAAATTGATCCTTCATGTTTCCCAAAGTAGAGCTGCAATAAACTTTATGATTCTCTGCATCTATTTTGGTACATTCAGCTTCACTAAAATGCATATAATCTTTCTGCAAGGGATATTAATTAACAAGTTTTAAACTTTCCGTAACTGTACAAAATTACTGCTTTGTTGTATTTTACCTTTTTGATAAGATTGCGCACAGGTTCACCAACGCTCCGAGCTTGTAAAGTGCCACAAGCAACACATGGTAGCAAAGGGTTTAAAGCAAAGTAATTGTGAGTTAAAGTCTTTTAAGAATTTAATGGCTACCCATCCTGCTCCAAGTATTACTAATTTCATTTTCTATCAACTTTGGTTGTATCAGAAATGCTCGCACTACTATATGACTTTGCTTCGGTATATGTCACGGGCCCACCACTTCTGTCAATTATACTCTTCACGATTAGCTTACATTGGTTGACATATACGCAGAACAGAATTGGAAGTAACAAAGCAACAAGAATCACCGAATGGTTAAAACCAAAGGATTTGCATAGAATTTTTGAGAAACGTGAAAGTTTCTTTTTAATGTTTTCAAAAATCCAAGGTTTCCTCTGCACCCCCAGAAATATCTATGAGTAAACCAATGAAACAGTTCTGCATTTGCATCTATACATGTTTTGACTATTTGAGTTGATAAATCTAATAGTTCTCAAACTATTAGTGATCAATCTCAATTGATCATCACAATTCGAAAGAAGATAAAACTTGAACAAGAAGAGAATAATGCAGAAGAAGGAGATGAGAGAGAGCAGGAAGAGAAAGAGAGTAAAAGTGAAATAGAATCTTTTCTTGTTAGCATTGAATTACAGCTGTAGTGTTATATATATACACGATAATGATCAAAAGCTAAAACATAAAAAACTAACAAACTAATTCATCTATTTGCGTTTTAGTCCCTGAGTTCTTCTTTTCTATCTTTTCTAGCTGCATTTTATCTAAACTTGTACTCCAAGAGCCCCCCTCAAGCTGAGCATGAATATTATAAATGTTCAGCTTGGACAAATTGTTATGAAAAACAAGTGAAGACAATTGTATAGTGAACATATCAGCAATTTGAAGATTTGAAGGTATGTGAAAAAGTTTGATTACTCCAGCTTGAATCTTCTCTCGAGTAATCTTGCAATCAATGTCTACATGCTTTGTGCGCTCGTGATGTACAGGATTAGTAGACATAGCAACAGCTGACTTGCTATCCGAATATATAAGAGCTGGAAAATCATGTTTAAAACCGTAATCTCTCAATGCATAAAGTATCCATTGGATTTCACAGGTTGTAGCAGCTAGTGCTCTGTATTCAGCTTCAGCTGATGACTTACTTATTGTAGTTTGTTTTTTGCTTTTCCATGAAATCAAAGAGTCACCTAAGAATATACAAAAACCTGTAACACTCCTTCTAGTGTCCAAACATCCTGCCCAATCACTATCACAGTAAGCTTTTAATTTTATCTCAGAAGTTGAAGGGAAGAACAACCCCTGTCCTGGAGTCATCTTGATGTATATAAGAACTCTTTGAGCTGCATTCCAGTGATTTATAGATGGATTTGACAAGAATTGGCTTAAGGAATTGACTGAGAAAGCAATGTCAGCCTTGTTATAGTTAAGTATAACAGCTTGCCAATTAATCTTCTCTATGAAGATGGATTATCAATAAAATGTTCATCATCTTGTCTGAGCTTTAAGGTTGATTCCATAGGAAAATTGACTGGCTTTGCACCTAAAACACCACACTCACTGAGTATATCAAGTGCATACTTTCTTTGGCACAATAAAATTCCAGTAGATTTTCTTGCTACTTCTATGCCAAGAAAATATTTAAGTCCACCTAAGTCTTTGATGGTGAATTCCTTATGTAAAAAAGCTTTTAAGTTGTTGATTTCTTGTAAATTGTTACTTGTAATTATAATGTCATCAACATATACCAATAAAGCAATAAAACTTGATTCTTTATTCATTATAAAGAGACTATAATCACTTGAAGAATGAATAAAACCATAATTCTCCAAAGAAGAGGACGGTTTTGCAAACCACTGTCTAGATGCTTGTTTGAGGCCATATAAGCTCTTCTTGAGTTTACACACTGTGTTTTTAGGAGCTTGAAGACCTTTAGGGATTGTCATGTAAACTTGTTCATCCAATTCTCCATGAAGAAAGGCATTATTAACATCCAATTGATGTAAATGCCAGTTTTGAGAAGAAGCTAAAGCCAAAATTAACCTTATGGAAACTAATTTAGCCACAGGTGAGAATGTATCAAAGAAGTCAAGACCTTCTTGTTGATTGTAGCCTTTAGCTACTAAACGAGCTTTATGTTTTTCTATAGAACCATCGGCTTTAAACTTCAACTTAAAAACCCACTTACAACCTATAGGTTTCATAGAAGAAGATAGTTCAACAATGTCCCATGTATTGTTGTCTTGAAGAGCATCAAGCTCTTTTTGAATGGCTAAGTTCCATTCTTTAGATGTTGAGGCTTCTTTATATGACCTCGGTTCTTTTTGTATAGATATATTCTCAATATAATTGGCATATTTAGGTGCCAATTTTGAAGAACTAATGAAATCTTGAATAGGATACAGGATAGACTGAGGTTTTTGTTGACAATGTGAGGCTGAGTGAGTAATATAATCTTTGAGGTAACTAGGTGGTTGTCTTGTTCTTGAAGGTCTAGTAGGTTGATTGGGAGGAGGTGGTGGTTGAGGGTTAGGAATAGAAGTATTCAAAGGCTCAATATAAGAGTTAGTAGGTGGAAATAAGAAGGTATGAAAGTCTTCAACAGGAGTAATTTTTTAGAAAGGAAATGTTGATTCATGAAAAACAACATTTCTAGATATAATAATCTTGTTGTTCATGATGTCAAGAAGCTTATAACCCTTAGTTGTGGGTGGATAGCCGAGAAAGACACATTTTATAGCTCTATAATCAAACTTACTTCTATTTTGGTGAAGTGTAGAAGCATAACATAAGCAACCAAAGACTCTCATGCGGTCCAATTTTGGAGGTTTGTTGTATAGTTTCTCATATGGTGTAAGGTTGTTAAGGAGGGGTGTAGGCAATCTATTGATAATGTAGGCTGAAGTAAGAATCGAATCAGCCCAAAACTGTAAGGGTAAGTTTGATTGGAACATTATAGCTCTAGCAGTTGTGAGTAGGTGTTGGTGTTTTCTCTCTATAAGGCCATTTTGTTGTGGTGTTTCAACACAACTTAATTGGTGAATGATCCCATTAGTTGAATAGAAGTTGGTTAAGTTGAACTCAGGACCATTATCACTTCTAACTATCTTGATCTTCTTGTTAAACTGAGTTAAAACCTTAGCATAAAAGGTAGAAAAATGTTTACTGACTTCGGATTTTGTAGTCATAAGGTATATCCATGTACCTCGAGTATAATCATCAACAACGGTAAGAAAGTATTTATAACCACTAAAAGAAACTTCTTTAAAAGGACCCCAAATATCACAGTGGATCAAATCAAAACATGAGTTTGTACATGAAGTAGATAAAGGAAAACTAAGCTTCTTTTGTTTAGCATAATGACAAGAATCACATATACTATTGTTTAAGAAATAAAGAGAAGGTTCAATTTTCTTGAGTGCAAGAAGTTTTGCACTTAAAGGGTGTCCCAATCTTGAATGCCACAAGTCAATTTGAACTTTAGAGACATTTAAGGCTTTATGAATCTGCAGATTTGGCTTGAGAAGATATAAGCCATTTCTTTCATAAGCAATCCCAATCATCATCTTGTGTTGAGCATCCTGGATTATACAATAAGATAAATGAAAAGTATAACTATAACACTTGAGTCATGTGTTAGTTTAGAAATCGAAATTAAGTTGCATTTGAATGCAGGAACACATAGTACATTCTTCAATGTAAGATGCTTATTTAAACATATATCTCCTCTTTGTGTAGCCATAACAATCTCTCCATTAGGTAAAGTAACAGCTATATTTACATTATGCAACTGACTTGTATATAATGATGAAGAATAAACAAGATGATCAGTAGATCCTGTGTCTAAAATCCAAGAGGAGTTACAAGAAATACCTTCTGTGATGGTTACTTGATGAACACCTGGATTTGTTGATTGAGTTGTGTGAGCTAAAGCCATCAGTTTGCTAACTTCTTCATCTGTAAACTCATAAGTACTCAGAGGTTTAGACTCATTCTTCAATTCTTCTTGAGTATTAACTAAATGCGGAGAACTGTGTGATTGATTTTGAGGCTGTCTTTTCCCTTTTTGTACCCAACCAATTGGATAACCATGTAGTTTAAAGCATTTATCAACTGTATGGCCAGTATAACCACAGTGTGTGCAAATAATTTTCCTCTTATCTGCATAATTGTTTGAGTTGTGAGTATTTTTGGTGTAAAAGGCGTGTGTAGGTGTTATGAACATAGAATTTGAGAGTGATCTTTGGCTCTCTTCTTGAATTAGCATAGCAAACACATAATTCATTGATGGTAAAGGACTCATCAATAAGATTTGACTTCTTATAGCTGCATAAGAATCATTTAAGCCGATTAGAAATTTCATCACGAAATCATTGTTTTGTCTTTCAATGAGAGTGTCAAGTCTTTTGCAGCTGCACTGGTTCATACTTCCACATGTACATGAAGGCATGGTCTAAGATGAACATATTCGTCCCATAGATTCTTGAATTTTGCAAAGAAATCCGAAATAGAGGATGAATTTTGAGAGGCAGAGCTTAAAGATTTTTCAAGAAAGTAAACTCGTGTACCATTACTCTTTTCTAAACGAGTTTTGATTTCGTTATACAAATCATGTGCTGAATTCACATATAACAAACTACCTCTAATATCTCGAGAAATTGAATTAAGTAGCCAAGAGAGTGCCAAATTATTAGCTCGATTCCAAGCTGAAATCAGAGCTAAATCAGTTAAAGGAGGTTGAACGATGTCGCCGTTTATGAATCCGAGTTTATTCTTCACAGATAAAGCAATTTCAATTGCTCGTGTCCATGATATGAAATTATCATTTGTGAGAGGTTCAGCAACGAGTGAAACACATGTGCTTTCACTTGGATGAATGTAGTAAGGAGATGAAAAATTTTCTGTGACCGACGCCATTGTTGAAGCTTCAAAGAAAGCTTGAATGTTCTTGATCTAAAGCAAGAATATAGATGATTTTGTGTGGAAAACTCTTAGTTTACATTTGATACCATGATAAATCTAATAGTTCTCAAACTATTAGTGATCAATCTCAATTGATCATCACAATTCGAAAGAAGATAAAACTTGAACAAGAAGAGAATAATGCAGAAGAAGAAGAAGATGAGAGAGAGAGCAGGAAGAGAAAGAGAGTAAAAGTGAAATAGAATCTTTTCTTGTTAGCTTTGAATTACAGCTGTAGTGTTATATATATACACGATAATGATCAAAAGCTAAAATATAACAAACTAACAAACTAATTCATCTATTTGCGTTTTAGTCCTGAGTTCTTCTTTTCTATCTTTTCTAGCTGCATTTTATCTAACCTTGTACTCCAAGATGAGTAAGGGACAACTCATACATATACACACAAACCATTCGTATTGATTCGAAGAGCAAAAGAAAACTCAAAACAGATATTATAAAGGGAAAATTAAAACCATTCTTTAAAAAAAATTATTTACTAAAGAAAATGTAATTTTAGAATGGAAGTTTAATTTAACCTTCACTTAAATTTGGTAAGTGTCTCGGGCCCAGAATTCTTGGATCAGCCCTTGTCAAATTTTTTTTTAAGCAGAGTGAAATGATTTATTTTTCAAAATTAACTTGCTTCACTGAATATTGGTTATATGTATAGTGTTCAAATGAAACATGTGATTTAACAAGAAATCATCATAGGATCAAATCCAAGGTGATCAAGTTTATGCTAATAAGGTCACTGAATTAAATGATAAAAAAACAATCAATATAAGAAAAAGACCACTAACATCAACCCATAAAAAAAAAAAAAAGTAAATATCTCAAGGGTATATAAGAATCAGCTCACGTGAACGTTGAACTTAAAGAAGAAGTTTCAAATATTAAGGTGTGAGAAAATCTCATTAAGAACACCACCCTCTGCATCTTTCTTGTTACTACCTCACCTGTACATTCCAAGAAGAAAAACTTTATTATATATATACATATACATCAGCTCCACATGTCGTGCGATCTAAATTTACCATACAATTTTTAAGTGATTTCAACTTAGTGCTCAATAAGCTATTTTGGTCAACGTCATCGGGCACAAAAGAAGAAAACTTATCTGTGTCGAATAAGTAAGACCCCGGATAGGCGGATACATTTGTGATCTTTTCTTTTTTCTTTTTTTTTAGTTGTAATCTTTTGAACTACCTATCTCTTTCTATGTATACCTGTTTTCGAAAAAGAAAAACATTTTTAAAATAAAGGATTTTGCAATGCCAAATCTCGATACTTTTGATGAAGCATGGGAAAGTTGTTGAAGTTGGAGAACATCTCGAAACGGCAGATAATTAAAGAAGCATGGGATAATTGATGAGTTTTTTCTCTTTTTCTTTTTGTCTGCCATAGACACTAATTTCAAATATGGTGGTTATTTTTTCCAAAAGAAAATATATTATTATAAAGAAGTTAAGAATTACAAGGATTCAATCAAATAGTTTGATCACCAGATGCTTCCAGGGTCCTGATCAAATCAGGAATAGTAACTGATAACCAGTTATTTGGAAAGATTTTACATCTAAAACTTCTAGCTAATATGTCTTCTCCTCATTCTAATTTCTAGAAACATGCCGAATAGAGATGTGAGATCTAGACGAAATAAGATCTTTGTGTATTCTTTATGTCTTGGGTAACTCCTTAGTGTGAATCATAATACCTTTATCCTTAGGTGGGTCCGCTACTTCACATGCAAGAAGAACAATAGCAACTTCACCTTCGAGAATCGAGTTACACAAAACCTTGTTCCCTTTGCAAACAAGTGGAACATTATTCCGTCGAAACCAGTCGTAGCTAGACTAGTATAACTTCTTTCTCATTCATGAATGAGGCATCACAGAAGAGGTTGATGTCAGACTAAGCATTATCCCCATTAACCAAAACAGAGAATGATCTTGATATTGGAAGAGCACAATTTCATTTGTATTCGTCGTAGTCTGTCATAATCTTGTTTCTGAGAATCATAATCAGCTTGTGTATAAATACATTTAAATAATTCAACACTAAAACTCACATCAAAATGAGTCTCATGTTTGACTTACAAAAAAGGAAAAATATTAATAAAAAGAAAAAAACCCGACAAAGAAAATATTAGAGTCTTCTAAATTGGTCCCAGGCTTTTTGGGATACTTAGCAGTGCATCAAGTGGGGATTAGTGAGCACGTTTATGGGCATAAGCTCAAGTTCCAGGGTGATTAGTTGGCAACTAGTGAGGAAGCAGAGCAAAAAATCACTCCAAATTACTTATATTATATCACACCCTACCTTAAGCCTATGGTATAACCGAAGACCTTGATATTTCTAGTTATGTGTATAAGTAATGTTTGAGCGTAAAGGAAGTAGTTTAGTGGACTTTTAGACATTGTGGGAGGATCGAGGAACAATCTATAGCCAATGTTTTGAACTAAGTCAAAACAAAATCTTCTTGCATTGTGAAACTAATTCATTCTTGATATTATATTGTGTTGATTACTTGTATTATAAGCACATTTGTAGATAATTTCTTAAGCATGAATCCATGAGACTTGTTTGTTATTGATTTGGGATTATTACTTTCTTCTACCTTGCATGACTTGTTAGATTTTGGCTCCTATTTTTGTATTTATATTATCGGGACGACAAAATTTTGAGTCACGGGTCTTGATGCCTCTTCTTTTGTGATAGATTTATAGGGTCAAGATACATCATTTACATGGGTTATTTGACTTCTTTGCAAGATTTATGCCTCATATGCAATTTTATTTGTATTTTTGCTTATCTCGAATATTTCAGTATTTTTGGAGATTTTTACATTAATTGTGTGTCAAGTGTGTAGCTCCTGGGTACATGAACGATACATGACCCCATGATGATGCAAAGAATTCAAGAAGTCAAAGTCAACCCCAAGTCGAGGCGTGAATAATAAAAAAATTACCTTAGGAGGTCAAATGCAATTAAGGGTTGAAGAATATATATATATGAGGTGGATATATATTATGTGAAGTGTTATGTTCTAATTGGTTGATTACTTATTGACGTGGCGTGGACGTGGCTTAACCTCGTGCGTTTGATCTTATTACCATCCAATGGCTCTCATTCGCTCTTGGCTTTTGTCTCATATAAATAGGAACACGGGTTGACCGAAGTCATAACCCTTCCTCTCTCAACTCTTTCGTTCTCTCTCGCCTCTTTCATACGCTAAACCTAGTTTGTAGAAGGTCAATCTCTGATTATTCTTGTAATCGATTAGATAGCTTCTTGTTAGTAATATCTCGTGTAATTTGTGATAATCATCTTGATTAATCACTAGATAGCCTTATTCATTAGATTAGGGTTCGAGAATTAGATTAGAAGTGGTATTCATTCGATTGATTGGTTTTGTATTGTAAGGCGGTTCTGAATATTGTATCTCTTGTGATCTCTAGTAGCCGAGCACCTCTCATCGGAGCTCAACGTGGATGTAGGTCTGATTTGGACTGAACCACGATAAAATCCGTGTTCTTACTTTCTTGCTTTATTTCTTGTGTTTGTGGTTATTGAGTAGTGTGATTTGAGGTTAATATTGATAGAAAATTTACAACAGTGGTATCAGAGCTTGATTATTAATCTTGGGCTATTAGATTAAGGTTCTCAAATCGGTGTTCTTGAAAAATTAGGGTTTCGCCTAATTTCATCTTGTGGGTTTTAATTCTATATCTCTCCGTTCTTGAATCGATAATACGATGACTACCTCTACACGAATTGATATGTCCGTGTTCGATGGTAAGATGGATTTTGGTGTGTGGCAGAAAAAGATGAGGGTTCTACTCTCTCATCACAAAGTGGGAAGTGAACTTATAGCTGATATTAAAGATTGGCGTGAGGGAGAACTTGATCGAGAAGCACAAATCAAAGAAGAAGCCTATAATATTCTCTTCTTGAATCTTTCAGATTCTGTCATTCGACAAGTTGATGGTGCTGATACAACTCTTGAGCTGTGGCGTAAACTCGAAACTCTCTATGCTTCTAAATCTGTCCCTAATCTTGCTTTCTTGAAAGGTTCTTTGTTTAATTATAAAATGGATCTGTCTAAATCTATTGATGAGAACTTAGATGAATTTACTAAGATGTCCCTTGTCTGAAAGGAACTACTATGGCCTTAGATGACACTAGTAAATGTATGATCCTTTTGAATGCTATACCTAAATCTTTTCAAGTTGTGAAAGATGTGTTTCAATATGCTAGTACTGTCCCTACTTATGATCAAGTTGTTACTGCACTTAAGACCCGAGAAAATGAATTAAAGTCCCTTAAACGAACAGGAATTAACATGTATGTTAACCCTAGAACAGATACAACTCAATCACTTGACTTAGCTAAGAATAAGAAAGGTAAGAAAACTACTAGTTCTAAAAACAAAGAGACTAGGAAGTGTTTTCACTGTGGGAAAGCTGGACACTTAAAGAAAAATTGCTATAAGTTGAAAAACAAGATGAACAATAATGAATCTAATATTGTTAGCATGCCTAAGACTACTGATGATGTCTTTGAAGTTCTGAATGTGAGTAACTTGTCTGAACATGCTAGTTGGATTCTTGATTCTGGTTGTACCTTTCATATGTGCCCTATACTTGAACTATTTTATGACTTGTCTTATGTGAACAATGAAACTTTATATATGGGGAACAATGATACATGTGAGGTTAAAGGTATTGGGAAGATTAAATTGAGAATGGGTTCTGGGAAATGTATTGAATTGACTAATGTTAGATATATTCCTGATTTGAAAAGAAATTTAATTTCTTTGGGTGCTTTAGATGATCTTGGTTGTGTTTCCAATGTTTCTAAAGGTGTTATTCATGTTTATAAGGGTGGTAAACTTTTATTATCTGGTGTTAAACATGCTGGTTTATATGTTCTTGATGGTACACATATAGTTGGTTCTGTGAATTCTGTTACTAATGCTTCATCTCAGGCTACCACTGAAAAGTGGCACTTAAGGCTAGGGCATATGAGTCAACAAGGACTCAGTGTCCTTAGCAAACAAGGTATGCTTGGTAAAGACACAGTTGGGGATCTTCCCTTCTGTGAGACTTGTGTGTTGGGTAAACAACATAGGGTAAGTTTCAAGCCTGGAACTCACAATTCCAAGGCTTGTCTTGAATATGTTCATGCAGACCTTTGGGGTCCTGAGAGGTATGATGCTCATGGTAACTTCAAATACTTTCTTTCTTTAGTTGATGATTTCAGTAGAAGGGTTTGGACCTTTTTACTTAAAACTAAAGATGAAACTTTTCAAAAAATCAAAGAATGGAAGTGTTTGGAAGAAAATCAAACTGGTTTAACTTTAAAGGTTTTGAGAACTGATAATGGTCTTGAATTTTGTAACACTGAGTTTGATTTATACTGTAAGACTAATGGAATTTTGAGACACAGGACAGTTAGGCATACACCACAACAAAATGGTGTAGCTGAGAGGATGAACAGGACTCTTCTTGAGAAGGTTAGATGTATGCTTTTCACCTCAGGCTTACCCAAAGAATTTTGGTGAAAAGCTCTTTACACAGCCACATATCTTGTCAATAGGAGCCCAAACAGATCAATTTGCCTTAAGACTCCTATGGAAATTTGGAAGGGGCAAAAACCAAATCTATCCTTTCTTAAACCCTTTGGGTGTGCAGCTTATGCACACACAAAGGAGGGTAAGCTTGATCCTAGGTCTATCAAATGCATAATGTTGGGTTATCGAAACCAACATGGTGTAAAGGGTTATAGGCTGTGGGAAAAAGATAGTAGAGGGTTTAAAATTATTGTTAGTAGAGATGTAATCTTTGATGAACTAACATTTCCTTTCAAAATGAATACAGGTACAGGTGATGATGCTTTGCCTGAACCTGCACAACCTCAACAAGTGGTGGGAATTGAGAAAGAGGTGGAGCCTGAGTCTTCCAGTCCAGTTGATAAGCATGGGGATGATCTGAACCCTCCCTATGATGAAGCTGAAGCTACTGAGGACAATGAGGGTGAAGAACATCCTCCTGAGTCTTCAACAGGGCAAGTTCAGAACTATCAACTTACAAGGGATAGGACTAGAAGGGAAACCAGAGCACCTTCAAGGTATTCATATGCAGACCTTGTGTATACAGCTCTGAATGCTTCAATTGAGGTCACAAACTCTGAACCAACATCCTATATGGATGCTATGGAGGCAGAGGATAGCAAACTATGGGAAAAAGCTATGAAGGAAGAGATTCAGTCCTTACATGAAAATAACACCTGGATTCTCACTGAACTACCTCATAAATAGAAGGTGGTGGAGTGTAGGTGGTTGTTTAAACTCAAAGAGGGCATCTATGAGACTGATCCTCCAAGGTACAAAGCTAGGTTGGTTGCAAAAGGCTATACTCAAAGGGAAGGTATTGATTTCAATGAAATTTTCTCTCCTGTGGTTAAGTTTAAAACTATTAGGGCTATGTTAGCTTTTGCTGCCTGTTATAACCTTGAAATTGAGCAATTAGATGTTAAGACTGCTTTCTTACATGGTGACCTTGAGGAAACTATTTTCATGAGACAACCTGAGGGTTTTACTGACCCTAAATTGCCTGATCATGTATGCTTACTGAAAAAATCTCTTTATGGTTTAAAACAGTCCCCTAGACAATGGTATAAGAAGTTTGACTCATTTATGCTTAAATGTGACTATGTGAAATCTGATTATGATGCTTGTTTGTATCTATCTGTCAAAACTGATCATCATGTGTATGTTTTACTTTATGTTGATGATATGCTCATTATTTCTAAGTCTCTTAAGTATATATCTGAGTTAAAGAGGAAACTTAGTAAGGAATTTGATATGAAAGACCTTGGAAATGCTAAGAAAATCTTAGGGATGATGATTGATAGAGATAGAGATAAATGCATGATTAAGATTCACCAGGAACCTTATTTGAGAAAAGTAATTTCAAAATTTAGTAGCTTGAATTGCAAAACTGTTATGACTCCTTTGGCTGGTCATTTTGTTTTATCTAAACATTTGTGCCCCAAGTCACAGTCTGATATAGTTAAGATGAATTCTGTCCCATATGCAAATGTTATAGGGTCCCTCATGTATGCTATGATTAGTACTAGACCAGATTTGTCCTTTGCTATATCCTTATTGAGCAGGTACATGTCAAATCCTGGCTGGGATCATTGGTGTGCCCTTAAGCATGTCCTTGCATATGTTGGAAGTACTTTGGGTGTTGGACTGTGCTATGGAAATCATAATATACCTTTTGAGTTAGTTGGATATGTAGATTCAGATTTTGCTGGAGATAGGGACTCAAGGAAGTCAACTACTTCTTACTGTTTTACACTTGGAGGTAATTGTATTTCTTGGAAGTCTCAACTTCAACCTCTGGTAGCTTTGTCTACTACTGAAGCTGAGTATGTTGCTATAACTGATTCAACAAAAGAAGCTATTTGGCTTCAAAATCTGTTATCTGAGGCTTGTATAGTGAAAGGTAAAGCTACTATATTTTCTGACAGTCAAAGTGCAATTCAACTGAGTAAAAACCCAGTATATCATGAAAGGACCAAACATATTGATGTTAAGTATCATTATATAAGAGATATACTGGCTAGTGGTGAAGTTAAGCTGTTAAAAGTTGCTACTGAGGATAATCCTGCTGATTTTGGTACTAAAATTGTTACTAATGTCAAGTTCAAGCATTGCTTGGATTTGCTTTCTATTGGTTGATGTTTTGCAGGTGTTTTGGGCTGAGATGATGATGGAGATGGCTCAGGCTGGCTAGGAATCACATTTGGTGCAGATTCAGGTGGAGGTGGAGTTTTAACACTTCAAGGTGGAGATTGAAGAATATATATATATATATGAGGTGGATATATATTATGTGAAGTGTTATGTTCTAATTGGCTGATTACTTATTGACGTGGCGTGGACGTGGCTTAACCTCGTGCGTTTGATCTTATTACCGTCCAATGTCTCTCATTCGCTCTTGGCTTTTGTCTCATATAAATAGGAACACGGGTTGACCGAAGTCATAACCCTTCCTCTCTCAACTCTTTCGTTCTCTCTCGCCTCTTTCATACGCTAAACCTAGTTTGTAGAAGGTCAATCTCTGATTATTCTTGTAATCGATTAGATAGCTTCTTGTTAGTAATATCTCGTGTAATTTGTGATAATCATCTTGATTAATCACTAGATAGCCTTATTCATTAGATTAGGGTTCGAGAATTAGATTAGAAGTGGTATTCATTCGATTGATTGGTTTTGTATTGTAAGGCGGTTCTGAATATTGTATCTCTTGTGATCTCTAGTAGCCGAGCACCTCTCATCGGAGCTCAACGTGGATGTAGGTCTGATTTGGACTGAACCACGATAAAATCCGTGTTCTTACTTTCTTGCTTTATTTCTTGTGTTTGTGGTTATTGAGTAGTGTGATTTGAGGTTATTATTGATAGAAAATTTACAACAAGGGTAAAACTTTATAGTCAACTTAAGGGAGCCACCACACACATTTAATGAGGTTCCTAATCAATCCCCTTGAACTCAAGATAGTACGTCTGATCAGGAGCGCATGAGAGGAAATAGTTCGTCAATTGAAGTTAATTCTACAAGTTTATGCTAATGTTGCCACGGTGGCTCAAACATGTTTAGAATTGTTTAAAAATATTTTTTGGTCAATTTTAACACACCCCAAGTGGGTCCTACAACCAAAAAAATGTTTTTACACTTATTACATATGGGAATTGAAGATTAAAAACCGTTACATAACTAATTTTGAAGATAGATGTGCCTGGGGAAGAAGAACAAGAAGGCAACCCTCCACATCCCCCCATTTCTATCCACATGTTCAACTATTTTTAGTGTAATTCTTTCTAAATTTTCATTCTATTTCTAATTATAACTATTTCATACTTTGTAATTAAGTTTTCAATTATGACATACACTTCTCATAGCTTGATAATTGCTTTATGTATGAACCATAATTGATGAATTTGATGTTTTTAGTATTTTGGGATATTCGCATTGAAATGAATTTTTTTATATTCAATGGATATAAACCTATATGAAACTTTTAATCCCTTACCTTGATCAAGTAGTGGGTTGGATTAGTATTTTGACTATGTCCGTAATGGTGTCAGGAGACAAAACTAGTTTATATGCGTTTGATGTTCGTCTAAAAACCGTGTGGTTTAGGCTAATCATATAGTCACGTAGGGTATGCTCTTACCACTAGACGACTTTTGTAAGGCGACTCGAGAGAGGTCCCTAGAGTCGAAATATAGCCCCTATCTACCCGGGAGGGATTTAGGGTGATTATAGAATCCCGGCTAACACAAAAAGACCAATTTTCCCTTATGTATAGAAACATCTAAATTGTCACTATCAGGAAATACTATGACGACTCAAGCTACTCTCATCTTATATTTTTAATCTAATTTCATTTTAGTCCATGTTCCATTTTATATCATTATCCTTTAAAGTTCATGTTTTACAATTTAGTCCCTATAGTTATTTAAATGATAAAAGTGCCAAACCCAAGTATAGTCCTTCCTTATACAACTTTGTCACAATTATTATTTCAAATACGCCTTAAAAACACAATAATTAACTCCATAATTCATGTTGATAACGATAAAATAATACTTAATTGTACTACTTGGGATGTCGCGTACACTTGCAAGAAGCCTTCCCCGAGAGTGGGTTTTATATCACGACCTAGGAGACACCAGGATTGTTGGATGATTTTATTTCATGGCTCCAATGGACTTATTCTTTTTGGTATAGAAGATGAATGTTTGTATAAAATAGGTTTTAATAGATTTTACACTGAAATTTATTACTTTTAAATGAGTTTACCCATTCTATCGAGGACTTATGCATATATTGTGTGTGTTCTGTAGACAAAAAACAATGTGTGATGCTAGTTTGATGTGATTTTTTTACTTACATACATGAGATCAACTATTTAAGTAATGTGTAATCTAACTAAGCCAAACCCAATACTAGATGTGTAGGATAATTTTTTAACTTCTCCAGCCAAGCCCAGTTTAACCGAGCTCAAATTTAAACAAGTCATGTCAGAGATGTTCAAACTTGTTTGTTTAACTTATTGGTTGAGCTCTTTTTGAGCTGAGTTTGAATTGTTCATTGATGTATCTCTATTTGTGATATATTAATCTATACTGGATACATCATTTTAGGGTTATTTAGTATTTAATTTTGGGATTTTCCCCATTTATTCATGCTACACACTTTCTTGCCTAGTTTTAGGTATTTTGCTATTTTGTGAGCTTTTGGGCGTAATTTGTGTGTTATTTGTGTAACACTTAGGTATATGGAAGATATTACACCTATGGAACCTGATTTAAAGTGGAAAATAAAGTAAATCCTTTAGTCAAAGTAAAAAAGGCTAAGTTTGGATATATTAGGAAAGTAAAGAAGTTGCCAAAACTGTACATACGTTCACTAATTAATTTAATGCAGAAATTCGGTCTGGAATTAATAGGAGATTTTTATATGAGCAGATAGATCTTTCAAACGCAATCGTTTCCATATAATGTCATATCCGATAAGTAACGAATGAAGATATGACCAAATCAATATTTGCTAAGGTTTATCCCCACCTACAAGTTAGGAATACGAATTTTGGTAAGATCAGGATTCCTTAACTTGGGGGTTACTCCTAATTTCGACCAAGAGCCTATATATATCCATTCCCACCTTAGAGAAATCATTCTTGGTGTACTTAATCATCTAAAGACCAAGAGGAAGCTTATATCAAGAGAAGAGAAGACCAGAAGGAGTTGGACAACCATTCATGGCTTTCCAACCCTTCAAATTTGTAATTTATTTTATTTTTTCTCTGGTATGAACTAATTTTGTTTAGCTTGAGATTAGCATATGGGTATGAACCTAGACTTGTTTTATATCTATTTTAATTTGGGATGTCTTTTACATTTCATTGAAATCTGTGTTGCTATCTTTGTTTTTATGTGCTTTGATGTATTGTCTGTAGTTCTTACCGTGACAAACGTATAGGATTACCATAATAGCAGTTGGATGGTCACCTAGAAGAGGTGTAAAATTATTGAAACACCACATAAACATCTAGTGTGCGATAGTGATCTAGAAGGGATTGCCTAACTAGATAGTCATTAGGGGTTGAGATTAACCACCAATCATTGCCCAAGGTCTCCTTACCCAAGTACCCTGGTAATTGTTAGGTCTTCACCAAAGTCCACCCGGAAGGGGTTTATGAGGAATATAGAATCATAGCTATTTCATATCACACAATTTTCCCTTACATAAATAGGTTATAACACAAGGCTAGTGGGGATTACTTGCTAGATCTCGAGCAAAACTCTCATACTACTTCTTTCTCTTTATTTATTTCCTGTCTTTATTTATTTAGTTAACTGTTTAGAGTCATAAAACACAAACAAATATTTCAGAATCTTTTCTTTATAGCGTATTATTATTCTAGCTTCTTTATTTGCACTCGATATTTGCATAAGTTCTTCCTGGCTTTCATAGTCTCTGAGGAACAAATTCTACTTCTCATTAAAACTTGCGTACGATCTATGATACTTGCAGTGAGTAACGTGTTTGGTTAGGGTGATTAGTTACATCTTTTATTATCCATATTTAATCACACCCTTTCAGCCACCATGTTTTTGGCAATGCAGCTGGGGACTACATCGTTAGTCCTTGTGCTTTTATTTAGTGATTTTATTTTAGTTAGTTCTATTTTACGCTTTTGTTTTTGGTTTTGGTTATTTCAGGTTATTCAGATTGGAAGTCCGATAAATTTTGATCTTTCCATCTCATTCAGAGTGCAACCTTGAGGAATCCGCACTCCAGAAATACAAGCCGCTACTGATCCATGCATGATTGAACAATTTTCGAGTTATGGCCGATTTAGTGGTGCTGCACATTAGGATCCAGTTGGTTATATTTAGAAATTCATGCAGATCTGTGATGCCTACATCATCAAAGGTGTTACTCAGGAACAAATGTACTACGTTATGTTCAAGTTCATTTTAACCGGAAATGAAAGCGATTGGTATGATTACAAACACCGTGATTCAATTCTAGATTGGGATAAACTCTAAGAAAAATTCCTAGATCGATTCTATCGGATTTAGTAGACGCTTAAAAGATATGTTAAGTTAGAAAAATTTATACAAGAAGAAGGGGAAAGTGTTGGTGAAGCATGGTTACGTTTTAATGAAAAGAAAGCGAGGTGTCCATTCCACTTCTCCTCGCCCGAATATCAATTAACCATGTTCTATGGAGGACTCAACAATGAGTCCAAGGCAAAGGCAAATAACTTGGGAGATGGAAGTTTTGTGTTATTAGATATAGAGAATGCTCGTATCATCATGGAAAGAGTTCTTGAAACTGAAAGAAGTTGGTCGTTAGAATCTGAAAAAGAAGAATATACCTTAGAAGCTCTAAGGATCGAAGAATTAACCCAACAACTAAAAGAATTACAATAAAAAATCAAGTTTAGAGAGCAGTTTCGTAGCTCAGGTAAATCAAATACACACAATACCTCCATTTCCTGGCTGTGGACAAAGAAATTATTTGTGGGAGAGTTGCATTAACAATCCAGCTTCGATTTCCTTCGTATCTCATCAAAAAAACCATTATTTGAATGGTAAATATAATCCTCAAGGAAGTCACGCTAATTATTATTCCCCACAGAATCAAAATTGGGTCAGAAATCAAGGTTACTATTATCTAACTCAACCGCAAAATTATTATCAAGCTCAACCACGACCAATATATCAATAAGTTCTAACTTATGAAGATTATTATCAATATCAACATCATAATTTGTATTCAACGCAACACGCTACATATGATCAACCTTCACTGCAACCTTCAGATAACAGTTTGGATCAAAATTTTGATAAATTCATAGATACTTTGAAGGAAAACATGAAGGTGAGTCAACAAAGATTTAAAGAACAAGAGAGGGTTATTAAGGAGCTCGAAAATACACTATCACAAATTGCTAGTTCCATACAAATCCGGCCAAAAGGGCCACTTCCTAGCGATACTATAAACCCTCAAGATAATGCTTGTAATGCAGTTAAATTAAAAAGTGGAAAGCAAATACCTCCACCTAGAGTGGAAGAAACAAAACAACCAAACGAACCAACCCCTATTAATGAAAAGGTGGTTGAAGAAATAGTTGAAGATAAAACTGAAGTGGTAATTGAACCAAATAGTGTCTCTACAGAGAAGACACCAGAAAAGAAGAAAATCTTAGTGGTAAACAACTCATGTCCTCCATCACCGTTCCCATCACGTGTCAAAAACAAGAACAATGAAAAAGAATTCAAGTAGTTCCTTTACATGGTGAGAAAATTAGATATCAACATACCATTTGTAGAAGTATTCAAGACAATGCCAAAATATATTAAATTCATGAAGGACATTCATTCTAACAAACGAAGCTTAGAATATAGGGAATTTATTAGATTAATTGAGGAGTGTAGTGCTATATGCCAAAGCAAGTTGCCACCAAAGCTACAAGATCCCGGAAGTTTTACATTTTCTATTTCCATTGGCGAAAGATGGAACGGGAAAGCTTTATGTGATTCAGGCGAGAGTATCAATCTCATGCCAAAGTCCCTGTTCGAGAATCTCAACATAGGAAAGGTGGTACCTACTTCAGTGGTATTACAAATGGCGGATCGCTCCCTCTCCCAACCAGTAGGTAAAATTAAAGATGTTTTAGTTAAAACTGGTAGTTTTATATTTCCTTGTGATTTTATTATTCTTGACTACAAAGCGGATAGCCACAGGGCGTACACTAATAGATGTTGAGAATGGTGAATTGATCATGAGGGTCCAAGACGAACATGTTAAATTTAAGGTATTTAAAGCGATGAAATTCCCTGGTTCTTAATGAGATTGTTTGTTCTTAGACGCTATTAAACATGTTGTGAAGAAGAGAACTAGAAAACATGCTATAAAGGTTCCAAGAGAACCCAAGAAATAAAGAGAGAAAGAGGAGTTCTGAATAGACGAAGAAGTCACATTGAAAAATCCTGCTCCTCCACAAGATGCACGTATGCCCAAAAACTCTTGGTTGAGACTATTCATGGCTACCAAGAATAGATCTGAGAAGTTTGTGGGAGTAAAAGGCAATGGATTCAAATTTTGCGTGGTAGATATTGATAAGCTCACTTACTGCGGGGGATCTGATGTTAACAAATAATCACCGAGGTACACATCTAACTTTGAATGACGTTAAACAAAACTCCTCTTGGAAGACATCCCTTGTTTAAATTTCTTTTTAGATTAGTTTTATGTTGTATAGTGTATAATCTTAAGTTAGTGTATATTTGTAATGTGTTTACAAGCTAATACGAGAGAAAGGTAGTGTGCTAATGTGCAGGAAATGATTTTGGGGTAAAAAACAAGGAAAATTTGTGCAACCCAGCAGCTTGGTGTGGTACATCACACCCTAGCCACTGTGCACCGTACCCTAGATTACCGTGTCGACACACGCGCAAAACCGTGCCACAGTGTCATCCAGGGACTTTTTTTGGTACACCGCACGAACTCCGCAGTGCACCACATGAGGAAAAATCGTTACAACGGTTTGGAATTTAGGTTCATGAACGAGAGAAACATAAGAAACCGTGTCGTCAAGAGTGCGCGTGACCGTGACACAGTCCACAAACAGAACGTTCATGTACCGTCACAACCGTCAAGGAAATTGGGGTCAACACCGAGAGGTCAAAGTCCAATACCGTTTCGTCAAAAGCGAAGACCCGTGCCACGGGTGCATGACGTCACCTGCGGTATACCGCAGGACATCCGTGGTGCACTGTAGGAAGGCGGTTTTGAAGAGGAATTTGATTCCAAATAGGATTCTTACCTTACAAGAGTTAAACCTAGCCTCTTCCAACCTTCCCAACACGAAATTTTCAGACACAAACACTATAAATACACCTTGAAGCTTGATTAAACCTTCAAACAAACACAATAACATCACCAATCATTCCTCCATCTTCCATAAACACATATTATTCATCAAATCCATTACACAACACCACAAAACACCAAAGATCATCAAGTTTTCATAAGTTCTAAATTATTCCTTCTTCTACTATTGATAATCATTCATCCAAGCAACAACCTCAAGCCACACCAATCTTTCATAACTTTATTCCATACTTGGGGCATCTTGAGTTGTGGGTTAAACAAAGATGACTAACAGAACATATGCTATGTATTACAAGAAGAAGTGTTACATCATAGGGAAGAGAAAGAATTTACCTGGAACAACAAAAGAGAAGGCCATTGATCTTGATGAGCCAATTGCAAAGAACCCAAAGCTCGAGGTAACATCACGACCACTACAAAGAGTTACAAAGAGAATGATTGTACCAGTCAAGACTAAAGAAAAGACACCAATCCAATATCAAGGTTCATCTTCAAATCTTAATGATAAATTAGGATATATATATCTACACCTCCAACATGGGCAGTAACATTGATGGAAAAGGTCAATAGATTAAAGTACGATTATAACTCCTGTTGGACGGAAATTATAAGGGTAAACTACGTGATGAACAATATTACGGAAGAATTGGATATAGATAATGATTCTTCTTTAGAAGAGGAATGAAAAAGGATACTTTATGGCAAAATACCACCTTCTAATCCTTCTCCTTAATTGATTATATGCATTAGTTTAGTTTAGCTTTAAATTTTATTGCTTTATTGAGTCTTTTTCAAGGCGTGGGGACACGTCAAACTTTTGGATTGGGGGTGGGGATTCGTTGTCATCATCTTTATTTGTGTTTTTGCATAAAATTTAAATTTTTTAGGGTTACAATTGGCATAGAATATGATGAATGTGCCTATTGAGCATGTTTTATTTAAGTCAATTATAGTAAGTAGTATGTTTTTGAACAATGTAACAAATATGTTTAGTATGCATGTATGAAAACATGAAGTAAAAGATAGGGTAGATTAATAAGAAACGCGTATGAAGTGTTAAGTTGGAACTTTGGGTGAGTTAACCGGTGTGTAGAATGTGACGTTTGAAATTAGTTGAAAACCCGCTTGTTTATGGACTAATAGTGAAAAAGTAACTAGATCTGGTAGTTAGAAAAGTGAATAAGGTGGTTCTTTCATATTTAAGCCACTTAAAGCCTTTTTGCTTTCTCACCTTTTATCTGAATATTATTATTATCCTTCTTAGCCCCCCTGAGCCTTTCTAAATCCTTTTATTAACCACATTACAAGCCATACCCCTTAGTTATAGGACTTAACCATATGACCCGCACTCGATTCGCAAAACCTGAGACAAGTTGTTTTAGAGCTTGAGTTTGGGGTGGTGGGTTTCATCATTGGGAAACATTGTTGATTGGGAATTTAATTGTAATTGTGATATTATTGATAATGATGAGTTTATTATTGTAAAACTTTGTCGGGGTAAAAGTATTGAAAAAAAATGAAAAAGTAGCATGATATCTCACAATAAAAGAGAGTCATAGCGAGCTTTCAAAAGAAAAGAGATATATGGAAAATATTTGGACCGGTAAAGTGGAATTTGTTATGTAATCATTATGAAAAGATTTTATTAGGTTATTTGAGGATGCAAACTAAAACATCAAAATTGGGTTGAGTGAGAACATCTTCGAGTGAAACTCAAGCTATAGGGCGATTCGTTGATGGAATGTGAGGAGAGAGCCATAAAATCACTTTTCATTATTCAAATATATCATACAGTCCCTAAGCCACATTATAACCATAAAAACCTTAGTATTTATAGCTACTTGGTGGAGGAGAAATGGAACCATTCGGGCGTAGGTAAGTGGACCATTGGATACTATATTAGGATCTATGATCACCCTATAGCTATTAACACGAACTAAGTTGAAGACCTCTCCTTCTGGCATTGCGAAGTTAATCTGGACGTGAATTTATGGATTGTTGATTATGTGTATATTAAGCATATGTGTGTATTATTTCTCTAGCATTACTACAAGAGACTTTTTAGATATTTTGCTCTAGGATCGTTAATTGTCTTCTTCTTCTTCTTCTTTATTTATTGTTACTACCCTACTATTTTTATCTTTATTGTATCGGAACGATACAATTTTGAGTTGGGGGCCTTGATGTCTCTCTATTTGTGATATATTAATCTATAGATGACTAACTGGAATTTCGATACATTAAACAAGATTTGTACCATAAGAGATATGATGGAAATTAGGAAAATACCAGTGATGCAGTTAGAGAAAGATGATTCAATTGTATGGACCGCAACAAAAGATGGAAACTACACGACAAAATCGGGCTACCACCGTTTAGTGCAAATAGAAGATAACAAAACGGGCCAAACGTCCCATGAAGGGGAACTAAATAAGAAGATATTATACAACATTATATGGGAGTCAAACATCCCATTAAAGGTCAGAAATTTTGCATGGAAAATCCATAATAATGCCATTCCGATAAAATGTAATCTTGGAAAAAGGAAATGTATGGAAGATGAAACATGTGAATGGTGTGAGGTCGGAAAAGAAAATATTGAACACATTTTTCTTAAATGCCAATTCAGTAAAAGTGTATGGGCTAACTCACAATTATAAATAAGGATTGAAGATAATTTTGAAGGTAAGATAGGTGAATGGACAATTAAAATTATTGATAGTTATTCAGCAAATGGTTGAGATCAGAGACTCGTGACTGGGATCGTATTATTAACACTATGGAATATATGGAAGGCTAGGATGAAGGGCTTTTTTGAAAAAAAGAAGTGAGTAAACCAAGAAATCATTGAAAAGAAAAAATTTACTATTAGACATATTTTTGGGGAGACGACTGATAAAAATCAAAGAAAATCAGGAGCCAAGGAGAAGTTAACGGAACTGGATGATGATGAGAACCCAAAATTAAGCGATGAAAATGATATGATTTGGCTATGTGATACATCACATGTGAACAGCTGGGAACCAACGAGCATGGTGTCTATCTCGGTTAATAAAGAAGGGATGATATCTAATCTAAATACGAAAAGAGCAAGAATCAATGGCAGCCTAGAGGGAGAAGCATGGTCGATTTTTTTGGCCATGAGAGCGGCTGCTGAACTTGGAGCTAAGAGTAGTTCTTTCTACTCTGATAACTTTAAGTTAGTTCAAGGTATTAATGGTGGAACAGGGTCGACTGGAGGATTTGCCCCATGATTTCAGAAGTATGGAGGTGGATAGGCCATTTCACAGAATGGAAGGTGAATCATGTGAAAAGGAAGTTCAATGGTGTTGCGTATACACTCGCAAAATGTGTCAGGAACAATATTGTTATTTCTTGTCCCCCTAATGTTTCTTTAGTCGAGTTTTATTCTAGTATTAGTAGGTTATATTCGTCTTGTATCAGGAACTGATGTTTGCTTTCTTGTGACAAAAAAACAACATTTTAGGGTTATTTAGTATTTAATTTTTGAATTTTCTCCATTTATTCATACTTTTCACTTTCTTGTCTCGTTTTAGGTGTTTTACTATTTTGTGAGCTTTTGCTCTTAATTTGTGTGTTATTTGTGTAGCACTCAGGTATATGGAAGCTATTACACCTATGGAAATTGATTTAAAGTAGAAAATGAAAGGAAATCCCTTATTCAAAGTAAAAAAGGCTAAGTTTGGATATATTTGGGAAGTAAAGAAGTTGGCAAAACTGCATATATGTTTACTAATTAATTTACTGCAGAAATTCTGTCTGGAATTAAGAGTACGTTTTAATATGAGCAGATAAACCTTTCAAACGCAGGCGTTTCCATATAAAGAACGTCAAAATCCGATAAGTAAAGAAGGAGATATAACCAAATCAATATATGTTAAGGTTTATCCTCTCCTACATGTTAGGAATACGAATTCTGGTAAGATCAGGACTCCTTAACTTGGGGATTACTTCTAACTTCTACCAAGGGCCTATATATATATATATCCATTAATACCTTAGAGAAATTGATGGTAGTAATGGTGAGGTTGCTTTGTTTGTGGGAAGGAGAAGATGGGGACGAAGGGTTGAGTCTTCCAGGAGGCGACGAAAGGCTGGAGAGCGGTGACGGGTTGCTCATTCTTCCAGGCGTCGGTTTTCTCAGCTATGGCGGCGTGAAGATGGATGTGGGATCGTGGATTGTTGGTGGAGAAAAGGCTTGTTGGTAAAGAAATATCCACGAAGGCCGGCAGGGTGTTCGTGGAGGAGGGGCCATGATGCGTTGTTTTTCTTGTGCAAGGCGGCAAAGATGGATGGACGGGGCTGGTGAGAGAGAGAGAGAGAGAGAGAGAGAGAGAGAGAGAGAGAGAGAGAGAGAGAGAGAGAGAGAGAAAAGAGGGTAGGGTTGGGTTGGTTTTTTTATTTCAATAGGGATATTATTTTAGTTGTTTTTTGTTACTATGAGTATAAGAAGGATGGGGGAGATTTTTGGGCTTTTACCTTATTCTAGTTGGGTTTAGTTGGTTTAGTTAGGATTGGGACTTTGTGAGTATTGTGTATGTTACATAGACCTTTAAAAATAATTGTCCCTTTTTTTAACCTCTTAGTATAACTTCTTTATCATTCATGAATGACGTATCACAGAAGAGGTTGATGTCAGAGTAAGAGTTATCCCCATTATCCAAAACAGAGGATGATCTTAATATTGAAAGAGCACAACTCCATATGTATTCATTGAAGTCTGTCATAATCTTGTTTCTGAGAATCATAACCAGCTTGTGTTTAAATACATTTAAATAACTCAACACGAGAACTTACATCAAAACGATTCTCATGTTTGACTTAACAAAAAGGAAAAAAATATTAATAAAAAGAAAAAAAGAATCCGACAAATAAAATATTAGAATCATCATAAATTGGTTACGGACATTTTGGGATACCTAGCTAGTGTATCAAGTGGGGATGAGTGAGCACGTTAATGAGCAAGCTCAAGTTCCAGGGTGATTAATTGGCGACTAGTGAGAAGAAAGAGCCAAAAACCACTCTAAATTACTTAAATTATATCACACCCTAACTTAAGGCTATGTTATAACCGAAGACCTTATATTTTTAGTTATGTGTATAAGTAATATTTGAGCAAAAAGGAATTAGTTTAGTGGACAATTAGTCATCGTGGGAGGATCGAGGAACAACCTATAGTCACCGTTTCGAACAAAGTAAAAAAAAATCTTCTTGCATTGTGAAACTAATTCATTCTTGATATTATATTGTGTTAATTACTTGTATTATAAGAACATTTGTATATAATTTCTTAAGCATGACTCCATGAGACTTGTTTGGAATTGATTTGGGATCATTACTCTCTTCTACCTTGCATGGCTTGTTAGATTTTGGCTCCTGTTTTTGTATTTATTTTGTCAAGACGACAAATTTTTGAGTTGCGGGTCTTGATGCCTCTTCTTTTATGATAGATATATAGGGTCAAGATACCTCATTTACAGGGGTTATTTGACTTATTTGCAAGATTTATGCCTCGTATGCAATTTTGTTTGGATTTTTGGCTCATCTCTATATTTCAATTTTTTTGGAGCTTTTTGAGTTAATTGTGTGCTAAGTGTGTAGATCTTGGGTACATGAATGATATATGACCCCAGGATGATGCAAAGAGTCAAGAAGCAAAAGTCAAACTCAAGTCAAGGCGTGAAAGGATTAAAAGTTTACCTGAAGTCAACCTCAAGTCAAGGCGTGAAATAATAAAAAGTTACCTTAGGAGGTCAAATGCAATTAAGGGCAAAACTTTATAGTCAACTTAAGGGAGCCACCACACACATTTGATGAGGTTTATGATCAACCCCCTTGAGCTCAAGATAGTACTTCTAGTCGGGAGATCATGGGAGGAAACGGTTTGTGAATTGAAGTTAATTCTACAAATTTATGCTAATGTTGCCACTTTTGCTCAAACCTGTCTAGAATTATTTAAAAAGGTTTTTTGGTCAATTTCGACACACCCCAAGTGGGTCCTACAACCCAAAAATGTTTTAACACTTAACATATAGGAATTAAATATTAAAAATCGTTACAAAACTAATTTTGAAGATAGACGCACCTGGGAGAATAAGCAAAGAAGAACAAGAAGACAACCCTCCATATCCCCCCATTTCTATCCACCCGTTCAGCTATTTTCAGTGTAATTCTTTCGAAATTTTCATATTAGTTCTAATTATAACTATTTTATAATTTGTATTAAGTTCTTAATTATGACATACACTTCTCATAGCTTGAGAATTACTTTATGTATGAACCACAATTGATGAATTCGGTGTTTTCTTGTATTTTGCGATATTCATTGGATATAAACCTATATGACATTTTTTTAATCCCTTATCTTGATCAATTAGTGGGTTGGATTTGTATTTTGACTACATCCGGAATGGGGTCAGAATCCAAAACTAGTTTATATGCATTTGATGTTCGTCTAAAAACCGAGAGGTTTAGACAAATCAGATAGTCACGTAGGGTATTCCCTTAACCACTAGACGACTTTTTTAAGGCGACCCAAGAGAGATCCCTAGAGTCGAAAGATAGCCCCTATCTACCCGGGAGGAATTTAGGGTGATTAAAGAATCCCGACTAACGGAAAAAGACCAATTTTTCCTTATGTACATAAACATCTGAATTGTTACTATCAGGAAATACTATGACTACTCAATCTACTCTCATCTTATATTTTTAATCTAATTTCATTTTAGTCCATGTTCTATTTTGTATCATTATTCCTTTAAAGTTCATGTTTTACAATTTAGTCCCTATAGTTATTTAAATGATAAAAATACCAAACCCAAATACAGTTGATGTCTCCTCTTTTGTTCTATATTTATATGTTTAGGAGACATCAAATTAGCTGCTAATCTGGCAATTTTAATAGACTTTTAGTAATAATATGCAATATTCCAATTTCTCTCCTTCGATTTTAGTATTTTTGATTTATTAAACTTTTGCACGTAATATTGTGTATTTTAGTGAAAAGTTTGTAGGTTTTGAATACTAGCTAGGAAAGGAGTTCGAGAATAAATTCAAAGATCGTGATATGGAGTCAAAGCATAAAGACAAATCCCGAAGAAATTGAGATTTTAGAGCTGCAAATCTGGAAAGTTGCAAATCAAGATTTAGCCGCTGACTTGTGAAGAGAAAACGTGCCCCCATTGAGTTACAGAACTTTAGCAACTGGAATGAGGTCAATCGGACTTGAAACGAGTCGGTTAGAGTTGTTTTAGTGGAGGTGGTGAATCAGTTACGGGATTTTGGGCTAAGATAATGGACTTGGCCCTTTATTATTTCGTTTAAACATTAGCCGAGGTCCAAGTCCGATTTTGATAAGTATAAATAGGGATTTTGACTTCTATTTTTCACACAATTCATTATTCACAAAGTCAGACAAGAAGAAAAGAAGCAGAAGCAAGGAAAAGAAGAAGCTTGGAGCTGGAGACTGTATATATCTCCACTTTGCAGCCGAATCATCTTCCTAATTAGGTTTCTTATATCTATTTCTGTAAAACAATTATGAATTCTTTTCAATTTATTTTCTTAGTTTTTACGATTATGAGCTAATTTCATTTGGTACTTGAGAACGCGTAATGGGTTGAACCATAATCTATTTCATTCTATGTCTTTGAATTTGGGATTAATCTAATTGAAATCGAATTGGGTATTTAATATTTTTCTTTAATTTATGCTTATTGACTATTATTGAAGTAGCTAATCAATATTAGGACTTAGTGCTTAGGCTATTCCAATTAGTGACAATTGGATCACCTTGACGGGGGGTCTAGGTACAGAACTAATTAACGAGTGTAGGATAGAAATTATTTGACCTTGACAGGCTTAATTAATCTTACGGCCAATTGGGTAATTAGGTTTTAATCATTCGAAGGTGGACTATATTCACCCTGACGGGGTTTGTAGCACCTGAGAAGGGCTCCTTAGTCCACCCTGACGGGGGTAAGGAGATAATTGAATCCCGACCAATATTATTTACCAAATTCGTCCCTTAAACAATACATGGAATGATTTGATTTAGGTGAAACCCTAGCGTTACTCGAGTACTACCTCTCATATCTTGCGTCCAACTATTTTTACTTGCGTCTAGCTTTATATTTGCATTAATTTAGTCTTTTCAATATTTGTCTTAGTTATTAGAAAAACAAACAACCACTCTTAAAATAATTTACTTGCTTTCCGTGCAATTAATCACTATCTGATAAGCATTAGAGTCAACCAATCCGTCCCTGAACGAATCTGTTTATCACTATTATTACTTGGGACAACCGTACACTTGCGGTTGTAGTTCTCTTTTCTTATTGCATTTATTTTAGAACACACTAAGGACCACCAACAGTCTTTCCCTATATAACTTTGTCACAACTATTATTCCAAATACACTTTAAAAACATAATAATTAACTCCACAGTTCATGTGGAGAACGATAAAATATTACTTAATTGTACTACTTGGGACGTCGCGTACACTTGCAAGAAGCCTTCCCCGAGTGTGGGTTTTATATCACGCCCGACCCCAGGATTGTTGGATGATTTTATTTCATAGCTCTAGTGGACTTATGCTTTTTGATAAATAAGATGAAAGGTTTTTATAAAACGGATCTTAATAGCTTTTAGACTGAAATTTATTACTTTTATATGAGTTTACCCATTCTATCGAGGACTTATGCATATATTGTGTGTGTTCTGTTGACAAAAAACAATGTGTGATGATAGTTTGATGGGAACTTTTTTTACTTACATACATGAGATCAACTATCCAAGTAGTACGTAAGCTAACCAAGCCAAGTCCAATACCAGATGTGTAGGATTATTTGTTTAACATCTCAAACCAAACCCATCTTAACAGAGCTCAAATTTAAACTAGTCATGCGAGAGATGTTCAAACTTGTAACTTATTGGTCGAGCTCTTTTGAGCCGAGCTTGAATTGTTCATGATTTTTTTTAAATGTTTGAAACGGAGTTTCCATGAACGGTTGGTATTGGATGGATTACGTGGTATGAAACTATGAAACATAATATTAATTTTAATAATAATAGTCTAAAGAAATATAAAATGTCTAAGTTAATATTGAAGGTTTAGTAATACATTCACAAGTAAATATATATTAATTTACAATCTTAAATATAAACGAGCATATACGGGTTTATTTTCTTACCGAGTTCAAATTGAAACTTGAGTTTGAACTTATTTATAAACAAACGAGTTAAAACAAACTCTTTCTCGAGTTGAGCTCGAACTGACTTGTGAGCGGTTGGATTCATTTACAACCAAATGTTATATTTTGTTGTGATTATTAAATGAGTTTGTTGATTTAATTTATTTAGTCTTGAATATTTTTCATGAAAAATTTATATTTTTCTTTTTGTTATATTTGTTTATTTGTAACAAAGAAATCTTTTAAAATGAATCACGCTGTTCTACAAAATTTGTTCACTTACTAAAAGTGTTGTTCCAAAAATATTGTCCATTTAGCATTTCAAGACAATTTTAAAATATTTTTACCATTATTATCCTTACTTTAATTTTTAATTATAAATATTACTTTATTACTAATCACACATTTCTATAGTGCAATAGATATGTATGGTTAAATATACACCACAATCAAGAATTATTAATATGTACTATATTTTATAATGTTGAGCTCAATAATGATATTTCTTAATTTATATGAAAAGTTAAGTGGACAAATTTTATGGAGCAAAGGGAGTAACACTTTACTATATTAATACTCCATCTATTTCACAAATAATGTCCACTTACTAAAATGGTAGGTATCTTTTTCAATTTTTTCCACTATCATCCTTATTAAATATTGAAATTTATATTTTCAATACATATTTAAAATATCAAGACACTGTATGAGGGATATTTTGTAATATTGAATGAAATTATTATATTTTTTAATATGTATGAAAAACTAAGTGGATATTATTTATGGAACAGAAGGAGTAATTAATAATAATGTTAGAAAAATTAGTAGATAATCCTTTACTCTGGATGTAGCGCTAATCGTTTTTAAGGCAGTAATTCACCATGTTACTACAATCAAACTCTTTTATATTTCTTTTTTAAAAACCGCTTTTGTTTTTTATCCTTTTGGTTCTTCCATTATTTTTTAACACTATTAACCACCCTTTACAAATCTGTATCAATCTATTAGCAAAATTATTAATCAATCAAGTTGTTGCCTCATACATCAACCACCATGAATAATCCAAAAAATCAGTATAAGTCAAATCAACTTAGGTAGTTAGGCGACAACAAACAACATAGGAAGTGAGGCGACACCAGATAGCGACTCTGATGTTTTAAAAAAAATGATCACGCTTTGTTAACTTAACAAAACCAGATCAATGGAGACGCTTGGCAGAAATACGCTGCGATATTGCATCATTTAGTGTGTTTTCTGGTGGCTTTTGGAGGCGACAAAGAGTGGTGGTTGAGTTCTGATAGGCCTGTCAAGGTGGTAGAGCGTATTTTGGAGTGGTTAGTGCTTTTTGTTAGTGGCGTATTTTGCGGTTGTTTCATTTTTTGGCAAGATCCGAGAGAAAGGGAGTTGACTATGGCGTGATGAGAGAATTAAATATAATAAGGGTTGTTTAGTTAATTGGAAAATAAAATTAGTAATAGTGGGGATTGTTATGAAACTATTTCGAAGGATATTGATCCTTAGTCCATAGACTAATATTCTATGTATGAAGCCCATGAAAACAAAATCTTAATCGTGTCCAAAAAAATGAAAACAAAACCTTAATAGAGTTTACTTAGAGAACAAGTTGTCTTTCTCTATAAATAGGGTTCTCCATCGTATAGACACGTTCTCATACGGTCAATAATACTATTCGGTCCTCCTCTTATTCTTTGTCTCTTACTTTTTCTTTTACTTTCACAATACGTTATTAACACGATAACCTCTACTTTCCGAGTTATCATCACACTAGTTTCCACATCCAACTTTCAAATAACCAATTAATTTTATTAATTTTGTCTCAATTGATGCTTATCGAATAACATATAAATACTTTAATAATTAATTAGGTAAATATTCACCTTTTCTTTTTAGCTTACTATGAATAAGGAAAGAAAATCAAAAGAAAAGTAAATATAATAAAATGTTCTTCAATGGTAGCAGTGTTGTTTTTATGTTATACATCATTAGTCCATAAATGGTTGTCCTATTTTTCTTCGCATACAAATTAAGAAAAAAAATTATTAGATTTTGTGTTTATTAATATATCCTTCGTAAAGTATTTTGAATTCTTAAATTTTTATTAGAAATCAAATATTAATATTTAAATAGTGGTAGATGTAGTATCACATAAAAAAATATCTTAATTTTTTGAATATATAATCTTTTGTAGACAACTACTTTTAAAAATAGTGACAACATTTTGTGAATAAAGAAAAACATGTTTATTTGAATTTTATGTTATTATATTACTAATTTGGGTAAAAGTGAATAATATACCTTTTTGAACAATTTTTTTTTTTTATAAAAATTTCTTTAAACATGATTTTTGCACTTTTTTGGTACGTGATCCAGGATTGTTTGCACACACCACGACTAATTGCACAGGGATATACACGCCTATATTTCCGGGTAAATCAGAACTAAGCCATTCACACTTGTTAACAAATGAAAAAAAATTAAAACTTGTAAAGAGAAACAAAAGTCATTATTACTTGACTCTTGACAATTTTCTCGTTGATAAAAAATCACTTTAATAAATCTTGATATAAAATTCGCGATAAAGTCACAATATTATAAAGGTTAAAGTTATGAACATACTCTTTTAATTATAAAATAAAGAATTATTACTATATAAGTTCTCAAAATAACATTAACTTTTTTCTCCATTTTTTTTAATATCCTTTTAAAAATCCTCTAAAAAATTTCTTTTATTTTTTATTTCTTTTTCATTTTTCGTTTCTTTTAATTATTTTTTTACCCTTCTTTTATTTTTGTATCTCTTTATTCTTTCTTCTCTTTCCTCCAGCCACGTTTTCATTCTTTATTCTCTTCTTTTCTCTGGATCTTCACTTCTATTTCCATCATTTTTTCTTTTCACTTTTTTTAAAAATATTTTTGCTGCAATTGATACTTGATTGGTCATCTACAACCACGTAATTTTGTATCTCTTTTCTTAACCTCAATTCTTTTTTTTTTTGCTTTTTTGTCCATTCTTTTCAACAATTCTTACTGGATTCTTTGTCTTTTGCAGTGTTAAGTCGTTAATTCTTATCTTATTAGTAATCTTAGAAAGAACCAAATAGAAATCTTTATTTCTCAAGTGTTTTTAGTTACAAATAATTGTTAAACTTGGACTAAAGTACGCTATTAACCTGTCAGTCCCTGTGGAGACGATACTTTCTTATCACTATTACTACTTGTGATGACTCAAACACTTGCGAGCAGTTATTATCCAAGGGTATATTATTTATCACACCTCAATGAACATCAATCACATTGAAATTCCACATGGTTTTAAAGAGATCAGTGAAGAGTGTATCGTGGCAAATCGATAATGAAATGGAAAATAATGCTCTAATAATGAGAAAATGGTCTACTTCTTAGGTTAGAATACCTTGGTCGAAGGAGAATGGGAAATTTTAGAAGTTGCATGTCAAAAAATAATCAGCCACAAGTAGTTGAACCATACATATTAGCCATACTAGTGACAACCGAGGTAGCCAACTCGTATAACCCGATACATGCGGCTAGGGAAGGTGTAGAACCATATATCACGACCTTATATACATCATCCAGAGGTTTAGAACCTTATATTCCGGATATGCCGACAATCAGTGGGGAAATTGAGTCTCCGAAGATAGTGTCGTAGTACCTAGATAATTTCTTACATTAACTTACTAGTCAATGGAGGCCTCCGCCAGAGAAACAGAGAAGAACGCCTCCATTTGTTCATATTATTGATAATATCAAGGGAATAGTCGGGGATATATAGAAACTCGATACACAGGTGTTGGATAAAGGGAAGAAAAGTATATGCTGGAAGTTCGTCAAAGAGTACGAAGACCAACTAGTTTTGAGGAAAGGTAGATGTCCAATCAAATGTTGATGGCAAATAAAAATAAATCATATGTCCTGGGAAATATTTGACACTCCAAGGCAAAATAAGTTTAAACCACCAACGATGCCGACATTCGACGGGATTATCGATCTTAAAGCTCATGAGTGTGTGAATCAGATGCACATGGAGTTCATTGTGGAATCTGATGCAGATTATTTTCGAGTTTTCCCTGCTACTCTAACAGGGAATTAACAAAAGTGAATTTTCAAGTTACAACCCAAGTCAATGTATAATTTCTCACAAGTAGTTGATGATTTTCTGTGCAGGTTCCCAAACAAGGCCAATGACCAGATAAATTCAAATATATTGGATATATGCCAAAAGAAGAATGAAAATATTTAGTCTTATATGGACCGGTTCACAAAAATTGCGTATAATGTTGAGTATTTAGACCAGTCTACTATGTAATATGCATTCATCTAAGGGTTATTCAAACTTGACTTTCAGATTTGTTTAGCTGCAAGGTCTAATCCACATCGTGCGACATAATAGTCGCACCGAGGATATACATATACATAGAAAAAATATGAAAGAGTGTCCTGGTAAAAGCTAAAGTTAGAAAATGTGATGAATAATGCTTTATGTCAAATAAGAAGTGATTGATAACAGAAAACCGGTGAAGTAGGTGGGTATAAGGGATTCAGAAGATTCAAGTCGTATGACGAAGATATAGCATGAGAGAGTAATAGAAGAGTATGTGATAAGTATCCTTATGAGATTCAATGATAATAGAAATATATATGGAAGAGAAATAGGTGTACATGCCACCTAAATTGTATGTCGATGCCGTGACGAGAGACAATACAAAATATTGTCATTTCTATAAGGACCAAGGTCATGAAATTGAAAGGTTGGGAGATTTGGGTAAGTTGCCTTGTCCCTTCGAGGGTAATGTAGGAATCAAAAAAATCCAAAGGAAAATCAAGACCCTATCATCAGGAAAGAAAACATGAAATAATAAATCATGTCTATAGAGACATTAAGCTTAGAAGTCAAGCCGCAAACCCCAATCCAAGCAAGATGGACATAGGTACAAATTTGAGGTAAACACAATTTTAGGAAGGTCTGAGGGTATTTGACATTATGGGTATGAGGTAAATGTCATAGCAAGGTTGCCTGAGATTAGAAGAGATTATTGTTGCGTGGTAAACACAATAGTCAAGGGGTTCTGAGAGTGGACACTCTAGAAACAAAATGAAAGAATACATGCATGCAACATAGACCATGCATCATTTCTGCAGTCCTAAACATGGTGATGTGGTACAATTTACTGATAAGGACGCCAGTATGCTAGTTTCCGCCCATGACAATCAGTTAATAATCTTAGCATCCATTGGAAACGGGTTGATGCGTCGAGCATTAATCGATGCAAGAAGTTTGGTAGACCTGTGTTATGCAGGTGTATTTAATCAATTGAAGATAGACCATAAAGATGTAAAGGCATACACATATCCGATCAAAGGATTTACGGTTCAGAGCTTTCAGTCGACATGCAACATTGTGCTTCTGATGATTATTGGCCAGGGGAACCTTTTAAAAAACGTGATGGTACACTTTGTGGTAGTGAACTGTGATTTAGCATATCATATCATTATCGGGATAATTAAACTAAAAAAAATGTAGTCTCGATATACCATTTAACACTGAAGTTGACTGCACCGTGTGGAGTAGTTGCTATCCGAGGTGACCAGCAATGTGCGCGAGTGTGCTATTTTAACTCCCTCGGGAGACCAGTATTAGCCGAGGAAGAGTACAAAGGAAAGAAAAAAAAAAGATTTCGGTAACAAATTCAAATAGTTTGTTTCAGAGTTTGAAATTAACACATGTGAAAGTCGACTCGAAGTGGTCCTTGGTACAATATTTTTTCCCCTTTGGAGTTTTTCGTAATGAAAACAGGAAGTGTGAAAGAATAGCCGGCTACAATAAAGACACTCTCAAACCTTTATTGTTTTTTTATATTTTCTCGACTGTGAAAAGTCGATAGAATGTAAAAAAATCTCAAAATCGTTAAGATAATTGACTAGGGGGTTGGCCGATGGATTCCCGATCTGAAAAGTCGATCAAAAGTACAAATCTTTTCTCGGCTCCTTAAGATGATCAATTAGGGGTCTGGCCAATGGATTCCTGAATTGAAAAAATTGATAAAACGTAAACTTTTCTTGACTCCCTAAGATCATCGATTCAGGGGTCGCCCAATGGATTTCCCGGCCTGAAAAATTTGATAGAATGCAAAAGACTTTCCATAAAAACAATTTTTCATTGGACACATAATCAAAAGACCATCACCTCTGACACTAATTATTAGATCCAGTGGCATCAATAAGACTAACTCCCTTGGCCTCACAAAGACCAGCTTCACTCGCTACCTGAAATTGAAGTCCTAATAAGGCTAAGTTAGACAGAGGAATAATTATAAGTCCGGCGTATCATTCGAAAAGAGACAAACATAGCTCCGGTAATAAGTACGACGTAGTATCAACAAAGAGACCAATATAGCTACGGTAATAAGTACGATGTAGAATCAACAAATAGAACGACATAGCTTTTGTAATTAGTTTGTTGTTGCATCTGCAAAGAGACCTACATAGTTTTGCTAAATAAGTCTGACATAACATCGGCAAAATCCCAACTGGATTGTCAGAAACATAAGTCTGGTGTAGCATCAACATAAGACCAACAGTATAGTTGGAAACATAAGTTTGACGTAGTATTGGAAAAAGACCAACTCTATTATTTGAAAGAAGACCTGACTGTATTGTTATTCAAGAATTTTTTTCTCTTACAAGACCAAAGCAACAGTGACCAATGAAGAGTTGGCTAGAAAAAACAAAGACCAACAGACAGCTTAGCGAGAAAAAAAAGAGCATTAAAGCCTAGGAAATCAAAAGTAAAAGATCTATAAAACATTGGCTGATAAAAGCTAAGACCAACAGAAAATTTGAAAGAATAGTAGGTAAAACCCCCTCGGCTTAAAAGCCAGGGGTCAGGTAAGTTAAAATCATCAAACGTATGAACCCTTTCTTATGGTTATACTACGTAAAGCTTGAATAAAACTGATGATTATTTCCTAAGACCTATAATAGGCACTCAGAAAATACCTTATATTTCCCAAGGTAAAGGGGTATAAAGCATATAAAAATAAAAGCGCATGTATTGAGAAATATAAGAAGAGAAAGCAAGCAGAGTAGAAATAAGGAAGAAATATTTTATTAACAAATTTTACTGCAGAATTACAAGTAAAAACTACAAAGTTGAAGGCAATATAAGACAGAGATTAAACTACAAAGAAAAAGGCAGTAAAGACAAAGAATCAAAGAATGTTCTGAGACATATGTACTCGAAATCATGCCCCCAAAGTAGGATCATGCAAAGTTCTCCTGAAGCCAAAATCACACAGAGATGTATTTGAAATGTACGCCCCGGAAGCTGGCCCCCCAAAAATAGTATGACCCGGATGAACCCGAGGAATCTCAGCCTAATGGGGAAAAGAAACAGATGGAGAAGGTGATGGTCACTTTCTATTGCTAAAATGAGCTGGAGGTTCCCTAACTTCACTAGAAGATGTAAAAGATCTGTTGTGAGAGGCAGGAGCTTGTGTTTGAGAACGGTCAGCCATAATGAAAAAGCGGTAAGCAAAGCTACTAAGGGAAAATGAAAATGGGTTGACAAAAATGGAAAAAGTTACCACATTTTTTGTAGTATGATATATAATGTTACATATTCCCATGGTAATTTTTAGGGAAATAATTCTCGTATTTTAAGTAAAAGTTAACAAACATAGCCTCAACAAATTAGATATTATTTAGAAGTTCAACATAGCCTCGACAATTAAAGAGTTCACAAGACCGACGTAGCCTCAGAAAGTAAGATATTGTTCACAATTCCGGCGTAGCATCGGCAATCAGAGAGAGATTACAAGACCGGCATAGCCTTGACAAATCAAGTATTATTTATAAGACCAACATATCCTAGGAAATTAGAGATAGTTCACAAGACCGACGTAGATATGGAAAATAAGGTATTATTAGTAAGAACGGCGTAGCCACAACAAACAGAGAGATTTCACAAGAGCCTCGGAAAATCATGTAGTATTCATAAGACTGACATAGCCACATAATAGAAAGAATTATTAGTAATGCCGATGTAGCCTCGACAATCAGAGAGAGTTCACAAGATCGACGTAACCTCAAAAAGAAGAAAGAGTTCACGAGACGGATGTAGCCTCGGAAAATCAAATACGACTCACAAGTTTGACGTAGCATCGAAAGTCAGAGAGAGATTACAAGACCGACGTAGCCTCGACAAATCAGGTATTATTCATAAGACCGACATATCCTTTGCAATTAGAGATAGTTCACAAGACCGAAGTAGACATGGAAAATGAGGTATTTTTAGTAAGAACAACGTATCCTCGACAATAAGAGAGTGTTCACAAGAGACTCAGAAAATCATGTAGTATTCGTAAAATCGACATAGCCACAGAAAAATCAGGTATTATTCATAAAACTGATGTAGTTTCAACAATCAGAGAGAGGTATTGATAAGTCAAAGTATGATGTTGATACTTGGACGATTCCGAAGAGACCTAGAATGTCCAGATCAAAAAAATAAAATAGTGCGCCAAGCGAATGGTATGTCTGTCCAAGGGAGCGGAGTGTTTAACTCTTTTCGGGGAAAGTTTCCAAACCAATTAGGGAAAACACTCAGTTTCGCGTGAAGACTATGTTTGGAAGCCTATACTTCGTCAAAGAATTATCGTACACACTCCTCTTGACCTTTTATTGTGAATCTTGATATCGCTCGACGCACTTCTTCGACATCTATAAATACCACTCTCCACAACATAATTCGACACGCTCAGAGTACACCATAAACTATCTCTCTCTCTCCAAAATGGATGTGGTTAATATATAGTATGCTTAAGTATCCATAGCTCCTGCGGGTAATGTAATGCTCAATATAAAAAATGCTAATATTAAGTGTTGGAGTGCCATTAGGATTTCACCTCCCTTTACTCCTAACATAGTGTTTGGTTTCAAGAAGGGATTTGAGAAGAAGGCGAAGCCTCGAGCAAGTGAAGATAAATATATTTAGATGGTGATCGAGATTAAGGTACAAATTTTTTAACATTTTTCACCATCCATTGTCTTAATTCTATCTCTCCTCCTCTTATGTCGACACATCTTCTTCTATGTCCGTTGTGCTTGAGGCTTCAGGCTAGATCCTTGGGCCGAGTATGCCGATATTGTGCCAATAGTGTAACTTTTTATGCTCTATCACGCCCTTTCCTATGTCGACTGAGTCTAAATAAGGGCATATGGAATCGCTAGCAATGAACATTTAACGTGACTAGATCCAAATAATGGGCCTGGGACAAATATATCCCTCTCCAATCTCTTTGAAAAACCGGTAAAATTAGACAAGGCAAGGTATACACCCACCTCTTTCAAAAAAGGATGATATCCCAAATCATCATATAAAGAAGGAGAAACCTCCGAAACTAAAGGGGATTTATTAGAAGTTAGCGATATCCTCTATGGGACATGGGGAATATATGCATATATACTCTACAGGATGAAGGATAAGATGTGTTTTAGATACATACATCGGAAAAAGAACAGAAAGGGAAAAAGGGAAAATATGTAGAAAGAATATGCAGCCTTACGTACCTCTACAAAGACAGGAGTATTTCAACCTAACAAAAGGTCCAGTCTCCCAGTAAGTAATAATTAACAAATAACCAGATAAAGCTAAAGAGAAGAGGAAAAAGAAAGAGCCGAAATAATTATATGTTCTTGCCTGAGCATGAACGCATCCAAGGAAGAACGTGTCAACAATGCAAAATTTTGAATATAACTAGACAATGGTGATAGATTAAGTTCACTCAACCACCTAGATACGAGAAACGTATAAAGGACGTGTCATTATTGTACCTATCAATAGGGTATATTAGTGGATCGATGACGATGCTCAAAAGAAACCTTGACAATTATCAACGACAAAAGTAGAAAAGGCTTGAATAGAGAACAAAAAATCTAATATTTCTCGAGGAAATTTAAAGGGTTTTTTTATAGGAAGAAATGTATCCCGGCTTTGGGTCAACGCGACTATGCAAGATCAACCAGGAACAAAGCACTGATATCCCTGACAAGGATGAATGTCGTAACTCCGAGCCTTAGTAGGGAGAGAATTGCAAAGATTCAATAATCCCCACGATCCTGCCAAAGCCCGCCTCACCAGCCCATCGCAAGAAGACATGGGCTATAGGATAGTTGAGAGTCTCTTAAAAGATCATGATGATAGTGGTTGGGTTTGATATTTGCATAAGATTACTGGTTCTTTATATAAATAGGACCAGCTTATGTAGTCACAAGGCTAATTAACGTCAAATTATTTTTGCAATAAAGATATTTAAATATTTTTCATTTATATTATAAATCACAACTAATTTTCGTTGTATTCAATAATTTTAGTCCATATTTTATATCTGGTAAAACTTTGTTCTATACTGTCCATACTCAACTCAACTGGTGGAGCCGTGGAGGGATCTCATCTCGCTCAACCTAGTAGTCTGGCATGCAATACTGACACAAAAACATGATATGAAGAACATATGCTCAAAATTGATATTCTATGTATGGCCTGACTAAGAAAATATCGGCCAGAGGCCCATCAAGTTCCATCACAAAACCAAGGGCCAGATCAGGCCCTACTCAAATTCCTCTACAAGTAATACTATGCCTAAATCCACATGTATCTAGTTCATTATCATATGTCTTACTTTTACTCTCTGGATCTCTTAGTCATAGACACGTTATTTGTATCTTTCACCCCTATGTGAAGTATACATTATCAATGTAATCTTTTTCATGTCCATAGTTATGAATTGAGAACTAGAGTGGAAACAGAAGCACACATCCATCTTTTCCTTTAACCATGTTTTCGCAAGTACAGATAGCAGGTTTCCTATCTGATCATTCCTAACTTTTCCAGACATTTCGCTCGAGCCACAGCTCAAGCTAGCTCCAGAGATCTAAGATTGGCGACTTAAATAACTTTCTTTAGCATAAAATTTTCTATCTCCCACTGTAAAGGCGGGGCGTTAATATTTATTTTTAGTATCTTTATCCATGGTTTTGTCCTGCTAATTTTTTTTTGGAGTAATGATATATGTCACCTCTTTTCATGTCACCCTTTTATCACCCATCTATATATATGTTTTGATTTCCTTGAGTAGAAGATAGAGAAAAATTAAATAGGATAGTGAAACACATTCATTGGTACATGTAGGCATACACATAAGAGGTGATAAAAAGGTGATACAAAAAAGGTGACAAATATCATTACTCTTTTTTTTGCCTTGCCTACAACTTTCTTATTCTGAGCTATTGTCTAAAGAGAGTGATATGTGATGCCTTATGATCAAGAAGATTGTCTTATTTTTCAAGTAATGAGATTAGAATAATACTTTGAATTAACTACAATATTGACCCTACTCTCTTATTTATAAGTGCTTGAGTGTATGTGCACCTAGTTCCTATAATCCTAGGTCCAAACCATACCTCAAAGCCTCCATATTACTTTGTGATTTCCACAAAACTTTAATAACCATTTTAAACCCAATAAATTGTGAAATCTCACATTTTGATCATGATTACATAATTTTTAACTGTATTATAACTTTCCGTATCTTGAAATTTGATTATCAATTGAGGTATAAATAAGAAATTGGGTATTTACTAACCATCCATAATATGGACTTTTACATTAATGAGATTGGCTATGTCTATATATAGTAATGTACTATAATATATTTTTTATTAATATTGAGCAATCGTCTAACTAAATTTTCATAACTAAAATTTAATTATAGTAGAACTGTTTTCTTTTACTAGTGATTTTTGTTTTTGTTTTTATGTATAATTTTTGGTGTTTTAAGTATTTGTATTCTTTTATAATTATCTCTAATACTTTTACTTGATAACTCATTTAGTACAATATTTTAAAAAATTTATTTGTCTTATTACACCGATAAAAAAGAATAACTGAGTAAATAATTTCTTTCTATACATAGATTAGAATATATGTGTCACCGCTTTTTATGTTACCTTTTTATCATCCTTATATATGCTTTGATTATCTTAAATAAAACATAGATAGAGAATATAATCATGATAAAAGAATCAAATTATTGGGTCATGTAAGTATACATCTAGGTGATGATAAAAGTGTGATGCAAAAAGGGTTTAAAAATTATTTCGATACAAATTATTTCCTAATTTTTGTGTCATGATTACATTTGGGATCATTAAAATATGTATCTATGAAATTCCAGCCTAATTAGGATATATAGTGAATGATTACAAAAAAAAGGCGACATGCAATATAACCATTTATTCCCCTACTTATTTTTCTATCCCAAAATATTAAAATTGGGATAACAAACACGTTTGCATTATATAAATAGATAATTAATTAATTAAATTATTAAAAAATTAATTATCTACTATATTTAGTATTGGCATTTGTTATTTGGCATTGTATAAATACTATACTGTATGAGGCTTTCAATATCAGCAAAAAAAGAAAGAATCTTGAGAGAGAATCAATTTAGAGAAGAAAAAGAAAATGGTGAAAGAGAGAGGTGATGAGGGAAAAGATGATCAACGAAAACAGAAAGGAAAGATGGTCGAAGATCAAATCAAGAATGCAAAGAAACCGGTTGGACATTATAAATGCCCTAGGTGTGACTCAGACCACACAAAATTTTGCTACTACAACAATAACAGTATAACGCAGCCTAGGTACCTATGCAAGAACTGCAGAAGGTACTGGACCCAAGGTGGGTACCAAAGGAATATACCAATTGGTGGTGGCATCCGAAAGGTGAGCCATGGAAAAGATTCATCATCCCGCTCCGGTGGTGAGATTGGCTCATCAAGCAATGTCACACCACATCTACTTGTAACGAATTTATCTAGTATGGCAAATTTACTCACAAGTAGTTTTGGTATGTACCCTGGAATCCAATCTATGAGAACTTCATCTTTGGAAACTAAGCCCGCTGCGAATTCTCAGTATACTTACAATAGGTCTACGCCAGATAACGTTGCTACAGGAATGAAAAATATGAGCACGGCTCTGCAAAGAGGTAATAATTCGGGAATTGTTTCTATTCCATATGGATTCAATAGGTTTGAGACTGGAAGCCTTCAACAAGGTGTTGCTCCACCAATACATGGTGGAGTTTCACCAATCCAGAGCATAGTTCCACCGATCCAGGGTGAAGTTGCACCGATTCAGGGAAGAGTTCCGCCGATCGAGGGTGGAGTTCCACCGGTACAAGGTAGAATTCCACCGATCAACGATGGATTTCCAGCAACCCAAGGTGGATTTTCAGCAATCCAAGGTGGATTCCCGCCGATCCAAGGTAGGGCTCCACCAAACATTTTTTCAACTTATCAAATTTACATGTCAAACAACAATAATAAAAATATTATTAATCAAGGGAAAGAGTCGATGGTCCTAGGCGATTTCCTTCCCTATGGGGAAAATTTTTATGCCATGAAGGGTAATGGGAATGATATGACATATCAGTCTAATCAAAGCTTCAATCGAGCATCTAGGCTAATGGATTTTCCGAATCGAGGTATTACCAATACAAACAATATCAATAGCATCAACCCTATGTTTACTTCAAGGAACCACACCAACAACATTAATAATACTAACCCTATGAATGCTTCAAGTTCCACCACCTGCAACAATTTCAGTGGGAACAACAACGATGAAGATGAGGACGACCAGAACAATAATAGCTTTCCTAAAGCTTATCTCAGCACAAATAAGTGGCCAGATTATTTTCCAGAATTTGACCCACCAGAAATATAAGGGTAGTTTGATATAATGTCTTTTCAAATCGCTCTATAGCGAATAAATCTTATTGTCGTTGAATTTGTGAGAAGTTGGGTATTTAATTTTCTTTGTTTATCTGTATTAATGAAAAAACCAGGTTTCTATTAAATGGTGTATTAGATTTATTAACAAAGAAATTATCATTGCAATCATTTTTTTTTATAATTATTTAGTTTAAATATTAATTTTTATTTTGTTTATCATATTTTTTTATCTCTTTAGAAAGAATTACAAAAAATAAAAATAAAGTATACTCTATCCAACTTGTTTAGATTGTCCATTTTCAAAAATATTAGTTTAAATATTTTGTCAATGTAGATTATCAAGACTTTTTTTCATGTTTTTACAGTTTTTTCCTGATAAAGTAATAAACATATTGTTCCTCTTAAATTCAACAATATGCTATTGCTTTGTGAAGTTTGTGTAATCAGGGTCGTATCTAGGTTGATCTAGGGGGAGGGGGGTTTGGAACAATCAGTGGGGTTGAATTTCTAGTTTAGGAGGGATTGGAAGTGAAAATCCATATTTATTTAAGGATTCTTTGCTAAACTAAACCTGCCATTTTCTCACTGTGTCTTGGGACCAAAGGACACCCCCGATCATCCCATGTACGTAAACATACTAGTATTAATTGATATATCTTGGATTGTATATATACAAGTCAAGGAGATAACCGAATTAGAGAAAAGAAGGATTTTTATATTGTGTAAGATTGTTATTTTGTGCCTCGATATTTTAAAAATAGGGGCAATGCCCAATTAATTACACAAAGAGTGAAATTATTCCTAAATAACTACAAGTTCAAGTTAATTCCTAATTAACTTGGAAAGAGTTGGAGGGTTACTAAAATACCCATAACCCTATTAATTATTACTTTAATAATATATATCATTTAATTTTTATTATTTTTACTATATAATATTTATTTATTTATATTCTTCACCACCACCTCCAGCCCCGCCCCGCCACCAGCCCCACCACGACCAGCCCCACCAACCAACACCACCACCATACACACCACCTCTCCACCGACCACCAACACCACCATCCTTACCACCACCATCACAACCACCACCCCACCCACCCCTACCACCCCCACCACTTGCACCACCCGCACCACCGCCTCTACCACCACCATCAACCCCAATCACCACCACCTACCCCCATAACTACCCAAACACTCCCACCACCACCACCCCCCATCCCCACTCCCACCATCACCTCCCACACCCTTACCCCCACTCCCACCACTCCCACCTGCCAACCCCCACCCCACCACCACCATTTTTCTCCGCCAACCACCACCTTCGCCCATAACCACTACGACTAGTTCCGTCACCACCAATCACCACCAACTAATTCCATCTCACGCGCGCGTCCATGATTTTTTTTTTTTAAAAAAATCATAACTTATTCTAAAAATATCGTAAATATAAATTATTTGCATTTTTGGACAAGACAAATTAATATTTTCGTCTATGAATATTTTTGTTTTCTTTAAATTTTTGAATTTTTTTAATTTCGATAATCCGTTTTATGACACAAAAAAAGATTTTCCGAATTCAACCACATGCGCGTGTCCGTGAATCTTTTTTTTAATAAAAAATCATATCTAATTCCAAAAAAATCAGAAAAATTAAAAGATTGCATTTTTTGACGGGGCAAGTTCATATCTACATCAGCTATTTTTTAGATTTTTTGAGTTTTAGAATTTCGATATTCAATTTTATGTGTTTCTACAATACACAAAAATATATATATATATATATATATGTGTGTGTATTCCTGTAACACACAAAATCATTGAATCAATCTAAAACTGTCTTTCTTTAACAAGATCATTTGTTATCTTGATTAATTGCATATATCCTATTTTTACTCGTTTTTTACTATCGCGATGTATTATCTCATTGTCCAACCTCTTTTTGTTATTTTGTGTGTTGATCTAATACACAAAACAGTCATTTGTGTATTATAGCAACACACAAATTCATGTATTCCCTTTTAGTCATGCCGTTTTCATACAGTGATTTTGTGTATCACATGAACACACAAACCGATCGTTTTGTGTAATGATGTAATACATAGAAAAAAGTGTCTATTACCTTAGCGTCAGAGACCCTAAACACTAAAAACCATAAAATTTCAAAACTAAAATCCATAAAAACATCAACCCTAAAAACCATAAAACCTAAAATCAATAAACTCTAAACCTAAAAAATCTAAATCCTAGCCCCTAAACCCTAGCCATAAACCTAAAAACACAAACCCTAACCCCCAAACCACAAATTAAAAACCTTAAAACTAAACCCTAAAAGCCCAAATCCTAAAAGCCTAAATCCCAAAATCTAAACCTTAAATTAAAAAAAAAAACAATAACCCTAAACCTGAAAATCCTAGAGCCTAAATCCTAAAATAAGAGTAAGGACTAATATGATAGGGTATGTGATTTTATGTGTTCCAGGAATACAAAAAACTGAGTTTAGTGTGGTCCTGAAACAGACGAAATCACAAAGAGTGAGAAAAAGGACTAGTATGATGCGGTCTATTATTTTGTGTATTTCAGTGCTACACAAAACTGACTTTTGTGTATTATTAAAATCCTAAAACGCTAACCCTAACCCTAAAGATGGTAAAAAAAGTAACTAGAATAAACTAAAATTATTTTTATGAAAATACACAACTGGAAAACCGTAAACCGTAGTTCCTAAACCTTAAATACATAAGCCCTAACCTTAATGAAACCAAACTCTAAAAACCTGAATCCTAAACCCTAAACCTAAAGATACTGATCCTATTAAACATAATCACTAAAACCATAAACCCTAAAGAACACTAAAACTTAAATACTAAAAGGAGAAAAATGACTAATATGAGAATGTCTGTTATTTTGTGTGTTCCAGGACTATGCAAAACTGGTACGCACAAATTTGAGTTTTGTGTGTTACAAGAATTAATACACAAAACTGAGTTTTGTGTATTCTTGTAACATACAAATCACAGATAAGGAGATAGAGGACTAGTGTGATGTGGATTTGTCATTTTGTGTGTTACACTACTACACAAAACTAATTTTCGTGTATACTTGTAAAACACAAAATCACTGATTAATGAAAAAGACTAATATGACGTGTCATTTTGTGTGTTACATGAACACAAAATATAAAAAATACATATAATTCAGTATCAACACATTCTCTTTTATTTTAAGTATATTCCATAATTACACAACAATCGATTTGTATATTCATGTGATACACAAAATCAAAGACATGATGGGACCTGAGTTACTGGAAATGACTGTTTTGTATATTACAACAACACACAAAATAACAAAAATGGGTTGGGAAAAAAGTTAATACACCAGTATAGTTAAAAACAAGTAAAGAAGGGTATATGCGATTAATAAAGAAAAAATGATTTTGTTACAAAAAGGAATGCTTTAGAATGATTTTATGATTTTGTGTGTTATAGGAATATATATATATATATATATATATATATATATATATATATATATATATATATATATATATATTGTAGGAACACATAAAAGTGAATATCAAAATTAAAAAAAAAAACCGCTAACGTAGATATGAGCTTGCCCAATCAGAAAATGCATTTTTTTTAATTTCTTTCTTATTTTTTTGGAATTAAATATAAATCTTTTAAAAAAATATTCACGGAGCGCGTTTGTGGTAGATTTGCAATCTAATTTCGTGTTTTATAGCAACACATATAAAATAATATAGAAATTATAAAATCAAAAAATTAATTTTTTTTTTAAAAAATCAAAGAAATTCATAGACGTTTAATTTATCTCGTCCGAAAATGTAAATATTTTATTTTTCTGTTTTTTTAGAATTAGTTATGAATTTTTGTAAACAAAATACACAGACGCGCGCGTGTGATGTAATTTGTAAGTGGTGATTGGTGGTGACAGCGGTGGCAGTGGTTATGGGCGATAGTGGTGGTGGTTGGCGAAAAATAATGGAGATTTTGGTGGTGGTACTGGTGGTGGTGTTGGATCATGAGGTGGTAGAAGTGGTGGATGCATGAGGTGGTGGTGGTAGTGGTGGATGCATGAGGTGGTGGTTGTGGTGGTAGATGCGTGAGGCGGTGGTGGTTCTCGGTGAAGGTAGTGGTGGTAGTGGTGGTCGATGGATAATGTATGAGGCGGTGGTGATAGTCGGTGGTAAATGCATGAGGTAGTGGTGGTGGTGGTTATAAAAAAAACAAAATAAATATATAATATATTATGAATATTATATAATAAAAAAAATAGTTAAAATAAAATTAAGACTAATAGTGAAAAGTAAATATGAGAAAGTGTTTAATTGAGAATTAATCTCTTAAACTATGCGTAAATAGGAAAGATTTTTCCTCCATTCCTTTTTTTGGAATGAAATTTGACGATTTGTAATTAATTAAGAACTATATCTTAGAAATATTCAAAATTGAAGGCGAGTTTGAGTAAACGACTTGAATGTTTTTTTTTTGAGATATGGTATTAGTTGACAATAATTAGTACTTCTAATTAGTTATATAATATTATTTTCAAGAAGGATTTATTCCACTAATTAATTTTATTTTTTCTTAAGAAAAACTTTGATTAATTTTAATATATTTCACATATAAAAATAACTTATTATTATTTGATAAATTAAATAGCACGAATAATTCTTGTAATGAATTATTATCACTAAATTATGTATTGGTTGAACTTATGAATTATATGTAGGGTTAAGGATCATTCAGTTCATAATAGACGGTAAGTTTATTTAAATAATACATTAATAATAAAATGGAAAGTTACTAGCGTCCCTTTTAACTAAAAATATAATAACTAAATTGATTAATTAATTAGAAAACAAAAAATTAATTAAATAATATAATTTTTATTGTAATAGGGGGCATTGCCATCGAGAGACGGGGATGCTTGGGGTGCAAAAAGAACTCCACATGTTTTTTTTCCAACGTTGGGAGGGGGATGGAGAGGATCGGTGTGGGGTCAACT